>CM060067.1:29298793-29779589 GCA_030533445.1 Cyprinodon diabolis
ACTTGTTCCTGGTTATGCTACCATATTTGTGTTCAAGCTTTCACTTCCTGGTTGATGTGTTGAGGTAGTGGATTAATATTTACAAGCAATGTTTTTTCATATGTTAGTTATGGAGAATTATTACAATTTTAGCTTTATCAGAAAATCAACTGAACGTGAAGCCAACAAGTGCAACCTTAACCTGGCTTTATAACCTATGGAATGGGATCTTCCTGATCTCATAGCTTGTTTGTTTTGATTGATCAAACATTGTGTTTGAAGTTTTGCCTTAAAATACTAACCTGGTTAGCCTCTCAATTGTTTATACCAGCATATTGTGTAATGTAAACAATTCTGGTTTTGAAGAAAAACAACAAAACAGGAATTGTTTTGTTAACAAAAGTTTGCACCTACTTTCAGTTTACTTAAAGACTATAGTACAGAAAGAAAAAGGAAAATAAAAAAATACAGCCTTATACCATGTATTTACAACTTTGTGCTTCAAAGAACTGGATTGTGTTCAAAGTATTGAGAAACAATCAATCAATTTATCAGGGATCATTGGGAATTTTCTACCACACCAACTTATTGAAGGTGAAGGACAAATACTCCTGTTATCTGGAATGTAGAAATGTTTGCACTGCGTCCAATTACCTTGACTTGATAGTTAACTTTCCCAGCATAATGCTCAATGGTAAAAGTAGCCTCCTTGTTAGCAGAGACCACAAAGCGAGAGTTGTTCTGATGGTGCCGTTTAAACTTCTCCAACATGGCTTCATCTTGGGAATGAGGGAGGCTAAGAGAGACAGAAAGAAGGAAAGAGTGACCAATTATCTAGAGGACATCTCGGGTGGTAATTAAACCTAAAAAAAATATATAAAATATATACGTAAAAAGGATTTGTTTTAGTTAAAAATAGATTTCTGAGTCATACACAAAATGAAGGTTAAACCCAGACTTGAGTCAAACTGGATGATCAAGTCTTGCTGTGACCTGCTCTTGTTTAGTGGGGCTTTAATTTTCCTACCTTTTTGCATTTAATTTTGGTTACAGCTTTGCTGTCATATTTTATACATCCTGAAGTAGGATACCTATTATGACCTAATATACTAATACATGGCAAATGGTTTGTGTTTTAGGCTCTATTCCACATACAGCTCAACTGCAAATTACTTATACCTTTTCAAAAGTTAGATTTGTAACTATATCTATTCTACTGATAAGTTTTAATGGTAAGAAATGAGACAAGAAATGGAAAAAGCAAATTGACAATCTTGATGGAAGGGAATGGAAGTGCGATGAGAGCTGTCAAACAAAAAACGGCTCAATGAAATGAAAACTGATTGAAAAAACAATCTTTCATATTCTTTATTAATCAATATATAATTAGTAGATCATTTCAGAACTTTGGAAACAATCTTATACTACAGCTCTACCTTAAAGGAAGAGTACACCCAAAACATGATTAGCCTTCATTTTCTACTCACCCCCATGCTGAACAACACTCTGGAGTACTTTTTTGATATCTCAAATGCATCTGGAGATCTGGGAGGCTTCTTGCTGTCTGCTGACATTCAAATAATGGAGGTCTATGGTGCCCGAGGCAGAAAGGTCCATAAAAGTCCACAAAAAACGTGTCAATATTCCTCCATACTGCTCGTCCAATGTATTCCAAGTGTCCTGAGTGGGTAGAGTCCATAATTTACTCGAAACGAAGTCATTTAGAATGTTTTTAGAGCATAAACAGTAGTGTATAGGATTTCCTAAAAGCGCGCGCCTGCGAGTTCACGAGCCTAAGTAAACCGCGTCAGACCAAACCAGATGAAAGTGCGCATTTAGCTCGGTAAAGAACTCATGCTCTTCCTCAACACTGAAGTCCTCAGACATTTTTCTTTCGTTGTTTCTTTCTTTGCACAGGTAAACAGCACATTTCTTCTTCTACGCTTGCATTATCAAGAGCAGAAGCTGAATGCGCACTTTCATCTGGTTTGGTCTGCCGGTTTCCGTAGACTCGTGAACTCGCAGGCGCGCGCTTTTAGGAAATCCTATACACTACTGTTTATGCTCTAAAAACATTCTAAATGACTTCGTTTCGAGTAAATTATGGACGCTACCCACTCAGGACACTTGGAATACATTGGACGAGCAGTATGGAGGAATATTGACACGTTTTTTGTGGACTTTTATGGACCTTTCTGCCTCGGGCACCATAGACCTCCATTATTTGAATGTCAGCAGACAGCAAGAAGCCTCCCAGATCTCCAGATGCATTTGAGATATCAAAAAAGTACTCCAGAGTGTTGTTCAGCATGGGGGTGAGTAGAAAATGAAGGCTAATCATGTTTTGGGTGTACTATTCCTTTAAGGTGGAAATTTACCTTTCACTCATCCTAATTGTAGACCCATTAACTTACTTTCTGAGCTTTCTGATGAGAGAAAAATAACAGTTCGTAATCAATTTGTCAATTATTTTAACGGAAATTAACTTCTTTCCAGAGCTCAAAAAGGATATAAAAAAGTTTACTCTATTAACTCTGTTCTGACACATACGACATAAGAGTAACTCATGGCTTTAGATACATACAGTGATAATTACAGCACATTGGGCTATTAAATCCAGCCTCTGTATGCATAGTTTAGTCTGAGACATGTACAATAAGCTTACGAGACAGCTTCCTGTTATGTGGTGTGGTTGGAGCTACTACAGAACTCAGCAGAATCAACATTAGCCCCGCCCACTGAAAAAAACTGGCTCACATTAAGTTTTTAGAGGCCAAACTAGGAATATAGAGACTGGAGCTGTTCACCCAATGTGTTGTATATAAATTACCTTTTTTTTAAAGGTATTTCTGCCTATTGCAGCGATAATGTTAACCTTAGAGTAAGAAAAAAAAAAAAACAGGAACAACTTTTCTCAGTAAGAAGAAAAATCAAAAGTCAGTCGGATTGTTCAAAGTTGGCTCTGTAGTGTCATTACTCCTGTGTACGGAAGCATATTGTTAAGGATTTATTCATTCTAATACTATGTACGATACTCCTTTTTGACTAGTATGTTACCAAGAACCTTATTGATATACTGTTTAAAAAAAAAAAATAAGGGTTAAAAAAACAAATAATGAGCTCTGAATGGCTTATTTTTTTATTGTGGGAACAAAACCACTCAAATTAATTTGTACAAAATAAAGAAATTTTTTTCAAATAGTTGAATTAATGAAAACCCTACATAAAAACATATATCATATATATTATATAATATTATATATATATATAATCATATATCGTCTGAAGAAATTTCCCTGCCAAAAACATAAATATGCATATCTATCATGTGGGCCTAAAAGTTTTTTTTAAGTCACTAGATAACCTTATCACATATTTTGAAAATCAGAGAAAGAAAAGTGTTTTAAAACACCAAGTAAGCTTAAAAAAACAAACAAAAAAAGCATTCATTAATATTTTGCCTCAATTCAAACTAGATAAATTAATCTTATTATTAAATTTAATAAAAGAAAATAGCAGATACACACACAGTGGATTAGATTAATAAATGACAGATGCTGTGTATGAATCATTCACAAATAGTGATCTAATTAACAGCTTCAGAGGAAAAAAAAACATTATATAACATTATACATTATTTCACCTTGTAATTTAGGGCAGAATCAGTGGAAGCTTTGCTCATGTGCGAGTCATTTCCAAAGGGAAAACAGACCTCAGTCAGTCTCCTCTCAGACTGCAGGCAGTTTTGCTGCATGGCAAGGCTGACCGACTGGCACCTGTCAATGCTTTGGAAGTGAGAGGGGCTCACAGCAGCACTTGTTGCTTACTGAAGGCAGCAAATTCAGAGTGCTCTGTGCATTCTGTGACTTTTGCAAAAGTCTGACAAACATCATTGAAAAGGGTAACTAGATTCTAGGACTGGCCAATGAATTGAGTTTATTAATTAATCGGATAAACTGTATGTTGTCCATTTCATTGTGTTGTAAAGTTATTAATACAATGTAAGTTTTACACTTTGAGGACCCCGTACAGACTAGCAACCACTTTGTGGGAGATAACGATGATATGAATAATAAACTAAATTAATAAATCAATTGTTCAATTGCTGTTTCCTCTGCAGGTTCTGCATCTTGCATGAAAATATTACATTGAGATCTTATAATATTCTGTGTACTAGTAATGTATCAAGTTACAAACTTATTACAAGTTTCCCAGATCCTTATATGCACCCCAGATGTGTTTCCCAATAACTTTAGAGAACCATCACAGGCAAACATGTCTTTTCATCAGATTTCACCATACATGTTCCACACCATTAAAAAATTGTTAAATGGTGCTTTAAAACAACAAATTGTGTAATTTTTATGTAAAAATGTCACCTACTTTCTCTCCTCATTCATCAAGCTGAAGAGTCCCATTGTCTTGTTGCTGATAAGCTGGATGCAGTCACTGTTGTCAGTAAAGTCAATGTTCTGCCAGGTTATGCCTTCTGACACATAGTCCTCCTACAGTTGAATACAATTGCATTCAGGTAAACTCCTTGGAAATTAGTAAATGTTTTGCTCTGCAATGAATCTGGGACTTTATTCTTCAACCAAAACTAAATTCAAGTGACTGTGGAAATGTAAAGACTCTGTCAGGTTCATAGAAATATAATAACAGAAAACACTAGAAATTACCTGTTTAAACTTAAAGATGTTCTGGTTGATGTAAAACTGCTGCTTCTCACAGGCGTAGTTGATGCACAGCTGCTCAAAACTGTTTTTCTGGAGATTCTCAAACCCAAACATGTCCAGGACACCAATGGACAAACACTGAAAACAATACATTAAATCTTAAAAAGTCAGCATATGATATAGATGTATTACTGTGTACAAAAACATCCACAAACATTTATTGAAAGATAAGCAAAATATAGAAAACAAGATTTAACTCTTAAGGGGAACGAAAGCCCTTCTGGTAGTGCTTTCAATTGTAACATACTGTACGTAACTGAATGACATGACTCACAGAGACAGACTCCTCCATGTCTCTTCTGTTGAGCATAGCATGGTTAATGTGGAGCACGATCCAGTCAAACAGAGCGCTGTATAAAGACCTGGCCAGAGAGTCACGTGCAGAGTTGGCCTGAAAACATGAAGCAGCACCATCCAACTCAGCATGAATAAAAGTCCCTCTAAGTGTATTTGCAACAGCCAATACAATTAATGCAGAACAATAATATAAATTGAAAAAAAAGACCAGAATAATTGAAGTTTAAGTAATAAAGGATCTTAGCAGCACTGGTAAATTGCTTATTACCTCTTGTAGTGTGTATGGTGCATCCACAGCAGAGGCGGCAGTTACAACTGTCTTTTTGGTTAAAGTCTTCACCAGGTGCTCCTTTTTCACCTACAGAAGTAAAAATTCATCACAACAGACATCACATCCATTACTTGGCCCTGATATCCTAGTTTCTATGAATTCATCCAGATTAAATAGTTTTGCTTCATTAGCATAAACCGAATCTGCTGATAAACAGTTTTAGCCATTGTTGGTCCAAACAAAGACACAAATAGCATCAATTGTATCTTTCATGGGTATTATCTATGATGAAATATGCTATAATGTGGGATACGGGATGTTACAGCATCAAGAATAATTTAGCTTTGCTTTTAGTTGCCTGGTATCACTGGACTAAAACATCATGGTCAAATAATTAAAATTCATGCTGAGCTGAGAGGATATCCATCAGTGCAAACAGATTGTGAGTAAGGCCTTGATTAGGTTTAAGTAAAACCATTATCATATCAGCAGGGATACCAATTATTCTAGTCTATGTTGGATCTCTGAGCTGCAAAGCACAATCAATGGCATAATTTTGAAATATTCCTATTAAAAATATTTGGCTAGTTTGGCTTGCAACTGTTTCAGATGTGTAAAAAGATGCTAAATATCTTCACTTGCCAGTAAAAAACAATGCAGTTATGTAGTAGAGTGACAGGGGTATCACAAATAGAGAACTACACTCTATATATGAAAACCAGCAGTGTCTAATAGTATGATTACCATGAGCAGATGTGACAGTGAAGATAAAACCTCCATGGGCCCAGCTTCCAACACCTGAGTATCATTTGACAGATTGTATGTCACATTTCCCAGGAGTAGGATGGCAGAGAGGACAGAGAAAATGCTATAAAGTAAAAAAAGACACAAAAAATACAATTTAATAATTTCTAAGGTAAAAATAACACAAATATGTTGAAGGATTGAGAGCTGAATGTCAACTAAGTAGCAGTTATCCTTTACAAGTAGTACCGGGGTTGTTAAAAGTTGTACTTTCAAAGAGTTTTAGCGTGATTTAATATATCGGTTATTCTATAGCCGAGCTTCCAAAACATTTTCCTGAGTGTCCTCATTTCTTCATTTAATAAAAGGTTGTGCCCCAAAGCCAGCTGTCACAATCAAATGCACTAAAGTGAACATCTCACTACCAAAAATGATTATTATGAGTTCCAAATAAGGAACACTAAGCACAAACATTTAACTGTTAGGTTTCACTCAAAATAAAGTCACAGTGACAGCTGTGGAAGTCACCTTGATTAAAGGTGGGGGTATAAATGAGAATGGGATGGCTTCTTCCCTCACATGGAAAAACAAAGAAGTCATTACTATGTCACCACAGTGATGCCCCATTTGCATGGCTGCAGCTCTGTGGCACTGGGTAACATAAAATCTAAAATTTACCCCTTTCTTAAAACAAATGTATATAGTCAGATAAAACTTTTTCAAAAAGGACCTTCCCTTTAGGAATTAATAAGATTTTTTCTATACCTAACTGATTTTCTGTCAGTGTGATGAAGATGTAGCAAACCAGTTCCACTGGTTTGCTGCGGAACTGGAGCTGGTGAAGATTCTCAGTCATCCATGTCATAGTCATTCCAAACAAGTTAAAAAAAACAATCTACTGGACTCTGTTTCAAAATGTGAAGATGTTTCACTTCCCACACAAACGTTCATTAGAACCTCACAACACGAGGCTGAGCATGTCCATGCTAAAAAAGAAGGGAAGCACAAAGACAAGAAACACATGAATGATTCTCTCCAAACCTGCGGATACCCAAACTGGGAGTTTGTCTAATCAGCAAGGAAATCCAAAAGACACACAGCAGAACATAACGGTAAGAAGATTCAACACAAAAAAAAACCATCCTTTAGGTTTTTGGAATCTCTGAGAAACTCAAGAGGACCTTCTCCAAACACAAAATCCCAGTAGATATTTAAATCAAACAAGACCCTTAAACAGAGACTTGTGCATCCTAAAGACAAATCCCCCAGACCAAATATGAGCGGAGTGGTGTATACAGTTCAATGCAGTGAACTGCATACACAGAAGCATGGCCCAACACAGAAGTGCGACCTCCCCGGGACAAGACTCGGCTGTACCAGTGGCGGCCGGCCCATAGGGGGCGCTGGGGCACCGCCCTCCCTGATAAGAAGAGAGGAACGCAAGATATATTTTTAGAAATTAACTCATAAATGTCAGTTTTACTCTCTAGAGTGTGTACCTATAAGCAAAACAAATTATATAAACTACATTTCCCTATCTACTGTCATTCATTTGTGGATTTCCACAGACAGACTCCTACCGTGTCTGTCTTGGGGCTGTGATCAGACAGACCAACATTTGCAGAGAATCTGTCAATCATGTACTATTGCTAGGTGAATTTAATGGCCAATCAGCATCTCAGAACTTTATGGTCTTGGGGCTCTGAAAATACTGCACTTTAACAGGCTTCTGCACCCAAGCGCAGGTGCAGACAATTAGAGGGATGATGGCGAATGTAACGAGCGAGATGCAGCTTCCACCAAAATTCGGTGAGATCCTTATTTATATACCCGTTTGCCAGAAGAACATCCCTTTTGTAGGGTAGGAAAATTTCATGTCATGGTTATTGTGACTGTGACGAATCCACCTCGTCGCTTAAAACATCCTCTAACTTTGCGCGTCACACACACATTCCTGTTATACTTTGCTTGTGAGGACCAATACACTCGCGCTGAGCCCAGTAGCTCCATTTACTTAAAACACACAAGCTGTTCCTGGTTACCTGCTGGCGTATTGAGGGTGCACACTTAATATTTCAGTGGGGTTAGCCGTTTGTGTGTGGGTGTGTTTGTGTGTGTGTGTACGTGTTTATGCTACGGGGACTTGTCATCTTCAGTCTGGCTGCGTCTTTGCTGGGTTCAAACCCAGTTTGGTGTAATTGAATAAGTCAATGAATCTGTGTAAAAGAATTAAGTTGTAAAAATTATTTGTTTTTGTACATCAATTGTTTGTGGAGGTAATATATGGACAAAACTGATTAATGAGAAGAAATCAGAAGAGAGCCTGAGGTGAGGGGCTTAAACTATTTAATGAGGGCTGTGGGAAGAAGAGCGGCCATTTTTGTTTTCTGTTTCTTTGTTACATTGCTGGTAACTGGAGGGAGGCTGAGGCCCAGAATATCTTGTACATGTTTAGTTTCTTTTGCACCCTGTTTTGAGTTTTTGGGCAACATTAAATCACCAACACCGGTAACCCGACTGAGCCTGGATTCTTGGAGGCCAAAGAACCCCGTCACAGTGACCCAAATCATCACTGTTACTGTTATTATATAGTAAATTAAATCATTACTGTTAAATTGTATGTATTGTCCAATTGTTTATTTGAATTCTTATTCCGGATTAGTTGGAGACATACACTAGGCTATATCAGCCCCACCAAAAATATTTTTCACCAGCCGCCACTGGGCTGTACATCTATATCTTATGGACAAAGGACAATTCCCTCTAACGACCCCCCTTTCAGAGACATAGACGGGTAATGCAGGCTAACGAAGAACCCAATCGACCCCCATTCCTAAGGGGCGTACCTGTAGGTCTGGTTAAATTTGCTTGTTTTCTAAGTCAAAACAAGCCTTCGTTTTTGGTCCACTCTAAAAATCCTCAAACCCAACACAATTTGTGACATTTTGAAATGAAAAAGCTTCCTGAATGGGAAGTGAAACATGTTCAAACTTGGAAACAAAGTCCAGTGGACTGTTTTTTAACTTTTTTGCAGGGAACGTGTTTTCTCCTCCATTAGGTCTCTATTACATGTGCTGCCAAATTCCAGTGAGACTGCACTGATTCAAACTCGCTATTTAATGGCTGGGTAGTCCACTCACCCTACACACTACATGGTTTGGGACGGCGGTTATGTGCATTATGTGCCCATAAAGGGGCAGACCCTTCACAGGAACCTGCATAGGGCTGGGTATTGTTAAAAAATTTCCGGTGCCGGTACCAATACAGATACCTTCACTTTGATACCGGTTCCTGAACGATACTTTTTTTGATACCAGTATTATAATATCAATTCGAAGAAAAAGAAAATTACACCACATAATAAAGTACAAATCTTGAGTTTTATTTTAAGCTTTGCCTTTTTTTCCATTTACATTTTTCCTCCTACATAATTTTTTTTTTTCAGTGAAGAAGAACAGTTGCAAACAAGTCAGTGTCTAATATTCACTGTTACATTGTGAGGACCTTTTTACTTAGCAGTTTTTCTTTAGAAAAATTAACATGTCTGCTTTCTCAGGAGAAAAACAAGCCAGTTGAATAGGATCCTACTGACAGCGCACCGCTGGTATGTGGGGGTCTGAGCGGCTCTGACTGAAATAATATTGGAAGGCAGGATGAACTGACTGCACTGATTAAGTTTTCAGGTGGATTTTCCCACTTAAAAACATAATAAAACTACTTTATTCCCACTGATCACAGCAAATATAGCTGCAAGGCAGAGAAAGGATAGAGTAGCTCCGCCCAACGCGCGTCAGACACACTTACACAGCGCAGCCAGAGCAGCAAAGCTGCTTCAGCCGCGCGTCAGAAGCTGGTACAAGCAGCAAAAATGAAGCAGCAGATGCGATTTTGCTGCTCTTGCTGCGTCCGGTGAGAAAGCAGCATGATTCACTCCGCTCTGGCTTTGCACTGCCCACGGGCTGATGAGAGCGCCGGCTGCGGTCCGCTCTTCTTGCAGTCAAACACAGAGCAACTTTCTGCTCTTAAATTGTTTCCGTGCACGATGTAATGCATTGCGCACTATTAGCATCAGTGTTAATAAAGTGAAGCCACACTTTTGACCTGGGGGGCATTTTAAAGGGGTTCCATGACGCTCGCAACCAGTTCACAACAGATACACATGAACCCTGGCTGTAGGCGTGACCACCTGTGTATTTTTCCTGGATGACGCAATCACCTTAAGTGTTACAGCCAATCACCGAAACTTGGTACCCGAAAGACGAGGCATGTTTCGATACTCTGTATAACCGAAGCATTTCGGTCGCTACCATAAAGGAACCGATGTTCGGTACCCAGCCCTAAACCTGCAGACAGAGGGTTAGTGCTTAGGGTTAGTGTTTAGAGCCTGGTTTGGGATTCAGCCTCACTGGAATTTGGCAGGGGTGTAATGGAGAACTAATGGCGTAGGAAACGCGTGCATACAAAGGTTAGTTCTGCTGGTGCACTGCATCTTCGTCACAGTCACAGTCCTCTTTAAACTAGCTTCATTTGACTTAATTCTATTTTTATAAGAGAGGCAAATGTCTGATGTCATATCAGCAACATGGTGCGTCACTATGTTGCCATAGCAATGACTGTTTCCCTTTTCCATTTGAGGGAAGGGGCTGTCCCAGTCTGATTCATAGCCGCCCACCTTCAATCAAGGCACAATCCACAGCTGAGAGTTTGACAGCACTGAGAGTGACACTCCCCAGGTCTTATTTTTCATTCCTTCATTGAAGCATGTCTGACTTTAATTCTTCATTTTTATAGAATTTTCATTTATTAATACTTTATTCAGATTCAAACAGTAAATGGCCTATTCTTTACACTACATTCAGTGAATTACCCATTAACACATTCACTGATGATGGCAAAAAACATTGTAGCCACAGCTCCCCTGGGGCTCAAAGACTGAAGCGAGACGCTACCAGGCCCTCTGACCAATGGTGTAACGATACAACAATAGGCCTGCAACACGTGATAAAAGTTCATGATATGGCGACAATTCCATAAATTCGCCAAGAAGGTACAATTATGCAATTCTCAGTAGTATATGATCACACATCACACCCGGAAAAATAGTGACTGCACACCTTGAATGAAACCATTGGTGACAGCGCACAACCGCATGTTACAGGCATCACAAGTTCCGAAAACTCATTTCAGGGAGATGCTTATCGAACCCCCAACCCTACCGTAGAAAACCGACCCAATACGTGCCCCATACATACATTACACACTTAATCATTCTTCACCTTCACTAGACATGGTTATGCTTTAGTATATTAGCACAACAGGCCATGGGGCTACCTTCAGCTTAACAGCTCCCCTCCTCACCTACGCTCTGTCCATTCATTTCCTGGTCGCAATCTTTACTCACTGTAGCAGCAACGTCCAACTCTCTCTCTTCGGTTCTTTGAAGGAACATTTTTATTTTGGGAAGTTTTTTCCGTTCTTCCAGCAGCTCTTCTTTCCTTTTTCTTTTCTGGAATCCGCTTAAGTACCTTTTTTTGGTATCCATCGTCGCTAACACATTGTTCGTAATGGTTATGGTTTTAATCTACGCTCCAGGTTACCCATATTTCCAAGTCATAGTGTAAAAAATAAAATACTAAAATACATCGTTCTTTTAAGATCTTTATTGTGGTTTGAAACACATTATACGAGTGTATTTTTTTTTAACCAACCGTCTAATTGACTATATAGTTATTAACATAGTAATTAAAAGTAACACTGTCTGCTTTGCTATTGGCGTCGTGTTTAAACGGCTCACCATCATGTTGAAATCTGGCATGTGTTGCGGTATAAATGTGGTCCGGTGCGGTCAGTAACTTGAGTATCAGGTGGGTTTAAGAGGAGTTTTTCGCACCATCTGCAAAGAGACGTCCTAGTCCACAATTGTGTAGGGGGCCCACCAGGCGTCAGTGATGGGGCCCCTAAGAGGCGTGGGCCCTTAAAGGCACACTATGCAACATTTTTCAGTTAATTAATTTGTCCCATAACTTTTTGGATGATTAAATGAGTCATTTCAGGTTGAACAAAGGTATTATCGGCCACCCTGGTGGTCTGTGAGGGAAATACCGCACTTGCAATTGCAGGAGCACCGGCCCGCACCCACAGGCTCAGACGTCTCGCGAGAGTCAGTCTTGCTTTACGGCGAGAACTGCTACACCCCCCCAGTTAAAAGCATGCTCGTTGCTAGCACAGTGGCGATATTTGTGCAGTTATAATGGCGGAACCAGCGAGGAAACAGCGAAAGCCCATGTCGGAGCAGGCAAGAAAGAGGAAAAGGGCTCTGGACAGAGAGAGGAGTCGTACACGGGTGAACCTCGGGCAAGCTTTTTCCGAACGGCGAGAGCTAAAAGAAAAAGGGGGTTCAAGACTGTGTATTTACTTTACTAAATTCCTTATTTTGCGCAGATTGGGTTTGAATCGCGTTTTGCAATGAGCTACATAAATCTGAAACCAGTACAAAATGTAGTTGCGTTTGTTAGCCATAAACCTCACGAAGCTAGTAACGTTATGTATAAACTAGCGTTTACTGACGATCCTAGAAGGGTTTTTTGTCTGACTGCGATTTATTGTCAACCACGGAATGCATGGTCCCTCTTCCTTTAACTAAATGAGTCCCCGACCAAAAAAGTGTCATTGTTTGTATTATGACTTTGTATATGAACATTTATTTCTCTTTGTTGAAGTTATAAGCGATGGCTAGTCACATACCGCAGTAGACATGGTGATTCGTTGCGTTCGCCTGTCTGCTAAGCTCAAAACAACCGCGCCTGGTTTGACGGAGAAACCAGGAGAACAGCTGAGCATATTTTCTCAGTGCACTTTTACTTTCGCCCTCTGGGGGGAGCCTCGCTGGAAAATCAACACCGGTTGCATAGTGTACCTTTAAGCAACTGCTGTCTCTGCTTACTGATATTTACGCCATTGCCTCTGACCACGATCAGTAGACAATGAACAGTCAACCATTTGATTTCAGGGAAAAATCCTACACCCGACGCAAAGATTTAAGTTATTTCCATGACCATGGTTGTTTTTTCTTTTAATAACCAAGGGGTACAAGCAAATTTGTCCCCATGTCCACAGGATTTTGCATATGTACTGAAGGTAATAATCTTTTTAAAAGCCAGACCCTGTATAGAAATACATAAAATTTGCCTAAATTTCATGATTACACAATTAATTTCTCAAACTGTTGTGGAGTTAAAATGTGAACTGGTCCAAGTCGTTCTCTGCCTCACTCAGACATGTTTAAAACACCATAATTATAGATACAAATATGAAAAATAAGAAACGTAAATCTAGGGTTAGAGAAATCAAATGATAGAAACGGATAAAAACAACAAAACAGAGGAAATATCTGCATCTCAAGTGGTGGTAAAGGCCAGAAAAACAGATGAGTTTTTGGTTGTAAAATCAGAGAGAAAAAGGCCTTTCCAAATTGCAATAGTAGGCCATTCTACATCTTCAAAGCTACAAGTGAGCAACACCTGTAAATAATTATTTTTGTGTAAGTAGTGATTAATTTGAGCAAGGAACAGCACTGAGGGATATAGTAGCTTACAATCATTCTATATTCAGACATAAACCTGGGTTTGTCCTGGTTTATAGGTGTCTAAAGGTTAAAGACTTGCTGCCCTACCCTTCCCCTGGGCAAAGACAGTCACTCTAAACTTTTCTGTTTTTTACAAAAAAAAAATTTTTGGATAGCTAAAATCCTATTTAAGTAGTTTTTTCTTATTACAGTGAAACCACTGTATTTCTGTGTAAGATTACTATACAGTGATAATCTACTTATCAGCTGATGACTCTCAACCTGATCAGCTCAACATCTGCTTGTAGGATGAGCTGCAAATTTTACTGATCGGCGATCAGTTAAATAAAACGTTTAGTAATGTGAGGACGTGATCCGGCAAATGAGATCAAAGTAAGACAGCAGGCCCCAAGCTGCATTCTTCGGATCCATTTTAGAAAAAAAAAAAGATATAGAAAATGTATAAAACCAGAAATAAAAGTTTTAGTAAAACCTACTACCTAAAACATTAGATAAATTTTTTTAATAGCTTGTAGTCATAAAAAGCCTAAGAGCAGGCTGACAAGTTTTTGCTATTAAAATAAAATTACCTATTCTGCAGGACATTGTCTTTCATTTTCTTTTAGCCTGGAAAGACAAAAACTTAAAGCTGACTGAAAACAAATCTTCAAACTGAGAACAATGCTTTAATCTTTAAGTTAAGCAGCAGTATGACAGCCTGTAGTGGTGTGAAAGCTCAGGGCAATCTGTAACTTGTTTGAACTTATCTCACCTTAAAATGTCTGGGAAAAAACATTCAGAAATGAATCCATTTAACCTAGTGTACATAAAAGACATAACAGGATCATCAAGTTACCCCATAATCAAATGTGGTTTTATATCTAATCAATATAACTGATTAATTGCAACCTGAGCATTTCTAATTTAATATCCCTGTCTGAATATTCACCGGTGGATTGAACCTAAACAGGCTACTAAATACACTGCTTGGGCTTTCATCTACTCGTTATGTCCTGAGGCGTTCAGGAGAGCTGGCTGGAGAATGTGCTGCATTTTTCTCCAGCTCCAAAGTGACAAGCTCTAACCTGTTACCAACACCAGTATAGAAAGCAGAAACTACTCGACAGAGTTTGGTTTCAGTTACACTTTGGTCGTTGTCTGCACAATCTTAGACGGCAAACGGGTGTAAACTTTAATCGTGGCGAGAGAAGCGTGTAAACAGGGTAAAAGCAAGGTAGTGTGTGTGTATGTGCGTGATCTTTATTCTATCGCTGATGATGACGTTTGGTAGAAAGTAATTAATTGAGCATTAAACTGCAATTACAAGCTTAAGATTTCTTTAAAAACTCAAATTAAAGAGATCTTTAAAAACAAGATGCAAAGTGGTGCACCATCTCATCTCATTTTTTTTAATGGGGGAAAACTTTGCTAAGGCTTGTGGTATTTCAGCTATGTCTCTTCCAACCGCATGTACCGTTTCTTAGTGGGGGCCAAAAAGCCAACCATCTCCATAGCTTGCTTGAGTCTCTTGTACTCCTGTTTGAGATCGTCCACGTCATTCAGCTGAAGCTCTCCCTGCAGACAAAATGGATGAGAGAAATATTAGAAACTGATTGATTACTGTATCCTAAATAAAAATCACATCAAACCATTAAGCATTCAAAAGAGAGAGAGAACAAAAGAGGGAGAGTCAAAGGAATGCTTACAATGTAGTTCCAGTTAAGACAGTACAAATACAAAAAGGAAAATATCAATTTGTGTTTATTTTGATTCTTTACATACGAGGACAAGATATAGACAATTAAAAAAAAAATCTAAACATTGTAAGGAACTTTTTCATCATTTTAAGGGCCAAAAAAATTAGGGTAGAATATCAAGTTTGCATATTTAATATTCTAGAAATAATATACAGTTTCAGACCAGCCATGTTTAAAACATTAGTGGGGAAAAGACAAATAAAGTACACAGTTTTACAAATGGTAATCGTCCATTTGCACTACCTTTGTTGAATAACTGGCACTGCCAGGATGAGAAGTGTAAAACTGATGAGGAACGGCTGGACTGATCAGATTGAGAACTGTCTGTTTGTCTTTTCTGTGAACAGCCTTGAACAAAAAGCATCTGAATTCACTGGAGAAGTTATGTCAGAGGGACTGATATTTTACAAACAAAGGAGGACCTTAAAGGGAGATGCTGCCATGCATTTCAGTGGATCTAATGTGACAAGCTCACCAAAGAAAGGGCTGCCAACAGATGGGTCAAAACGGGTCTAAGTCCTTGTCAAAGAAAAACGTTAGATATTGCCATTTATTATTAATAGAAACAATTCAAAATGAGTATGATGAAAATAAGGGATCAGTTTCAAATATCAGTCATTTTATTCCTATGAAACAATAGAAACCAGATCTGCTCAGTCTGTGAGAAGCAGATCTCAGAAATTGTTTCAATGAATTATGCTATTATATGGTGTAAACATAGCATCTAATAATATCTGCCTGAGGATTGAGATACATTTTACATTAAAGATAAAAAGCTACTTTAACACACTTTTAATACTTTTTAAAAGAGACCCTGATTTATATGTTTTATGTTTTAATTATTAAAAACCCAGAAGACTGAAATGTAAATGGAGGGGGGAAGTAAATGCATCACTACAGTTTTTAAGGTTGTAATAAATTAGTTTTATGTACACTAGGTTACAGATACTGTCTTCAAGTCCTAAACTCCTCTGTTACTGCAGAGTGGCACTGTCAGCCCTGCTACATGTTTGAAAATTTAAACTGTGTTCTTAATGTGAGGTCTGCTATCTAATGAGAGTTTATGTTTAGATGCCAAGGTTTCTTTTTTAGATCATAAAAGAGTGCATCAAAATCTCAAAATAATACATTGGAAGTACTTTTCTTAAGAGAGATTTTTATCATATTTCTCAACAGTTGCTCATTTCAGAGCATAAAGAATAACCTTTATGGACAGGATTTCTAGTAGTGTTGCACCGAAACCGATACCAGTATCGGGCGGGGCCCCGATCCAGCCCTAAAATGGTGGTATCGGTATTGGCGAGTACCAACAAAAAGGGCACAGATACCATTTTGAGAGCCAAAAGTTTATTCAACTATTGTCACGCACTCCAGGTGGGCAATAAAAAGTTCTACTGAATTCACTTTCTACTAGCCTTTTTTCCTGCTTTACAAAGGTAGGCAGCAGCTTGACAAAGCCATGATGGTAATTATGGCTTTTACATCCAAGTAGTATGCAGGTCTTCATATACACACACACACAGACACACATCAATTTCAAACAGATGGTATCGGTATGGTATCGGACAATACTGCACAGCCAGGAACCAGGGCCAAAAAATGGCATCAGCGCAACACTAATTACTAGGCACATTAAATAGCCTCAGCGGGTCTTGTTTTCTTCAAAGTGCTGATAATTTAAACATATTATTGTAATACATCATTATTGGCAAAAAGGAAAAAGAAACAATCTAAGAATGTGATTTGATACATCCCAGGTCATAATAATTGTAAAGCATCATAGAATTTGATTGTTGCACCCAAATTGTCCTCATACATCCATTTATTTTCTAAAGATAAGTGAACTGAGTGGGAGTTAAGTTAACCGACAACCTAGAACAAGTCCCAGAAAACATGACGATAAGTTTAAAAAGAAAAAATACTTTCATGCCCCCATCTCTGAAATCAAAATTTCAGCATAAAATTGTTTAAAATGTTTTTGTACGCTCAAGTGTCCTAACCTAACCTCCTAAAAAACAGCCTCAAACCACCATAAGTCTCTGCCAAATATTACACTCAATGATGGTGAAACCTAGACTTATCTATAAAATTGGAACACAGAGGGGCATGACTCTTTCAACTGAACATGCCTTTACGACTGAAGTCCAGCAGTAGCATATTTTGGAAACAATTTTCTCAATTATTTGCATTTCATTTGGTGATAACATTTTTGAAGCAGCTGCTCAACCATTGGAAATTATTGCATGAAGCTCTGAACAGACTGTTCCTTAAATAATGGAAAGGCCACATGTAGCCCCTTAGATACTAAGTAACGGTCTCTTCACCTAACCTGACACTTTTAAATAATGGATTTATCACTGCTCTTCTAGGCGTTTAAAGTCAGGGATGTTGTTTTATTGCCTATCAATGCTTTTAAACAAATAGGCAATCTCAGAGGTCAAATGGTTATATTTGATTCAAATTTTTTTTTTAAAGTGAGCAGGTCTGATTACAATGCTTTCTAGATATGCATTCATTAACATGTTTAAAAACCATTTATTATGTTCTTTCAGTTTTTACTTATTCACCATTTACTGTTGATTTATCAACTAAAAATATCATTAAAACATCTAGTGTTTTCATGCTTCTGACATTTAAGTTAATCAAGTGTAAATACATTATGCAATTTACTTATTTAAACAGGAACAAATATGTTAAACTTTAAGAAATGTTTCCAAATAAATACTTCACCTATCAGAGATTCAAAGCAATCAGGGTTTAATAATTATTCAGCCTTACACTTTGCATGGAAGCGTTAATCTAAAGCATGTGGGGAGTCTACAAATCAGTCTATAGATGAAAAATTTCATGAGCAAGCAGTTTGCTCGCTTCAAAGTATTTTCCCCATCTCTATAACTGAATCACGTTTCACTTGTTGTCAAATTAGCTCTTCACTTCCTCTTTCTGCAGGGGTCAAAGGTACCTGGTTGAGATAAACATAGTCCTCCAGCTTCAACAGATGAAACTCTTTCTGCTCGTCTTTGGACGCACCCATCAGCAGACAGTAGAACACGTGGTAGTTCCTGTGGATCACAGAGGGCCATTTAGCCCAGGTTATCTACAGATATAGTCGGCCCCTCTGATGTCTTATAAACAAGGTTAAGCTGGCTTCTTTTAGATAGCAGGCTTGATACAAGCCCTGTTTTTACAGGGAATTTATCATTATTTTGGGATTTGGATTATAAACTAAGATGGATATTTTCCTGTGAAGATTGAATGTTTTTTACCTTTCATTTGGACCTCTGGACACCAGGCGGCTATTTTCTAGCAGAAACTTCTCAACGAATGCCCTGAACAAAAAAAATGAACAGATGCACCAAAAAATGTAAAAGCTAATGCTTTATAAAACGTAGGATTGCTTACCCTCTGATGACACCACTTTCCAGGTAGATGAGCTGGAAGAACTTCCCAAAGCGACTGGAGTTGTTATTTTCTGCTGTCTCTGCATTGCCAAATGCCTGTCCAAACAAATGCAATAGATATTAACATCTTGAAAACACACTAAAATAGCATAAGAGGCTTACCTGCACACCACCATGCTACATAAACATGTTAACTTGTAAAAAACTAGCTTTACTTTCAAACTTCTGAAAGTTGCAACAAATTTGAAGATGTAAAATAAACTTGGAAAACAAATTGGAAGGTTTTACCATTATAAACAATGACAATATAACAGATGATGATTGCAGCTTATGCTATTACACAACAACTTAGTCAATCAGTTATGAGTGTACATCTAATAACAAAAAGTTAGAAAATAATGTCACTCTGGACTACTACAGTGCCAGAAGTGCACTGCTAAAAAAAACAAACAAATATCTTAATAGTAGTTAATGAAAAATGTGTTTAATACATTATCTCTACCAGATTCTCATATGATTCCAATCTAACTTCTAGATCATAATTCCCAGAACAGATTTGACATTGTGATTATCAAACAAAAACCAATGGATAAGTTGTTGATTAAAAAGAAGTATGCACCATATTTTAATAACTTGCATCCTATATGTTGGGAATTCTAGTCCTGAAGGGCCTGCACTAAGCATGTGTTAATGTTTTTCTTAAGGAGCACCACCTACTTTGATTTATATATTGGTCACAGCTGCAATTGTGCAACAAATGCCTAAACACACCTAAAATGCTTAAATGTTCCATTTGGTTACTGCACTGAATCTACGCTCACTGGTCACTTTATTAGGTACACCTGTCCAACTGCTCGTTAACACTTAATTTCTAAGCAGCCAATCACAAGGCGGCAACTCAGTGCATTTAGGCATGTAGACATGGTCAAGACAATCTCCTGCAGTTCAAACAGAGCATCAGTATGGGGAAGAAAGGTGATTTGAGTGACTTTGAACGTGGCATGATTGTTGGTGCCAGAAGGGCTGGTCTGAGTATTTCAGAAACTGCTGATCTACTGGGATTTCACAGAGAATGGTCCGAAAAAGAAAAAACATCCAGTGAGGGGCAGTTCTGTGGGCGGAAATGCCTTGTTGATGCCAGAGGTCAGAGGAGAATGGCCAGACTGGTTCAAGCTGATAGAAGGGCAACAGTGACTTAAATAACCACCCGTTACAACCAAGGTGGGCAGAGGAGCATCTCTGAATGCACAGTACGTCGAACTTTGAGGCAGATGGGCTACAGCAGCAGAAGACCACACCGGGTGCCACTCCTTTCAGCTAGGAACAGGAAACTGAGGCTACAATTTGCACAAGCTCATCGAAATTGGACAATAGAAGATTGGAAAAACGTTGCCTGGTCTGATGAGTCTCGATTTCTGCTGCGACATTCGGATGGTAGGGTCAGAATTTGGCGTCTACAACATGAAAGCATGGATCCATCCTGCCTTATATCAACGGTTCAGGGTGCTGGTGGTGGTGTCATGGTGTGGGGAATATTTTCTTGGCACTCTTTGGGCCCCTTGGTGAGACATTTAGCAGCTTTATCTACCAGAATGTAACTTGTTACACATAAATATGTCCGGTTGTTCAAGATTCCACCTAAATTAAAAAAGAGCTTTGTTGTTTCCCTGAGACCTATAACTGATTGTTTTTTCCCCCTTTAGAAATAAAAACCCTTTTCTTGAGACCCAAAACCTGTTAAAGGTCTTCCTGATACCTGAGGATGTGTAAATAAGCTCTCAGATGTGCCCTTTATAGAGTAACAAAAGAGAAATAATCTCTTTTCAAGGAAGGAGCTGAGATACAAACCGATTGCTGTAAATTGTGAAGACAGAAGTTTAACAGTATGTAGGAGCAATACAGTAAAAAAATAACAACCCAAAAACAACAAACGCAAAGCGAAAACGCTGCTAAAGAACAAAAATGCTAGAGAAAAATGTTGGCACCTTAAACGACAGCAACTTAAACAAGGCTGCAAACAGAGATCCAGTTTTTTTCCCAGTCCAATCCGATACCTGAGCCAAAGGTATCGGCCGATATCCGATTCAAATGCAATTCAACTGTTAAATGAATGAAACATATATCTTGGCATAAACAAGATATATGATTTGTTAACAAAATATAAAATTTGTTACCTTTTTCGTTAAAAAGGGTAAAAAATTAACACAGATATGAATGTACTTTATATCATCTATTAGCAAATAATAACACAACCACCAATATCCGATCCAGCTACTTAGTCTTTATCAGAGATATATCCAATCCAGGTATTGGACCACTGTCTCTCTAGCTGCAAACATTCAAAATCAAGACCAGATCCAAAGGGATGACATGAAAAACATGTCCAGAAAAATTGTGAATAGAATGTAGATTTTTAAATGTGGCAATAATTGTTTTATAATTTCATAATAAATTATAATTTTTATGTCATTCATGTGTGTGTAGTTGTTTTAAATGCGTGTTCGATCACACCTTACTTAATGTGACTAAAGCCACAATGTTTTCAGAGGTGTTAAAAAATGCTAATTGTGATTCGTAGCACTAGACTATGACTTCACTCGTACAGAAATAGTAAGGCCGTAACTTTTCACAAGTTTGCTTTTTTTTTTAGCAAACAATCAAAGTCTAGAATCTTCAGTGTAGGTTTGTGCACTTGAGATGAAACGGAAAAAAAATTCTAGTAAAAACCAAATTAGTTTTATTATTTCCTGTTAAGCAAAACCTCAAAAAACTGATCTGACAAAATAAAAAACATAAGGTTTGTGTATTATTTTGCAATATACAAATGACCCCACAAAACAAAACTAAAAGAAGAAATAAAAGAAAGCACATAATGAGAGCAGGCATACTTCTTCTTCCTAAGACTGGAGCATCAGTAGGAAGTGCCGACCTTCATTCCAGGGCTCCAGAGTTTGTTTAAAGAGATCAGAGCAACGTGTCTACAGATGGCGAGCCAGAAATAGTTGATTCCTGGAACAGCTTAAATCATGGAAAAATATTCCCATCCTTAGAAGTAATCTAAATACAGATGAGGAATTATCTTCCCAAGCATTAATGCTGCAATTTAACTAAATATAAGTTAGATAAATGTAAAGGACGTGGACGCGGTAGAAAGAGATGAGGCATCTGGACAGAAGGTACACAGAAGGTACAAATTTTTCTAACAAAGCAGGCGATGCTCTTGAGGAGATGATGACGAATGGTGGGGATTTCCAATTTTGTTCCATTTACCACAAATACTAGTAAATAAATACAAAATAGATTGCAACATCTACTATGTTTTCATAGCTAGTCTTTTGTTTTTTCTTTTTTGAGTTTTTACGGCGCTAGTGGCTCATTTTTTTCTGACAGTAGGCTGTCATGAAAGGGGGTCAAGAGAGGGGGGAGAGACATGCAGCAAAGGACCACAGGCCGGATTAGAACCCAGGTCGGCTGTGTCGAGTACTAAGGCCGACGTATATGGGTCGTGCTCACCAACCACTGCGCCACCTGCACACCCTCATAACTAGTCTTTAAAATTAACTTTAACATAAAGACGAGTTGAATTCTTGTTTGTTTGGGAATGCAGGCAGGATTAGATCATCATGAAGATTAGCCACAGCCACTGGTGTGATATTACACGTTACTGTGTTTTTTTTCTACTGTGACTGGGACCCATCTTTCTATAGCAAAAGCAAACCAATTCTACAGCGGCTCCAAGATTTATTGAAAAAAAAAATTGGGGTAGCAAATATGGTTAGCATGTATTAAGGTCACCTAGTTTACCTAGCACATTAGGTTTTGTCATGGCTGACAGGAAGGGGGACAGCAGAAACAGCTGCTACCTCGGTCCTTAATATAAAACCAACCAAATAACTGTATATTTTTTATATTTGTTTATTAGTTTTTTTTTTAATTCAGTTAATACAGATTAGAGCAGGAACAGGTTGGGGTGTCTATGCATGTGTCTGTCTCTATACCATTTTTTTTTTTTTTTACAGATGTGTGTTTATGTGGTTGGTATGAAACAATCAACAGTCCAACTATAGAAAAATACACATATTTTAAAAAGAAAAAGGTCAAAATGTAATTTTATAGATAAATGCATGCATTTATTGTCATATAGGCCTAAATAGATAACGAGGTGTTAATGACAGTTTTATAGCTATGTATAATTTAGCAGTATTTTCCACAGTTGTGGTTTTCCATGATGCTTGTCAATGCACATTTTTTCAAAGATAAATTGTGCAAAAGGAATTCCTGTAGAATACGGTTTAGGTAGTAATAACTAACCTAATGAGGTACAATAAGCCTAGATAACTACAATGGTTTGAATTTCTGCTGATCTTCTACTTACTGTGACTATTAGGGATAATTCCTTAAGGCAGACATGGCACACCGATCGCCACAAAGGAAAATATGGGAAAGAGTGTGTTTACAGAACGATGGTAATAAAAGCATTTTATCAGTTCATTTTGTTATATCAAATACAAACATTTATAGATGTAGACCTAAAAAACAAAACAAAAAGAAAAATCTTTCAGAGGGATGGAAAGCCTGTAATCTTTCTTCATATCAGTGAGAAAGTAGTTGCGCCCTGACACTAACTCCCATCAAGTGTTTGGGATAATGATAAAAAATGTCTTTAATGTTTAGGAAGTTATGATTACTATTGTTCGTGTAATTGCTTTAATTCCGCTCAGTTGGAGGTTTTCTCTGCATGAATGTGACAGCATCTTAAAAGTTTTTATGTTCAGACTTGGTTTTAGGCTATCTTATAGTTTTTTTATAAATCTACAATAGAAAATCTATAATAGAGAAGGACTTGCTGGTCTGTTAAGGAACATTGTCCTGCTGCATAAGCAAAGTAACATTGTAATAAGATCCAAATCTGATGGCTGGACATTTTTCTAAAGAATATGGTTACACCCATCTTCCATTGCCCAAAAAAACAAAGCAGACCCAGAAAATTCCACTACCACGTGTGACCATAATCATACTTTTTATTCTGAAATGCTGTGTTGATTTCACACTAAATGTAACAGCACGCTCACATTATAAAACGTTTCACTTTCTCCGTTTTCTGTCTGTCAAAATCAAAATGATTGTTAATAGGTCAATTGGAGTAAATTTGGTAGCCGAATAACCCTCATGGAAGGTTCACCAGTGTTCAATTTCTCTCTCAGTGGCCTTCATCGTGGGTCACTAACTCCAAATGCCTTGAAAATGGCTTTATCAAATTCTCAGGCTGATGCATCTCAATAATGTTGCTATAGAGGTTCAATACAAGCACTTCCTTAAATCTGCAGGTGAAGCAGTAATCATAAATATAGGGAATCTATTATTTAAAAAGGGGTACAAATGCGTTTCCACTGGGCCTGCAACTAATGATTATTTTGCTTTTCGCTTAATATGTAAATAATTTTTTCAATTAATAATCAGATAGCCAAAGGTTCCTTAAATAAGTTTTTTTTTTACAGATTTAAAACCAGGTGAAACTAAAATGTTTCTACTTGAGGAGTTCTGGATAGAGCATATTGACAGACGAAAAAGTTTTTTAATCTTAAATGCAAAATATTTATATATTTTTTTACAATCTTCATATAATTAGTGTTCTAAGTAGGTCGCTCTGTCAGCTAAAGGCATGTTTTGGAGTCCCTATGCTCCAGTTAATTGATTAATCGATTGCTAAATTTGTTGACAATATTTTTTTTAATTGATTAATCCGATTAACTGTTTCAGCTCTGATTTCCACATCAACCATTTCTCCCTTAATAAATCAAAACTTTGTTTATAATGTGTGAATTAACTAAAATATCAATAATACATGGTTAAATGAAATCTGAGGTTTTTTATGACTTCTTATAACCATAACAAAAAATATAATTAAATACAACAATGAAGATGGCTAGTTTAAAATAAAATGTCTACACATGAGAGGATGTGAAATACAGTTATTGGGATGATTTGAATATAAGCGGCTACTTTGTTTATGCCTTTTTACTTTAAAGGAACAGTACACCCAAAACATGATTAGCCTTCATTTTCTACTCACCCCCATGCTGAACAACACTCTGGAGTACTTTTTTGATATCTCAAATGCATCTTGAGATCTGAGAGGCTTCTTGCTGTCTGCTGACATTCAAATAATGGAGGTCCATGGCGCCCGAGGCAGAAAGGTCCATAAAAGTCCACAAAAAACGTGTCAATATTCCTCCATACTGCTCGTCCAATGTATTCCAAGTGTCCTGAGTGGGTAGCGTCCATAATTTACTCGAAACAAAGTCATTTAGAATGTTTTTAGAGCATAAACAGTAGTGTATAGGATTTCCTAAAAGCGCGTTTACGAGTCTACGGAAACCGAGGCAGACCAAACCAGATGAAAGTGCGCATTCAGCTCGGCAAAGAACTCACGCTCTTCCTCAACACTGAAGTCCTCAGACATTTTTCTTTCGTTGTTTCTTTCTTTGCACAGGTAAACAGCACATTTCTTCTACGCTTGCATTATCGGCAGAGCAGACGCTGAATGCGCACTTTCATCTGGTTTGGTCTGCCGCGGTTTCCGTAGACTCGTGAACTTGCAGGCGCGCGCTTTTAGGAAATCCTATACACTACTGTTTATGCTCTAAAAACATTCTAAATGACTTCGTTTCGAGTAAATTATGGACGCTACCCACTCAGGACACTTGGAATACATTGGACGAGCAGTATGGAGGAATATTGACACGTTTTTTGTGGACTTTTATGGACCTTTCTGCCTCGGGTGCCATAGACCTCCATTATTTGAATGTCAGCAGACAGAAAGAAGCCTCCCAGATCTCCAGATGCATTTGAGATATCAAAAAAGTACTCCAGAGTGTTGTTCAGCATGGGGGTGAGTAGAAAATGAAGGCTAATCATGTTTTGGGTGTACTATTCCTTTAATACTTAGGTTAACATTGCATTCAAATCCCCAAAACAGCTTGGCTTCAATCTAAACCAGTAAACACTGCAAAAAAGGAGAAGATCTGGTGAGCTGTGCAAATCCCAAAATAGAAAAGGGCACTGATAAATTACACCCATAGGGTTCAGTGGCGAAATATTCACTGTGCTGCAAAAGGATAGGATATTACACTCATCCCAATGACTGATGCATGTGTAAGAAAAACAGATCATTAATAAAATTCTAAATGTCTTCTTTGTACTGTGTCTGTCGATGTTTGCAAACAAAATCAATAAGTACGGTGAAGAAATCTGTCAGAAAACTCACATTATTAATAATCTACAATCCCCCAATGGTTGATATAAGGAGTGTTTGACAAAAGCAAGAGCTGGACAATCTTTAAAAAAGGTACCTTAAACAATGAAGACAGAAGGAAGCTGATTTATGCTTGATTACAAGGGTTTGCCAGCAGTTCTGGCTGAGCCTGTTGGGACACGTTTCTGTTTCTCTTCTCGCTCTGGTGTTCCCTCAAAGACAACGCCCTTCACATTTAGCTAAAAAAAAACACAACTGAAGCAGAACTTCACCCTGTCAATACTCTAGTTTTATTTAATTTGGTCAAGCGATAAATCTAATTATTGATTAATAACATTTACAAGCAGAGCAAAAGGTTGGAAGGAGGGGCAGTTTTCAATCAATGGAAAGATGAATAGAAGCAGTGTGTCTTTTCTTCTCCCCATAGTCAGGGTGAGCTAACACTAAAGAAGCAAGAAAGCATGAAGATTTAGATTTTGGACAAATGAGAAAAAGCTCTGCTGACTCATACACACAAAGGAAATCCCAAGATGTTAAAAAAAAGATCATAAATACAGAAGCAAACCAGCCAAAAGCATCAGCACTAGCGCTTGTTTAAGCCATTTGAAGTAAAAAGTCTTAATTCAGAGCTTACTTTTTACTTCTGTTTGCAGTCGAGCAGCTTTAAAGCTAAATTCATATACAGTATGTCTTCAGGGAGAGGAGCTCAAAACATATCCTAAACAAGGAGTTCTTTTCACCACGAATCTTGTGGAACTAGTCTGGAGAGAAGTGGAATCCATATTTTGTCACAGTCTAATGATCGGACCCTTTGGGATTGTGCATGTGTTTAATCTGGAACCCTACCAGCCAAAACCATTTCTGTGGCCTCTGTTCAGATAGAAAGATAAAGCAGCTCGCAGAAATCTGATGGGGCGCTGTTCTGGTATTTCCACGCCTACTACTGTTACGAACACACAGTGAAAAGCAGCAACATGAATGAAACTTTTACCATAGCAATATTGGATTTAATTCTCCAATAACTCAGTTTAAATTAAGTAAAACGCAGCAATTCATCACTTTTAAAATGTTGTTCTGTTCTCAGAGCATAAACCTAACATAGAATGGCTTTTCCTCTCCAGCTGCGTAAAAATAAAGTTAAATATCTTTAAGTGTTTCATTTAAATTCCATTTCTAAGCACCTAGAAATAGTCCAAGTTTGTTTTTCTTTGGAAGTGATTGGCTCCAGTTTTGCACCATTAATCAGATCAGATTTGTGCACTAGATGAGTGAAACAGAAAGCTTAGGGGAAAGTGTGTGAGAAACATGCTCCCGTTACTCAAAGAAGATGAAAGTACATCTTTAACTCAACAGCCATAGAAACAATGAGGATTCATCCAATGAATGAAACTTAAACCTGAAATTACATGTTGAAGATTCCAGTAATATCCAACATACTAAGAACTGGATGAAGACATGAAATGTCTTTATATGAAACCTCATGTCACCAGAAATATACAGATATACAGGTTCTAGTTTCTTTGCACATTATTTAAAGTCAGATTTTTTTATATAATCATTTAAGTTCTAGGTTTGCAAAGTTGCTTTTACTCTTTTGCAGTCCATTACATTACCCTTTGCAGAGCTGGCTAATCTGCTTTTTTCCCCCCCAATTAACGACTTTGGCTGCAATGCCTTCATGATGATTAAGTGTAACGAATCAACAAAAATAGTGAGCATTATTGTTATGAAGAGTTAACATGTATCAGAGTTTTTAGACTTTGTACGGCTGATGTACGTGTAGAAATTTACGATGCATATATTATTAGCTCCTTTTACTTAATTTCCTCTAAATAAAATCCAGTGAAACCAATGGTTTTTAGAAATCACCGAATCAGTAGCCTGATAAACCAGACTAAATGAGAGATGAAAGGTGTAATTTAGTCTGGCCATGATGAATGAGACATCGGAAGATTGTTGATGAGAACAACCCATTGTTTTTCAAACCATGTCTGTGCCTATTGGCTAGCGCTCTGCCCAATAAGCGCAACCGACTGTGACGTAGTAAGCGAAGAAAACTGGTGGGGGAGTGTAAACAAACAGCCTGTCGGTAAAACGGCGAATACGTTCTTCTTAAAATGAATGAGTGTAGACCCTCCTTCTGCTCACTTTTCAAGGAAAACCCCAAGTCTAATCCTTCCAAAACTGATTTCAAAGCTGAGTCAAACGAGAACTGTTCAATAGTTGTTGCCATCTTCATTGTTGTGCTTTCTCCAGTGTTTCGCAGCTTTGTCCCCGCCCACTTTGCATACAGAAATTCAAAACACGTCTCTGCATTGTGATTGGCCCACCAGTTCTAGGGCCTGGGGCATTGAACAAGGCTAGACCAAGCTCACAGGCAAAAATGATTTTGGCCGCTGGCGGGTGGGGCTAGTTTACTAGGCTACCTAATCAGTAAATGTTTTGGAGAGCACTGGCGAGCAAAAAGAATCATGGTGCCCAAGAAAAAAACAAAAAAAAAACAGAGCTGAACGAGTTGTGGAGGAGTTGAAGGAGGGGTTAGAATTATTGTTGTAGCACAACTCAAATGTTTCATCCTCTACCTCTGCAAGGGACCCTTTTTAATTCCATGCGCCTGTTCTCAACCAAATCAAAAGACAGTGCTGCATTCTAACTTCCACCTGTCTGTCTCTAGTATTTGGAGACAACTCGAGAGGCTGAACAGCAATATGTCACCAGATCTAGAGGGTGTCTGTTCCAGAGTCCCGAAGTCATGTGCAGGGCAGCTTTGTGGGACTTTATACCTCTTAAACCTTAGCCTGACCCAGGAGATGTTCCAGTTCCAAAGACAACTCAGCCAACATTCCTCAAAAACTACAGACCTTTTGCCCTGACATCCAACATCATAAAGATCCTTGAGACTACTGTTGGTCCACCTGACCAAGCAAACAATTTGCTATCAGGACCTCCTGCAGTTTGCTCATTGCCGCTGAGTTGGAGTTGAAGATGTCATTCCAAGTTGAAGATTTCCTCATACACCTGCTTCAAAATAAACATTGTCATTTAGAAAGGCAAACAGTACTAGAAATATAATCATGTTCTAGGATTTCTTCAGAGCATTTAACACGATTCAGCGTGATTAATCAGAAACTCCTAAAGACTCGGGTGGTGGCCTCAACAATCACATGGATCACAGACTACTTGACAAATAGACAGCAGTTCTTAACACTGAAGGAGCAACAAGGGGACAGTATTCTCACCATTAATTATTACTTTTTATACTTCCAACTTCCAGCACAGGACAGAGTCCTGCCATCTCAAGAAATACTTGCATGGCTCTGCAGTTGTTGGGTACATCAGAAATGGACAAGAACATTAGTAAAGGGAGATAGTAATGTACAGTCTACAAGAAGGGACTCAGGAGACTGTCCTTCATAAGGAAGCTTAAGTAATTACGTGTTTGCAGAAAAATGGTCCATATTTTCTACAAACCATTTGTGGAGAGTTTGGTCTCAAGACTCAAAAGACTTCTCCAGATCCAATGTAGAACAGACCGCTAGAGAAGATCCTTTCTAACTGCAGCTACCAAGATATATCAAAACTTGTTACAGTAACTCTATGAGTTATTGTAACATTTATTTTCCCTTTGGTATCAATAATATATTTCTTATTTAATTTCATAAAAATGAAGTATTTAGATGATTTGAAACTTGTGCAACAAAAGTTTTGTGCTGAGCTGTTGTCATTATGATAATGCTGGCTCAGGGTGTGGGACACAAGTTGGGATGCACCAAAACTTTCAACCGAGATTGACCAAAAAGGGCATTTTTGGTCAATAGACATTTAACACCAAAACAACACGGCTGAAACTTGCAATGATGTGATAAACAGCGCATCCAGCACTGTGGAAAAATGATCAAAAGCAAATAGCACAGCCAAATGCCAGAAACGTTGAGTGTGTGAATTAAAGCACTGAAGCAAGAGAGCACATGTTGTAGTGTTTTTCAGAGTTGAGCATACGGTAGACAGATTTTTGGTGTGTTCAGATCCAGCAGCTAGTCCACCAAATGAATGAGGGGCTATGGAGGCCAGAGAAGGCCGTTTGAATCTGCAGCCACTCTTATGGCCTTCTTATTTTCATGGCCCAGTCCAGGTAGACCGGGTCCTTGGAGAACATGGTCTCTGAAATCTCGGAGGGGTGCAATTTTAAAATTCTTCATATAGGTCTCACCGCATGCTCAGCTCAGCGGCACAAAAATAACGCTTTAGAAATCCAAACGTCCCCATCGACAATCTGAATATGAGAAGAATGGGTAGAACTCAAAAAAGGAAACTGACACCGAACTTGCCCACTTTTTTCTGTGGTGGATGAGTTTAAAAACACTAGCAAGTTTCCCAGAGACTCTGCTAAGATAAAGGGCATAACAAAAGAATGTCACTGGTAAATAAATATTTATGTACTTTTATTAGTGCATAATTTATAATTTATTGAAATTGAGTTAGAAATAAGATTTTTTTAATAGGGATAATACACAATGTTAAAAAATGCCAGGATTTCAATATTTAACTTCTTTCAGTTTTTCGTTTTTCGGCCTCGGTCTCCTAATTTTTTGTTTTCGGTTTCAGCCAAGAATTTCCATTTCGGTGCATCCCTAGATACAATAGAAATTCCTGGATATTCCTGAATTGCTGGATAGAAATGCTGGAGTGGCCTAAATCACAGAGCAGGACCATGGGAGTTTCTATCTCTGTGCTTATGTGGAAGATATTAGATGCAAGCCGGTATAATCCAATAGTAATCTTTTAAGCTGGTATCACACCAAAATGCGATATCAATACTTATGTTTTTATTTCTAGTGATGTACTTTATAGATATTACCTTTAGGCAAGAGATGCGAGAAGAAAGAAACAGTTGATAGCAAACAAAAATACCATTCTGTTTGTAGTTTGATGCAAATCATGAAAGGGAAACAACAAATATAAGGAAGGAGGTGTCCAGTACAGATTAGATCAAAGTTTATGTTATCAGCCTGTATGCAAAATGGTATGTGCAATGGAAGATTTACAGTGAAAAACAACCTGAACACACAGGCCTCATTTTGATTGGGGTAGAGGAAGAGGAAGTATAGTGGAGAATATCCTTTCTTACCAGGGATAGGGTACTTTGTCAGAGTTGGGAGTTAAAAGCTAATTCCCCAAAAAATGTTAGAGCCTTAAAAAAAAACACAAAAAGAGAATAGACTGAGGTAGTGGCTTACTTTCCACTCATCAACCATCAACTCATCATAGCCCTGGCTAAGATGGAGGGTTCAGGATAAAGCAAAGCTCTCCTCTCCATCTCTTTATTACAAAAAGGGATTAAAATGTTTGTGAGTGAAAAGGTTTTTGAAGTAAATGCAATGATTTGCTGAAATTAGAATACTGTCCAAAACATTTTAAACTCTTTTTCATTGCAGTTCACATCATATGCAACGTTGTCACATGAAAATAATAGAACACAATGAAGTTTACAACATGACTAAATATAAATAAAGTTTAAAGGACAGTAGCGGTTACTCACAAAGGCACTATTTATCTTCTAATGTTTGTTTACTTGGAAAAAAGAAAAACTGATATAAACAGACTGTCACATAAACTATAGCAACAAGTAAATTCCAAAACATCGATTACTGCAGCTAGAAAATCGGAAAGTAATAGTAGGTAATGATCAGAAATGATGACATATTTCCTGGGTTTATTGTGTATGATCTAGGCCCTTTTTTTTTTTTTTTTTATTAGATTTAGATTGTTATCTATGTTACACACAAAAAGAAGGACATTTGAACATTTAAAGATATTATCTCAAATCTTTCAAGAAGTTAAATGTATTCTAAGTTAAATCTACAGGCATAAGAGCTGGTTTGATACCTGTTGCTCAGTTCTTTTAAGTGCAATCTGCCAAGAATGCCTCCTTCCTTGACAAACACTGGCTGCAGTTCTCAAGAGTGCATGATTAACAGAACTCTCTTCACTATTAATATTCTCTACGCTCCCTGTGGTTTATAGAGTTGTATGCAGATTTTTTATTGCACAAGGGAGGTATATCTTCATTTCTAACTTTCTGTTTCAGAACTCAAAAACCAAGTCGTTAAAAAAGGATCCAAGGCTAGTTTAGACACATCTTAACTGTTGGTACAAAAGTAAACAAAAAAAGCAAGATCTGCCTGTATTGAACTGCTGATAAGCAATCTCACACCATCATGAGTCAACTCTGAAGGCTTAACCTGACTGATATGAACCCAGAAAAAGACCTAGGTATTATTTGTAGTCGCAACTTGAAAAAGAAGCAAATGTTGAGCCGTTTAGATTTTCATCTTCTGATTAATCCCAGCATAGAGTCTACAACGAGTCTGTGGGAAAGTTAGAAATAACTCAAACATTTGATTCTGTTCCTCTCACTATATGTCTTGGGATACAAGCTTGACAAGAGAATATTTAAAAAGTTGACAATTGAAAAAAAAGGTTTTCCATGTTATGCACAACGACAACAACTGGGTCAAGTGTTTGAATGATCTGATTTGTACAACACACGTCATTAAACCACATTAAATTATTTGAAGCAGTTTAGAGAGAAGGAACAGGACAGATTATTTTGTGTAAAGTTTGGGGCAACACGTTTTCATGGCAGCTTAAGGCGATTGCTTATTAAAACAGAACATGTGAAACATTATCAGGTTTGCCTTGCAGCATGTGAGGATACAAGGGAAGCTCTGACTGAATGGGACCGCAGGTGAGCCTCTCCTTTGAATCCAACCACCCCCAATGAACCAACACACACAAAAACAATCCCATCCCTCTAGCCTTGTGGGGACTTTCCATTGACTCCCATTCATTTCTAACCCATTTCTACAGCCTAACCATGAACCTTACCCCCTAACCACAACCTGTACAGATTCATACCTATGCTTTAGCCAAACTTCACACAACAGTCCTAAATGTGATCCATGAACATAAACTAGCTGTTTCCCCTCATTAGGTCCAGACATGGGGGCCCACAAGGGGCAGTATGTCCCCACAACATGCAATTTTTTCCAGAAAATTGGCCCTACAATGTATCAAGAGCACAAACATCCAAATCTTCCTTAAAAAAATAGCTACTTTTACCTCTGTGACCTTTTAGCATCATTGGTAACTACCAAATTCATCTACAGTTTAATGTTAAAGTTTTATTTCTCAAAAAGAAAGAAAACAATAATATTCTGTGTTCAGACAGAAATCTAGTTTGTCCTGATCCCGCTTCAATCATTTTAGGCCAGCCAGTCATGTTGCAGGACCATTGTTTAAGGCTGGACATATATATGTGTGATAAAAAGCAAAGACGCACATCTAGCTACTTTTATCACATCTCTTTTGTCAGAAGCCACAGTTTCATTTTAGAAAGAGTATTACAAGCGCAACTTGTGGTGTCTCACGGTGTCTGCCACTTAAGAAATTTGTTACAGTGACTGGCTAATACCAAACTTTTGTAGGCTGGCAGTAGATGTCGCTTTGCCCATTGATTTCAAAGTTCTGCTGAATGTCGCTCCTTTCCTCGACCAGATTCGATAGGATTAGGCCCAGACTAATGACGTGTAGAACTAAACATAGTCCTAAACTTTATCAATCTAGCTTGCCAGGTTAGGAGTCAAATTCCTTTTAATATAACATGGCGCCCTGAGCAGGAGCCATAATACATATCTTCAGCTATAAAGTAATATAAACATAAATATTTCTGTATTTTTACTTTAATCTCACTCCTTCATTTTCCGCCTGTGAGATGACCTTAGTGTAGCAGTGACCTACCTCCAACACTGGTCCGGCTCCCAGAATGGCTCGCTCCAGCCCGCCTGAATATGTCCCCCGGCTGAGTGTAGTCAGGCAGTGGATGAGGTAGCTGCTGCTTTCAGTCTTCCCTGATCCGCTCTCGCCAGATATCATGATGCACTGGTTCACCTGCCTGTTCAGCATGGTTCTAAAGGCCACGTCGGCTATGGCGAAAATGTGGGGACTTAGTTTGCCCAGCGGCTGATTCTCATACAGTTTGACATATTTTGGGTTGTAATAAAGAGGTAAAAACTTATTGGGGTTGATGGCGATGAGGATGTTGCTGATGTAAGTGTAGATTTTGCGCTCTAAGAAGCGTTGGCGCAACACCTGCAGGACCGTCTCCTCTGTGACAGAGGAGAGGTTGCAGAGGTCATCAGAGTCCTCTTTTGAAGTTCCTACTTGCTTAGCTCCATTGTTGCTCTGCTGCAGGATGAAGTAGAACCCCTGGCTACGAGGGTGCCACCTCTGGGTCTCTGAGGGCCACAGCAGGACTCGTGGCAAAATGGAGTCACCATCCTGGAGCAGCTTCTCCTCGCTGCCTTCCTCCCTCACCTCCAGCAAGCTGTAGTTCTGGCTGGAATCCAGGTCCAGCGTGACCACAGCATTGTGGATCACAGTTTTGGCTGTGTCCTTTATGCCGACCTGCAGGGGACAGTATGCCTCTGTCTCCAAGGGTAGCCTGGGGTAGATCTGCACAACACGGGATTCTTCATCAGGCTCAGGGGTCCCAGGTCCATCAGTGGTGCTCATTCTTATTCAGAGATGGGCTTCTGCATAACTCACAATGCACCATGTACTGTAACAAACACACAGTAGGAATAATACTACTTTAAATAAAATAGGGTCAACAAAATATAAAAAAAAACATAGAGAGCAGAATTGTTAGTAAGTAACAAAAGCTGGAAACAATCTTGGAATGCATGTTGGCAGCCATTAGCAGTGGTTCCATGAATCCCACCCTAGACAACCAGCCATTTTTGAAGTGCCCAGTTTACCAAGACCTAATTTAATCAAATGTCCAGATTCTTTATATAATACTTCTTAAATATTGCTTTAATAAAAAATGTAAAATACCATTTTAGGACGACACAGACAAGACAAGACTAAACTGTGTCTCTCTGGGAGTATAATTTCTAGTAAGTTGGGAGTATAACTCTTGAAACCCTGCATAGGTTTCTCCCACAACCATTTTTATTTATTTAGGGATAACTTCTTTATAAGAGATAGGTATTATGCCCAATGAAATATGTCTGCAAACATTAGACCAGCAAACACCCATTAAACCTTGATTGAAGTGGACTGGCAGAGTTGATCAGATTGCTTTCAAACAGTCCTGGAAATTGTATCAGTCTTTGCACTTTTATAAGATTCTAAGTGCTTTTGAGTGATAAAAGATCCCACAGCACCACAGTTCCTCCACCATACCTGTAAGGGGGTGTAAGGGCTTTCCCCACTGAATAAATTATAATTTTGTAAAATAAAATATTGATTTAGAATTTTCAGTTCAAGGTTTTATTTTTATTTAAAAATGTATTCTACACAAAACAAACTGTCCCAGAAAATTTTAAATACCTTGCTTATGAGCAATGAACCAACATACCTGTCAACAGGTGCAGAAGTCTAACTGAACATTTCCTGAACATTACAGGAAACACCTGATTTCAGTGATTGCCTTAAAGTGTTGATCAACAAAATTTTTGGTTCCATCTTGTTTAATTTCTTAATATGTACATACGTATATACATACACAAATTGTTACTTTTGTCACTTTACTGGCAGCTGGTATGTAAACATTGGAGAGCGAAACTGTATTCAATCTCTCTGTCTCCCTCTAGACTTATATCTATATCCATATCTATATCTCTATATAAATATATATATATATAAATATATATATATATCCATATCTATATCTCTATATATATATATATATATATATATATATATATATATATATATATATATATATATATATATATATATATATATATATATATATATATATATATATATAGATTCTTAACTTCTAAAAATAACTTATATTATCCTTTAATAGCAATTAATTGGAAGCCACTTTTTTAATTAGCTAACTGGATAAGTTCACAAAATTCATATTTTTTTGGTGTGTGTGTATGTTTGTGTTATAATGTCTTGCAACTTACAATGAGAAACAGGTCCAGAGCATGACAGATCCTCCACCATGCCTCAAGACAGTTATAAAGGGCTTTATGCATTCTTGTTGCTGGAAAGCTCAATTAGATTGTTATCGGCCCAGAACATTCGGTTCCAATCCAATAAGGAGACAAAATGCTCTGAGTTTTGTTTTTTTTGTGTGTGTTGCTGGCATGTCTCCCAAACAACCAGTTTAGTTTGGTCATGTCACAGAACCCCAGGCAAACAGAGAGTTATGGGGAACTACTAAAATTTCCTAGAAATAAACCCACTTTAAAAAAAAGTAGGCCTAAAATTTAGATGGAAATGTATTTAGGGGATTAAAGGATGTAGTAATTCCTCCAGGTTATATGAGGAAAGAATATTCGTGCTGGGATATTATCTTCATTTTTACCATTCGTTGATGTGTTCAGTTAGAGTATTTGAGGAGGACATTACATGGACTATTTTTAAGCTTTTTTCTTCTCTTTATATCACTTTATTGGATTTATAGTTATACATATTCATATATATGTCTGATTCTGATTTGTTTTTGTTTATTTTTTCTACTATCCAGTTTCAACATGCCTTCCCAGCAAACCATTAATCCTGCTATAATCAACATAATCCCAGACATCCATGACAAACAGTAAACAGTAGCAGGTGTTAAACAGACTAATTGTCTCACCTTTAAAAAGTCTCTCATTCCATCTTCAGCTTGAAAACACGAGAGTAAAACAGATTTTTGCGCTTCTGAGTGACTAACAAACTCCTGTCATCCAACTTCGGAAAAAAAAAAAAAAAAAATCACCTGAAATTCCTTTAAAGGGCGATAAGACGGACTCAAATCCCGCGAGTTGGTGTCCAGTGATAGGAAAAGACGCTTTCGCCTTAGTTATGTGCGTTTTTTCCTCTCGTTAAAGACTATTTCTCTGTGGAAAAAAAGCAGGATTGAAGTCCTCTCGTCGTCTTAGGCGGAAAGTTATCGTTACTTCCTACATTTCTCTACACACACAAACAAGCGCGCGCGCACATCCGCTGGCGATGTGGGAATAAATGGCTAATTTCCCGTTCAGCTCACCTGAAAACGCTTCAGGTTGAAAAATGCATACGAAGAACACATAAAAGCAAAAAAAAAAAAAAAAAAAAAAAAAAGAAGAAGCAAAATAAATAAATACATTTTAAAAAAAAAAAGTCACTTTCATTCTCGTTACATAAAAGCTCGCGGTGGAGAGATAATTAACACGATTTGTTAAAAGGGAGATGTGGGCTTTGCTGCCCTCTCGTGACACATTTTAGGTATTACAGCGAGGTTAAATCTAAATGATCACCTTTAAGTTTGATTTATCATTTACTGCTCTATAAAACAATTGATAAGAAATATATTAACGAATAAAAATGTTCCACTCACTAGCTCTAATTACTAATTTAGACTTTCAGAGCCTTTAATGGCCAAGCTGGTCTCTGATCTATTTTGCCTTACCCAGCTTGGTTTATTTGTTCCTCAAATCAGAACCTTTTTTATGCTTCCAATGACCCACTTTAGAATAAGAGGAGACTTGTCATGTCGAACCGTTGATCCAAAATTGTAGAATAACTTTCCTCTGTACAGGTTGAAAAGCTGCTATGGCATTTCTTAGCTTTTGGTTAACTGGGATTTAACTGTTTTATTATTGCTTTTATTATTTTATTTTAAGTGTTCTATTTTTCTTTTTTCAATATCTTCTGAAACACTTATTGACTTTATAAGGGAAATGTGCTGTGTAAATAGTTTATTCTTCTTTTTGCATATAATCAGTACAGGTTTTATCTTTTCTTTTAAGTTTAAGAATTGCTGGTAGTAGATTTGATTAAGATTTGGTGAAGGGCCAGGGTTTAATTTATCTTGAACAATTTAGATTATTCAGATTTGTTTCTTCATTCTGTCATTTTCTCAACACATTTGATTTAATATTTTCAAGTCATTTGTTCAACAAGCACTGGAAAGATACATAGACAGACCCTATAGTTACAGAGAATCTTTTGAGTTGTCAAATTGTGACTGCATACATTGTTGTAAACCTATAGGGTGCATGTAGGGACATTATTGCAGAACTTTCCTTGTAACAGCCTTTAGTTTTGTAACCATGACTAATCCGAACAAACTCAATAGGTTGTTTACATCCTTGCTGTTTACTGTAGTGTGCGAGGATTTTTTTTTTGTAAATAGCCTGTTGGTGACCTTGATCAATTGCATATTTAAATCATCATACTTAGTTAGATATTTCATTCAAGCCTTTTATAACAAAGTATAACATACAAAGTACTTCTGCTGTAAAATGTGCCTTTAATTACTGCCGAAACCGCTGTATTTTCCAACTGTGGAATAGTTAGGGATTATAATGTTTTATTTAAAATGTGGCTTTGTTTTATTGTCTTTTTCCTGCCTCTGCCAGAATTATACAGACAATCTCTAAAGGATACATTGTCATGATCTGGCCTGTTTGCTCTCCCTTAATTAGTAATTCCTCTCACCTGCCCTCTTGCTTCCCTGCCTCAATTATAATTTATTCCCCTCACCTGTTTCCTCTGGTTTATATTCAGTTCAGCCTGAGCATTTAGGGCCAGATCATTGCTTGTCTTTTTGTCAGTCTTTCTGTTCACTTTGATTTGATGGTTCATGTCCTGGATCCTAGCTGCCAGTGGAAAGAGGGTTTTAGTGTCTTGTCTCCTGACTGTCCACTGTTCCTCCCCCGTGGAGTCCTCTGGGTTTTTGGCTCATTATGGGGGGAGGTTCAGTTTTTATCTAAGTAAGCCTGGCTCCAGGAGGAGACCAGTTTAAAGTCTGCTTCAAGTTCCGGTTCCTACGTCCTGTCTCGGCTACCCTCTTCCACTGAGCCTGCCTGTCTGCATCTGATCCTGTCTTCTCCTGTGCGTGACCACCTGGTCATGCTTCTGGTCCCAGTCAGACTCTGAACCATCCTGGAAGCCTGTGGATTCCTGGAAGTCTGATCCTGCCACCTGTTTCTGTTCCTGCCTGATCTGGATCCTGCCTGTTCCGTCTGTTCCTGTCTGTTCTGGATCCCTCACCAGGATCAGCTTCCAGCATCACCTCTGGGACTGCAGCACTGGGGACACTCGTGGTCTGGACTGTTAACCAGGTAGGTGACCAACCCAGATAATCAAATCAGTTTATCGTGGTCACTTACCTGTGTTTTCTCCCCTAGAGTGCCTGAGATTGGGCGGTGCCCCGCCCCCCCGCCTGCAGTGTCTGCGAACCACAGTTCCACTTTAGTTTTGTTTTATTAAACGTTGGAACTTTCCTACTGACTGTCTCTCCTTGAATACTGGGTCCATCTGTCCCTGATTCATGACATACATGGCTTTTCTGCACAACTCTTATGAAGATAAAACTAAAATATGATTTTGAATCTGCTAGGGAATGTATTTTCTTTGTTTAATATCATAAAACTCAATGGATTTTTTTTTTTTTCTGTCTATTTTTGAAGGTGCTGAAATCACCAAGTCCTGAAACTCAGCTCTATTTTAGGAAAAAAGTACCATAAGCAAACACCTGGTATATATTTTTAAGAATTCTGGTTTCCTACACACATGCATACATAAAAGCTCACAGTATAAAAAATTAAGATCCAAATTGTTCTTTTTTTAATGCTTGATTCATTTACTTAACTTTTTACCATGATAATTGGAAAAACTCCTGAAGCCATCAAACATTTATAGCACTTAATAGGCTCTTTACTTTTGCTTGAATGGATGTCTTTCAAAACTCTTAGGTTGTTTCGTGTTAACATTGGGTGGTGTAGTGTTACAGTATTGTGCACATTTTTTTCATAATCAATTTCTCTAAATCAAAGCTGCATTAAAGATGTTCTTGCAAAGGTTTAGTGGCTACAAGCAATCAACATTAAACTTTTCTGTGTAAATTTTAACCTGTGTGCTGTTACCATCTCTGACAAAGCTTTTATAATCATTTGAGACCCCCCCTTCTCATTTGAGAGTGGTTTACCTCTCAGAAAGCCGTCCGCATTCAAATTTCTAGTAACCTAAAAAGGACTCAGATTTGCTTTGAAATTATGCAAATATTGTTTCATTGCAAACAAAGAGCATTTTCTTTTTTTGTACATGTGGTTGCAGTCCAAACTTTACTCCCATTCTTCAAAGGAATTCTTGTATATTTTTTTTATTAGTTTTAAATATTTTTGGCCATTGATTGTTATCAATTTGTTTTATCTGAACATTATTTTAGGCTGCAATGATTGTATAATTTTTATCTTCAGGGATTTCTATTAAAAAACATTAATCATATTATGCTGATGAAGATCCTCAGTCACCCAGGTCATAGTCATTCAAGTTTAAAAACAATCCACTGGACTTGGTTTCCAAGGTTTGAAGACGTTTTGCTTCCCCTCCAGGAAGCTTTCTCAATTCAAATGTTAATCATATTAGCATCTTTGAATTTATGTTGGATATTCTCTTGCGCACACTTTTTACTGATAGTTATACAAAATAATTTATTGTATTTCTAATGCATTTTACATTTTCAAATCTTAGTGGTACAAGATAAAATTAGAATAAAATACAACAACAAAGAAATAAGTAGGTACAATAAGTAACTGTAGATAATATAAATAAACAAGTGTTCAACCAAAAAAAGTAAAAAAAAAAAACAATCCACTAGACTTTTGTTTCCAAGTTTGAAGACCTTTTGCTTCCCATCCCGGAGGCTTTTTCAATTCAAAGTGTCAAAAATAGCGTTAGTTTCTCTAAATTCTCCTTAGGTGTGAGTGCGTGCATGAATGGTTGTCTTGTTTGTTTCTGTGTTGCCCTGCGATGGACTGGCGACCTGTCAGGGGTGTACCCCGCCTCTTGCCCGTAGACAACTGGGAATAGGCACCAGCACCCCTCGCGACCCCTGGATGGATAAGCCTGAAGGAAAATGAATGGATGGATGGAAATGTAACTGTACATGTGTAACTGATGGAAATGTAAATGTACTCACCTTTGTGTATGGTAATGTTTTCAGCTGCCTATATACCATACCTTGTCTGATTCGAGGTTTTAGAACTTTGTTTCTCAAAGCTGGTCCTTAGGGTCCATCGTCCTTCATGTTTTAGATGTAGAGCTTCTCCAGCACACCTGATTCAACTTGCATTCCCTTCCCTTTGCAATCAAATGCTACAGAAACTATTTTCATCCATTGATGTGAGATGTGTAGGGCAAAAGAGAAACACCTATAAAACATTTAGATCTGTATTATTTAAAGGAACAGGGCTGATAAACTCTCCAATAGACAACTCTGAGCTTAGCAGTTGACAGAAGAACAGGATTTCCCTGATTGCTCTGTATTAGATAATGCATGGTGCACAGGTGATTATTGTGTGGAATGTTCTTTATGTGGTTGGTAAGTGCCAGTGAAAAGAACTCTAATGCTTAAAATATCAAACTGAAACACATTAAGTGTCTCGATTTGATATTTATATAATGAGGGTATGCTTACTTCTGACCCATACCCCCTTACAACATTATCGACCCTTACTTGCTGATGTTAACTATACTGTAAATAATTAAAAGTTAAATATTATATCTCAAGGTAAATCAGACTGCAATGAGCTGCCCACCCCAACCCCAAAATATCTGCAGATTTCAAGGTGAGTAGTAATTGTTCACATCTCAACCTCAACGCTTCAGGTTATTTAAAATCAATAGCATATCTTATGATCATCGCTTCTGCTTATGCTAATGCAAGCCTGTCCATTCGTGTATTTAATGACTGCAGAGGTGTCGAGCTGCTGTATCCCAATTTAGCAAAGACGCTCAGAGACACACTGACAGCTTATTATAGCATGATGAATGAAGAGAGGCAAAGCAAATTGTTACTCAGCAGAATCCGCTGCCGCTGAAAACGACTACCTGCAGAGGCAGCCAGGATCGCCCACACAGGAGGACAAATTAGGGAAGAGGAGAACATACTTCATTTAATTTTGTCATCCGTCCCAGTGTGACTCTTTAAAATGGATACAAATATGACTGGTCATCTCTGGTGTGTTGCTGCTGGTGATGGCTTTGATGGAGGAAGCGATGAACTCTCATTAGGTGTCACATTTGTTCCTGCTGGACTGAGCCAGTTTTGCAAAGATACACTGATTCCAGTTCAGTAGGCACATGAGTAAACAACCGAAATATAGCTGAGTGTGACGAATTCTCCAAAAATAACTGAAGGCAAACTTTTAACAAGCAACAGCTCTTTTTTAAATCCTGCAAAGTTGCATTTTCATCGACTTACATCATATTTGTCTTTACATCTTTGACACAATGAATCAGTTATCCCTCTGCAATTTACATTCAGTGTGATAAAAAGCAAACAACCAAATTGCATTCATGTATTCTTTTGCTCTCATTCTTCCTAATTTAGCATCTATTTTCTTATTATTCTTTATCTTCAAGCTGATTTCAACATAAGTTGTCAGGATATGCAAAGACTTTTGCAGCATTCCACTACTTTTTACAGTACAAGTGCTTTTAAATGGCACTCATTCCTCTCCCATCAGCTCTAAGGTGTTATGGGGAGGGAGGACCCTCAGGTATGCAGGAGCAGATTTTTTCTTGTCAGACACTGAACTTAGCCACTGTGAACAAATCCTGTTTTAGTGATGCTCACTAATGAGCTAAGTTCTGCGTCTTTAGAAATGTTCCATAAAGTTGGTGTTCCAGGTAGGTGAAAAGGTTGTGTTTCTCCCCCTGCAAGATAAAGAGTATCCTTATAAATGGTTTGTATGTCAATAAAGCAGTAAGTTCTGTGGAGGCTTATTGCATCAATAAAATGCTATTGTTTTGTTTTCTAATGCAAATAAAAATGAGCATAACAGCAGCTGGTTGGAGGAGGATGGCCATACATCACAAAAAGTGCGCCACATGTTGGTACAACTGGTGTATGCACAGCATAACATTAGCTCCATGGTCTGCTTATTTAATGGTGGCTGGCAAACAACTTTCAAATGCATTACCACCACCAGCTGGTAAGGAGTGTAGTGCTTCATCAGGGATTTCAAATTTATACTTATAAATTTTATGATTAGTGCTCTTAAATTTTATTTGTACTCATACATTTGTGAATTTCGTATGTGCTGGTGCAAGGTTGTACAATTGCAGTGTGTATTATAACTTCCAAACTTGTCACAGATTAAGCATTTGAGTTAATATGTAAGGTATGAATTGGTAATAAGGAAAAAATACAACATTTTAATGTATTAATACGCATACCTTTTTATTGACAGTTACCTTACCTAATATATATTGAGCCTAGTGCAAAATTTCTCCTCCAACTTAAAAAAGACTGAGTAAACACTATCAGGAGAAATGTTTTAAATTATAGTGCTTTATTTCAAAGTAATATATGGTATCTGGTGATCCTGGTATAGGCGTATGGACATTTGAATGGACCTATTTAAAGTAAATGTATTTGATTATATCTTATACCTTATATCTGCTGTAAGAAAATTTGTTTTCATGACAGCAATAATGCAGGGTGTTACCATCCAAACCAACCTTGCTCTATGTGAAATAAATAATGCCCCCCCCCAAATAAAACTAATAACTAATTGAGGTAATCTCGGTGGCAACAGCAGCCTTTAGGTGTTTCTGATAACAAGCAATGCCATTTTAAATCATTTTTTGGGAGCAAAAAAATAAAAAAACAGTTAAAGGTGACACTGTTGCAGGTCTATCGGTGTGGAGTCTTAACTTCTCACTACTTCAAAGCCTTATACTCTTTAGATCCATTCAGGCAATCACTGGCTGGTTTTGTTCAGATTGTGAGCTGCTTTCTCACCAAACTGCAGTTGAGGTTAAGGTTGTAAAACTGTAAGCAACCTTTTTCTGGTTACGTCAGTTATGGCAAGTTGTCCAATTCCAGTAGTTGGAAAGTAGCCCTGGATGATTTCCACCAATAGCTTTGACTGTTGATGCTATATATATATATATATATATATATATATATATATATATATATATATATATATATATATATATATAAATTTTTTTTTTTTTTTTTTTAGAAATGTTGCATTAGTTAAATTAATGTCAGCAACTCCGAAAATGTGATTAATCACAGATTTAACACTGTCAGGCAATTATATTTTAATAACATTCAGGGTCGTTTGGTTTTCCTTAATTAATAAGAATATTGTTAAAAAGATTGTTTTTAGTTACCCAGGTTATATTTACATTGGTCTTACATCAGACGTAGTTTGATCTGAAACTTTCCAGTATTATAAAAACAAAACAAAAACAAATATATATCTATATATAAAATAAATCTATAAGGGGGAAGTACCTTTTTTCAACCCTGTACATTTGCTTGTTATAAAAGAAAAACAAAAATAATACACTACTCCATTGTTAATTGAAAACAGATGTATTGCTTAATCATTTTAAAGATTAATAAAAAGATTAATACATTTAAAACTATATTTCTGTCAATAAGAGTTGAAATGGCTGTTTGAAACTCATAAATTTCATGAAAAGGAGGTATAATTATAGACTTTGAACTCAAATATCAGTTTTCTCCTTTCCTGGGATGGGCCCCATTCTCCAGCTGGAACAGGACTCAGTCTTCTTAGTTTGCCTGGGCCTCAGGACCTGAAGCTCAGTTTTCAGAATAAATGGTTATTCCACCCAAACAGGAGCATGACGACATCATATCTAATATGTTTGTGAAGCCTTGTTGTAGAGCCATTAAAGTTGTGCAGAGATGCAGCTGAACATTTTACCTTTATGCATATTGAAATGCTCAAATTTCACTCTTTGTCTCCTTAATCATCCAAAGTGGTTTAGAGATAACTAAAGATAATAAAACATTATTAATTAATAATAATCAGTAAATTAGTTGATTTCCTTTCGTGCATATTTCTTCAAACCTTTGAAATAGAAGTCAATAGTCGCATTAGTATCAAGGGTATCAGTGTCCAAGTTACCTGAGCATAAAAGCCATTATGTCATTTTTCTCCTTTCTTCAAAAGAAGCAGAAAAGACAGCTGCAGCCTTTGTCACGACACCCTCTCCTCCTCCTCCTCCTGCTACTCTCCTGTGGAGAAAAAGTGTAATGATCCATCTTGAGCTTAAAAAAGCAAGGGGACAAAAGGACCGCTTCCACCTTTACACTTGAGTTAGTTTAGCCTCTCCTGACTTGTTCAGTTTGGGCTAATGGTCTCTTTGAGAACAGTCTGAAACTGGCACAAAGGGACACTCAGACAAAAGCAGTGTGGATTGACAGGAACATATCCAAAAAAAACAAAAAAACTAAATGAGAAGTAAAAATTTGCTATTTATGTTGACAAATGATAGGGATTTATTCAATACAACAGAGGGAGGAAAAGTTAACCTTCATTAAAGCACTAATTAAAAGATATGAATCTCAGCTTACCTGGAAAAGAAGCAGAGTGGGCCCAAACCCCTGCTTTTGGTCTCCAGCCTGGTGTTGCATATTCTTAGCTTCGTTCCGCTTCTCCAGCTGCTTACTGGGAGGTGAGCGTGTGCATAAGTGAGAAAGAGAGCATGTGTGAAAACAGATAGGGCAGTAGGAGGAGGAGGAGAGGCAAGAGAGGAGAGAGAAGGAGGAGGCTGATGATGGGACAGGTGTGGAATTTACACACCCTGCTGGTAGCAAACACTGGGGGCATAATTGCTTCATAGTGATGACTCATTCTTCTTATCGATGGAAGTGGGAGAAAATGAGAGTTTTTGAGTGAGAGAGAGGAACCCTAATGGAAAGCAAAGAATTATCAAAGTTTGGTCAACTTGTCTACGTATTAGAATCGGCCTGAGATCATTATATTAGATCTGCTTCTTTGGATTGAAAGTGAAAGTATGCAGAGTTTCAAATTCGACAGGGGGAGCATGTACTCCTTTTTTTTTTATCTACCTCATAATCCACCTCCTATAATATGGTTGCAGGTCTTGTTTGCCACCTTTCTAGTTGTTTATAAGCTTTTAGTTACTGATACATTGAAAAGTTTAAGCAAGAAACTTTTCTCCAAATTATGAAGACCACCTATTTGCCTTACTTGCATTTTAAAGACTCTTGTCTTTCCCATTTTGAAGCGTGCCTCTGACAATTAGACAGTTAACAACTCTGATTAGAAATCAGATTTTCCATGTCTTACTGTATATCATCAGTGTGTTCTTAATGTATGTGTTTCAGGAGCTTGTATCATATGCACCTAAAAGCACATCTAATTTATCTTATCTCTGGAGTCCATGTATCCATCTGATGTGAGATGACAGTTCAGTCACATCATGCAACTTTGCAGATGTGTTTCCAAGACAATCTATTGGTACCTTTAGGTTTTCCATTTAGCTTTCATGTTAATAATTCCTAGTTCAAAATTTCACAAAACAGTGGATGTGGTCACTGTTGGACAGGTTTTCTCTCTCCCTTCTAAAAAAAGCAATAAAGATATTATAAAAATGATTGATTACCAGTTTCAAATCAAGTCAATATCTCACTGTATTGGTTAAGTTACAGTATTCTTAGGAACCACAATCCAGAATCAAAGGATATAAAATTACAAATGTATGAGCTCACAAAGAATGTTATACACACTGTAGTTTATACCCAGCCAGACTTATGTGCTCACATAAAATTAAAACAAAGAACAAATCTTAAAATGGTGTTAAAAAGGAAGCAGGTTTATGATAAGGTGCTCATGAAAGAAAACAAGCAGGCAGTGCTTTTTCTTGAGGTCTAATTTGTCCTTCTTACCCTAAAACATTTGCTGAGAGACAAGATTCCCAGGATCCAAGGTTTGACATCAATTGGTAAAAACCTTTTTCTTGTCCATCTATGAACCTAACCTTCACAAAGCGATATCACATGTGAGCCCTCATATCCGTCACCATTCCCTCCGTGTGTTCTGCCCTCTGTCCATCGGCTGTTTTTGTTTGAACTGCAAACTGATAAACAAAGCCTTGCAATTGCTGCATGTCACTATCCCTCTGCAACCGATCAGCAGGAAAACATGGAGGTTGTCTGCAGTTGTTTGTTTTTTTTATTTTTATTCGTAGCCTTTTAAAAGCACTCTACGCAGCTCCACTTTGGCCTCTAATGCACCCGGTCCATTTAGCTTGGCTAAGCTGTGAAACCTAAGATCACAGGCTGGGTCGACAACAATTTTACCTTCTGATCCAGCTAATCTCCATTTTATATTCAGAGGATTAAAAAAAGCCCTTTACAAGAGGTTCAGTACAGCTGCAAGTTCTACTTTTTATGGGTTTCTCTGCAGGGAAATCCCTGAACTTACAACCTTCATTTAAACCTGTAAACTCAGATGCAAGCTTGACACACCTGACGCTAGAAAAGAAAAGGAAAAAAAACACATCTTTCGTGTCACACTCAACTCTTCCAAGTGATCCATCGCTTTTCGCAGGGGTTGATGTTTCAGAACTAGAATTGCCTCAAAGCACAAAGAGGTGAGGCGGCTCCCCTGTGAAACCAGATCTAGTTTGCAGTGATGGACGGCACATGATGGGGAGCGCTGGATGCATCAACCCTGGCTAATGGGCTAGCTGGCTCTCTGGAGTCAGCCTGTACATTATGTGCAGCCACGGCTCAAAGAGTTTAAAGGTAAACAGCTTTCTGACCGCTTTGAAGTCTAACAAGACTTAACATCGTCATCCAAAATTATAGAATGTCTAGTAGACATGTAGAACAGTACATGGCCTTTACAGACTGTCAGAGGTTTCTATAAAATAAATAATGATAGAGACAATTGTGATGCTTTTCAGCAACGGTTTTCATTATTTACATCATTTTAACTTAGTCCAATGCTGACTGAGTGTCCTCATTTATGAATAACATACACAAAGTCCACATTTCTTTCCTGTTTGACCTCTTGTGTATGAATGCAACTGGAGGCATCTAAACACATGAGGTGAACGTTGTTAGGAATCCAGTTTGTGTGGGTTGTGTGTTTGTGTTTTCTCCCTCCACCACCAGGTGGCGTCCGGTTCTTGCTGGCCCTTCCACACACCTGCGGATGGTTGCCTCATTATCTGAGGACTCTTAAGCTGCTGACTGCCACTGCCTCGATGCCAGAGTGTTTGCCAGTTTTGGGTACTCTAACCAAGCTGAGTTTAGCAGAGTCTAACTGAGTCTTTGTCTCCCTGAGCCTAACCTTATTGTTTTTTGTCTTTGCCTCTCGGCAAGAAGTCACCCTGCAAACTGGATGTTTTGGCCTTCTCCCCCTGGAAGGATCGTTTGAGCTTCACACAGAGCAGGGGATAAATTTCCACACGGACCGTGCAAGTACTTCTGGAAAATTAAGTGGCAGTCAGCTCCATCGCTCCTCAGGAACCAACCAAACCCGAGTAAACCCTGTCCGCCCTCCAACGAGTCAACCAAGTTCAGAAATAACCCACACACACTGGATTCTGGGAAGGACACCTTTTCCCTGGAAATGTGAGTCCCGTTTCAGTCTCTGTTTTTGCAAGTCGTCGTTCAAGTTTCCCACTGAGCCTGAACTAAAAACTGAACTTCCCTTCTCACTTCCAGTTCCGGTTCACCAGCGTTCTGAGAAACACTGGATCCAACTCATCGTGTTTTCAATAAACTTGCTAAACCTTTTCTCTTGTTCTCTGAGTGGTTTCCTGCATGTGGGTCAGATCCCTTAAAAAGAACATGACAAACGTGTTCACATGGTCTACACAGGATCATAAAAAAAAAGCAAATGGGAAAATAATTAGATGAAAATGTGAAACATGGGAAAACCTTTTGGGACATGTTCAATTTGTAATCTATACACATGTGAAATAGGTTTGAATGCTATTTTACACTTAGGTTTACATGCGAAGTACAGCATGATACAGTTTCCATCTTTAAAAAAAATTATTTCAGCATAATTGGTATTTTTATGGCAGAAATGCATAAGATCATTTATTGTTATATAATACAATGTCCACATAAGAAACACATTTATTCACCTTATGACACCATGTAATTTCCTAATGTGAGACACACCTTGCAACAAAGTTTTCTCCGGGTACTCCAGCTTCCTCGCACAGTCCAAAAACCTGACTGTTAGGTTAATTGGCTTCTCTAAATTCTCCAAAATTCTCCAGCTGTCTCTCGCCCATAGACAGCTGCAGATAGGCACCAGCACCCCTTGTGACCCCACTTGGGATTAAGCGTGTCAGAAAATGGAAGAATGGATGGATAAACATGTGAGATTTGGTATTTACTTCCTATGATATTACAGTGACGGAAATAGAAAGTTTTTTTTAGTATCTCCAGATCCTGATTATAAAGCGATCTCATAGGTTTGAGTGCTGTCTCGTTGGCCTAAGACGAACAGGACAAACAGTAGGTGATTTATGTATGCAACATATGCTTCAATTGTTAAGGTAATTCTGATATACCAACATGATGATAAATTATATCTGGTTGAGTTATAGAGTATTTTAATATGCTTTTTAATGTTCAGGGTTTGATCTAAATGAATCCCTATATATTTGATATGTGTTTAGGAGAGTTCCTAGCTAAATAATTTGTTTCTTATATTTTTGATTATTTCATATGATTACCATCGAGTAAAGACAAAACTAAAAAGGTGGATTGAATGGAAGGCTATGCTGACATGTCTGGGCCTTTGTTTATAAAGCTAAAACAAGCTTTATCTCTTTAAGGGTTGAAACTCTAATATAACTTTAAAGTTCATGTGTTTTCTTATATGCTCATTATATTGTGATTACCAAAATATGACCAAAAATCATTTTGGCGGCTAATGTTTAGCTCATTCAAAGTAGGGTAAAGCATTAATTACCTAAAGGTATTGGTTCCTGATTAAGCAAATAATTTAATAAAACATTATCTGGAAAAAAAATTTTTTTTTATCCACTTCATGGATTTGCATTGTGAATTGGTTTGAAAACATTCCAATTGCTCTAAATTAATTAAAAGCTAATTTAACCTCATTCCAAATTCTTCAAGATAAACTTTGGTTCTCAAACACTAAATCCATCCTAAACTGTGATATCATTGCGTCATGTCATTGATTATGATTAACAACCATTTTTTTTGTTCCTTCTACTTTGAACATAGTAACTTAGTTTAAGTCGAGTTTTGTTAGTTTTTAATGAAGAGTTTTTAACTGAAATATGTGTGACTTGGAGCTGAGTGATTGTTGTTCATAAACTTTTTTTTTTATGGAAGCTGTGGTTAATTTATTCCATATATTTGCAGAATTATCCATTTAATCATGATTTGAGCTCGATTCACACGTTCATATTTTGGTTCTAATACACACCCAGTAAGGCATGTGTTAATAAACAATATATTACAGTCCAAGATTTATCTGATTAAATAACATATTTACTACCACTACTGGGGTGGGGAATAAATATATTACACTGCATGAAAAGTGGGATTTTCGTCAATATGCGGCACTGTATATTGTTGTGGAAGTTCAGGTTAGCGGCAGTTTACGTTAATTTGCAGGCATCGCCGAAAACTCCCATAAATTGTCAGAAATTGACTTGGGCTTTCTTAGGCAGTGTTCCCCCCATGCCTCCCCCCCATGGAATTCTAGGGGAGGCTTTTACATGTAAATGAAAATGCTGTGAGCTATACAAATGCAAATCAGGGTTGCAGGGGGAGTTTTACCCCAAGTGACATTTTTCTAAAAGGTAAGAAAATCTCTGATACAAAGAGATCAGGCTCAGTATAGACTCTTACATTTAAGCTTTAATTGATTTATTTAATTAAAGTATAGAGACCAAAACAGATCTTTAGCTGACAGAGCAATACATTTAGAGCAGTAATTATTTAAAAAAAAATTTGCATTTAAGATAAAAAATAAAATGTTGTCTGTCAATATACTCATCACAATTACTTAAGTGAAAAAGTTTCAAGAAATGAGTCTGAGATGATTCACTTTATAACATGGCGCATTATCCTGCTGGAAGTAGCCATCAGAAGATTGGTACACTGTGGTCATAAGGACATAAGGTCAGCAACAATGCTGAGGTAGGCAGCCTCATTTATTTGATGCTAAATTGGTATTAAGTGGCCCAAAGTGTGGCAATAAATATCCCCCAAATAGATGGTACAAATAGATCAGGCTGAGTATGACTTAATTATAGGCTCTTACATTTTAGCTTGAATTGATTTATTTAATTAAAGTACGCTAGATTACTGTGTATGCCATTAGCAATGGCAAATGTTATGTAAAAAAAATACACAAAATAATTTATTTCAAAAATGTGTTTGAATCAGAATGAGTTGGTAAAATGTGAATCAGAATCAGCAAGGTAAAATGTGCATTCCTTGCACAGTGCTCCTTGGGATTTTTAAAGCTTGGGAAATATTTTTGTTCCCGAATCCAGCTTTAAAGTTCTCCACAACAGTGTCTCGGACCTGTCTGATGTGTCCCTTGTTCTTCATGATGCTCTCTGCACTTTAAACAGACCTCTGAGGCGATCACAGAGCAGGTGCATTTATCGGGAGACTTGATTACACACAGGTGGATTCTATTTAGTATCATTTAGGTCGACATTGGATCATTCAGAGATCCTCACTGAACTTCTGGGGAGAGTTTGCTGCACTGAAAGTAAAAGGGGCCGATTCATTTTGCACACCCCACTCTTCAGTGTTTTATTTGTTAAAAAAGTTAAAAATATCCAATATATTTAATTACACTTCATGATTGGGTAAAACTAGCTGTTGATTCTTCACTAAAAAATGTTTATGTTCGATGCCTGAAATGTGGCAAGAGTTTGAGATTTTCAAGAGAGCAGATTATTTTTGCAGGGCAAACTGTAACTGGGCTGATATCTAAGGAGAGCTCTGACAGGGTTTCACTTGCCAATAACGTACATTTATAACATAAGTTTTAGTGGTTGTAGAAGTAATAGAAAACACAGATCTGGGAACTGGAATTCTAGCAGCACTCCTACATTATTCTCTACATTTTCTCTCCGTTGTCCTTTCTTTCACAGTAAATGGTATCGGCATCTCAGATATGTTAGATTTGTTTACCAAGCTTTCCTGTCTGACCCTTCAAAACAATCTACCATCAACAGCATTGTGTTGTAGAAGCTTTTATGCAAGAGCCTTTTTTTTGGGAGTTTTTACAGCACATTTTGGAGTTTTTACGGCACTAGTGTCTCGTTTTTTTGGCAGTAGGCTGGCAGGAAAGGGGGTATGAGAGAGGGAGAGACATGCGGCCAAGGATTTGAACCCAGGTCATCCATGTCGAGGACTAAGGAATCTTTCTGTACATGGGTTTTGTGCGCTAAACACTGGGCAACCAAAGCAAGCCCTTATGCAACAAACTTTTAAACAATTTTCCCAACATTTATGGGGAACAGCAAAGTTGCTCTTTTGTAGTTTTTATTATTTTCACCTATAAACATAGAAAAAGTCAGCAGCCTTTTGAAATGTTCTGTAGTATGGTATAAATCAAGATTCTCCAGAACATATCTCCAAAGCCTGCTATTTTCTGTAACACAAGTTGTGCTACCCACAGTAATTGCTGATAAAAAGTCTAAAGACTGTTTTAGAATTTCAATATTTCTTTATGCTATTACTAGTTTTAAATCTGTGGTAAACCATTGTTTTACAGCAACTCCTCTCTCACATATACAATATTGCATCTTCTAATATGTTTCCTTAAAGACTGTTTAGGACAGGAAGCTACAAAAAGTTAAATGACCATAAACTCAATGTAAACCCCTAGCTATTATTATTTTATGTTTATTTTATTTATTTGTTTATTTATTTGTTTGTTTCCCTTGTTTTATTTTTATTTATTTTTTACATTCTATGTCTCATTTTTTTAAAGTTATAATGTCACCAACTGCTGTGTATCTTTGTTTGATGTTTGAATTACTCTGTATTGTTACACGGAATTGCCAATAAAGCAAAAAAAAAAAAAAAAACATGATAGACGCAGCTGTTCTCGCGAGTCCTTCCGTATAACAATGACCTCGTATGTGATTGGAGGAGCTATACTCAGAGTAAAGTAAAAGTGAAATTAGATTTATTTCAATTATTTAGAAGTTATTCATATAGTAATATTTACAGTATAGTATTTCGATATCTAAAAATAACACATTTATATAATAGAATTTAATTCCTGAGAGTCATTCTGGTCCACACTCCATTCCAGTAGATGGCGGAAATGCATCTATCTGTTGTTTGCCAACCGCCAAAAATTATCAAAGAAGAAGAAGAAGAAGAAGAGCTATACTCAGAAGAACTTTATTTCCAGTTCCTTTGTTTCGATTTTGCTGGTACGTGATCAATGGCTGTACGTCTCGCGTTCAATTCGCCTTCAACTCCTCTTGGACGCGATGGCGACTCTGCAGTCGAACAACTGTGTGGGAGAGACGAACTCAAAGAAGAGAAGCTAGCGGTAAATATATGTTCGATTACCGCTAGCTAAACTAAAAGCTAAAGCTACGGCTAATAGTAGCCTTGCAAGAACAAGCTTTATTAAAGTGTATTTTTTGTGATTCACAGGAAGCAGTACGCCGTCTTCACAACTCGGAGACAAATTGCAGGCGCTATGAACCAGAGCAAGGGTAAGAGTTAAAGAATATGCTTTTATTCTGCGATAAAAGGAAATAGATACGGATGGATACCGATCATAACTGTACATTTTGTTTTCACAGACTAATATCGCCTCATAATGAGACGGTGACCTCCTATTATTCATACCACTCTCATTTAATTGTTTTCCAGCTGCCTGTAAGACGTATTATGAGACGGTACGCAGGAGCTTCAGATATACGCAGCCAGAGAAAACGTTGCGCGCGGAAGCTGCCAAGCATTCAGAAAAGAAAGAGAGTAAGACTTTATTTGGTGACTATTTTTCAGGTGCATTGATAGATGTGTTGTGTCCATACGCAGTGCATCCCATCGCATAGTGCTCATTCATTTTTTTTTTTTTTTACAGCTGAGCAGAGTGTACTAGCTCATAAGGAAGTGGAACTCTGGAAGTCCGCCACCGTCGACCTCATGTCTGACGAAGAAGATGGCGTCGTTGGCGGATGGATTGTACGGCCGCCGTCATTTCGTAGGCCGGATCTCTCTGAACTGTGTTAAGCTGCAGTCCCGGTTAGAAGCGATGCCGAAGTACAGGGCCACGCACAGTAGGCGTCTGCACATCGGACCTGCCTCGGAGGGAATGCTGCCAGTTACCTCCAACCCCGAGGAGGCAAATGGACAGTTCACGGAGTTGTAATTTTTGGATAAGCATTTGTGGGCAGATCCTCGCGTTGTATATAGTTTTAATAAAGCTCTTTCTTTGCATAAACAGCTTCCTGGCAAATGTTCATTTCCTGTATAAATTCATTCATGTCCTTGATGGTAGCCTAATAATTGTGTAGTAGTGTAGGATAACATAAATGCACAGCATATGAATGAATAAATATATATATATATATATATATATATATATATATATATATATATATATATATATATATATATATATTTATACATATTTATATGTATTTATATGTATATTTATATATATTTATATGTATATTTATATATATATATATTTATATGTATATATATATATTTACATATATATTTATATGCATATATATTTACATATATATTTATGTAAATATATATAGTTATGTGTATATATATAATATTTACATATATATTTATGTAAATATATATTTGAATATATATATGTGCCAACCAATCACGAGCGATGTTACTTGTTTGAGAATAGTGGTTTCAGCCAATACTGAGTAGGTTATTCAAGCCAGACCTGGCCAGCCGCGCGGGTTCGCTGCATTCATATGCTAATTAGGGCCATTAGTACAGCTGATCGCTCTCCACGTATGTCAGAGTCCGTTTCCGACAATATCTTGAAACCTGGGTTCAAAATGGAATTTTACTGGTGGCTCAGCTGATTAATAAAGAAGGACGATTAATCAATTACAATGAATTCTGCTCGATATATAATTTTCCAGTTAGTATCCAGGAATTCTCCATGGTGGTTAATGCTGTACCTTTGGGCACCTTAATGCTGTTTAAAAACACTAATTATTCTCTGTCTGTTCCACCTTTTATCCCTGCTCTAACCGAATCATCTGTGGGAAAAAGCTGTTTTTCAATGGAGTTTAGGAAAAGCAATGAGAGAATACGCAGATTGTTCCAAGAACTTACTGTTTCTCGTCCAGCCATAACATTTTATTGGAGCCGTTATATCCCAGATATTCACTGGAAAACTGTTTGGATGATCCCCCATAAATATTTAATTATAAACAAGGTGAAGGAAGTGTCATTTAAAATTCTCCATAAAATTTACCCTGCTAAACATTATATGGTAAAATATAAACGCGACATAAACACTAATTGCACTTTCTGTGAGGACCATCCAGAAACTGTGACACATCTTTTTTGGCTCTGCCCTGTTATACAAAGGTTTTGGTCTGAATTTAGCGGGTTTATTATTGACCATATCTTAAACAATTTTTCTTTATGCTGGGAAAATGTTTTATTTTGTTTCTATAGATTTAATAGAAAGGTTGCTGATCATTTCTTTATCATAAACTTACTAATACTCTTTGCTAAATATTTTATTCATAAATGCAAGTTTGCTAATAGGATACCTTGTTTTTCTTTTTTCATTAAAGATATAGGTCTATATGTCAAATCAATAACAGACTCTACAAATCAAAAGGCTCAAAGGACAATCTCGATATGTACGTCTTTGCATGTTCTTATCTAATCACCCCTGGTTGTATTGCTTGAATGTTGTATTGTTCATTATACTGTTTGTTGTATACTAATGTCATTTAAATAAAGTTCATTGAAAAAAAAAAAAAAAAAAAAAAAAAAGTCCGTTTCCGACTATTTGTGGCACTGACAACGGGGACAAGCGCGGGTTGCAAATTGTCGGAAACTGACGAAAATCAGGGAGATCTGCGGGACTTTACGGGGACGAAAATCTCAATTTTCATGCAGTGTTAGTTGCACAACAGTTGCAAATGGTGCACCCCTAAATACTACATGATATGATTTCCCCATGTGAAAGAAGTTTTCCTGCCCAATACAATTTATAAATGTGAAACAAATGTGAGAAAACAGCATTTCTTTTACTTATTGTCACCTGTGGCCTCTGATTAATTTAGACTTGAGCTGAAAACGTCAATCACCCATAGCAATCTTGCAGTTTCTGATCGAGTGATACTTTTTCTTTTTCTTTTGTAGTGTTTCTTTCTTCCCACATCTAACAAGAAGGGGTGTTGAAGAGTCAAAGAAAATGTCTTTATTTATTATCAACATCACCTGCTTCATAGAAGTGAAGATCCTGGTAGGTTTTATTGGCAGCAGGTGAGCTTTTTATTTGTTATAACTTTGTGACAAACCCAGCTAAAATACAAACCTTATCTGTTAATTAATAAGCTAGACAAATGTAAATCTTAAGCATATTTCTCAAAACTAATTTTAGCTATTCAAAAATATGTCTTTTTACAAGAAAGTAGAAACTTCTAATTCTAATTCTACTGAATTGTCCTGAAACAAAATGAAGGTTAATATAAGTAAATTGTGTTTACACACTGAAAGAATACCTAGTTATACAGAGTACTTAAATTACAACACCTTTGTTTGTTTGTTTTTTTGCATTTCCAAATTATAGGATCATAATTACAGTCCTGTCATACATTTAGAGGTGTGTTTAAATTGTAATTACTTCAGCTAAAAAGGGTTGGCAACCTTTTGTCTGCATGACTCTCAGCATGCAGCTGTGTTTACTGTAATTATATTTACAGCTACCAGTCAAAGAAAGAAAGGATTCCTTTCACAATATCAGTCATTTTTAGAGGAAAACAAAAAAGCTCATGCAGAAGAGCTGCTTCAGATACAGTCGCAGTGGTTTTTAGTCATTCTGATCACTTTCTGTTATACTTTCTTTGAGCTGAAAGTTTAACAGAACTGTTTTAGTATGCTGATTTTATTATTTTTGTATCAGGAATATTTGAATCTGAAAACCTCTGGGCGCTACTAGCAGCTTAATCCCACTTTTGTTTCATTTCATATTTAGCCACTAATATTCAGAAGCTCATTTTTAAGATCATCTGGCCAAGCAGTTCTAAACAGATTTTTTTTCAATAGAAATCCAGCACACGTAGAGTTCTCTACAGTATAGAAAAAGTCAATAAAAAGTATGAACTGAAGCCAAAATGAGCGTATAATGAAATGCGTAAAACTCTGCTCAAACAAAATCAATTAAAAAATACTGCTGAGAATGGTGGCTGCTAATTAAATGTAATGAGACTAAGGGACAACTCAAGGTTTTTTCTTATTTTGAGAGAGATGCAAGCTTTTATCTGGATCCAACAGGAAAAGATATTTTGATAAAAAGCTGAGCAACCAAGCATTTTATTCTTTTTAAAGCTTTTCTAGACATGTCTCTATACGTCAATACTTTTTTTTTTTTTACCATCAGCAACCTGTGTCTCTTTTAAAACAAATTGTTTATTCAACTTCCTCATCTGCTTAAGACTTCTGAACATATCTATGAACATTGCAGGATTCAGAAATGCTCACTGCCTCACACTGATACTGATAGCTTTATACACATCTGAAAAAGAGATTATTTTTGATCTGCTGATTTGCATTGAGGCCAGAGCTCTGGAGGAGATCATTTGATAGCAGTAAAGGTTAAATTTCTAGATGCATGAAAAAGCTGGTTGGTTTCCTTATTCTGCTGCTTGCAAAGCCAACAATCATCATGGAGAAAGGCAATAATGTAATCAAATAGCAACAGTGATGAGCACTTGAGAGAGAGGCAGGATGTGCAGCAGGGCTTTGAAAGATGTACTCTAGGGGGTGCTGTTGCATAAATCACATCATGGGATGTGATAAAATGATTAACATGAGGTTCTGCTGCCAACCAGGAGAGTTTAAATGAAGGACAGAGAGCAGCTACTGGCAGGAACAGGGTGTTTATTTTTACAGTTATATTTCAAGTTAGTTTATAAATTCAGGCTGAGCTGTAAAGCATTTTTTTAAAGATTTAAAATCTTTTTGGGAGAAAGCCAGAGTTTTTTTTTTAACAGTTTTTTTTTAGCCCCAACTCATCCCTGGCAGCAGATAGCTCTCATAAGTATCATGACTGCCATCTACTGGCCAAACCTCCCAACAGCATCACATTGCTCTCCAACCATTTCCATGCCTGGAAGCTTAAAAAATGGATAGGAAAAAAATAAATAAACTATCAAAAAACGGAATGACATAAAAAAGCTGTACTACCAAGATCCTTTACTCTGTGAAGATACCTCAAACAAACTGATTTAACCCTCTGAGTGGTTCGCTTGGGGACTCAGTTTTGCTTGCTGATCTGTTAAGTCAGTCTGAAGGCTTCTCTTTGTGGTGTCACACAGGAAATGCAGGGGAGCTAATTATAGTCAGTAAATTGAACATATGAATAAACAGAGGAGGTGTAACTCTGAACCAAACAAACTTCAAACTCCTTTTCCGATGAGTAGTGACAAAACTAAGTTTCCCCTGAAATTGAAAAAAACAAACAAAAAAAACAAAAAAGTTAGTGTGATGTGTCATAGGTTTGATCATTGGAGTATTAATTGTCTTAATTAATTTGAAAAGAAAACAGAGGGGGAAAAATTAGCGATTTTGTTAAAACTGCACAAAAGATTTGCATTTGTGTAAAAAAAAGTGTCAAATGTTCAAACTTTTGCAGTTAAAAGATATTCTGTTCAGCTGCTTTTAAATGCTATGCCAATTAAATAAAGAATTAGTCCACCAGGCTTACTGCTCTAACTCGATACCAACTGTGCAAAGAAATCTTTTATGCGTACGTCAATGACGCTTGTCACCCAAGACATCAAAATGGTCTTTTACTGAATAATTGAATAACAACTGTTCTTTTATTACTTCTCCTATACTTCATTCAACAGCAGGTGAGCTTCTTTCTACTGCTTCTTTTTGTCCCAATCTGTTAATTCTTTATAAGCAAGGCTGCTTGTTTTATGTCTTTACTGATACAAACTTTAAATGCATTCAAAAAGATAGAGATTTATGCTGTTAGAAAAAAGGAAAAGATTTGTGGTGCCATGAGTTAAATGTGAAAAGAAATGACTAATTTCTTTTGTAGCAATCCCTTCTCCCCAGCTTACATCAGTCTGGTTTTAATTAAACTCCAGCACCAGAGAAAGCCTTTGAAACTGTGTTTTTTTAACTGATGAATGAACTCAAATTGTATGGGACCGATGAGATTAAAGTTTGGATGTTTTGCAGCTGATGTATTGAATAGAAACTATGAGCAGGCACAAATCATCTCTAAACCAAAAGCACTCAAAGAAGTTCGAATCACAGTAAAGGCTCCATAAATTAATTAAAATAAGTTTTTGGGGTTCTATAAACCGATGTGATGTGGGGCGTTTTAGATCCAATTCCTTACTTTTCAAATTTGACATGTTTTGTGAACTGATTTTCACTTCTGAAATCTTGAAAATATCTCAATATAACGTTCAAGACAGGTTCTGTTCCGAGCTTAAAAGCAGTTAATATCTTACTTGCAGGCGAAACATTTTTTGGTTTTAATTTTTGTTGATTGCAGATTAGTCCAAAAGTTGTTCAACCAATTAAAAAAGTTGTCCAATGTTATAAAAATCATAAATTTAAAGGTATAGTGGAGGATTTTTGAAAAGACCTGCCCTCTCCACCTAAAAAAAAAAAAGCAATTACACAACCCTGTGCCCGTTACCGAGAAGGAATGTCTATTTAACACGTGTGAGACCATACAGCAGCCCATTTCTCCTAATGCATGCTCTGTTTAAAAGTTGCTGCCTGCATTACTCATAGTTTACTTTCTAAAAGAAGATTTGCAATTCTTCCACTATGTCAGACTCACCTCTGGTAAGTGAAAATGGGGATGAACACGTAAAATGGCTTTACGTACACATATCACCAGAATGACTGACAATTAGGAGGACCAATTATTTTGATGATCCACAAGGAAAAAGAACATCCTCCACTATATCTTTTATTTTTGTTTAATGAACCATCATAACCGTTAAATTAGGTGGGGAAGCTGGTGATGGTTAAAAAGCAGGATGTTTATATGCAAGATAAGGAGAAAGGCAGCCTCAATAATCTTCTTTTGAGAATCATAAATAAAAAATATCCGAAGCATTCACGTCAGAATAACTGATATAGAATAGAATAGAATAAAATTCAACTTTATTGTCATTGCACTGTCACGAGTAGAAAGCAACGAAATGTGATTTGCATCTATCCAGAAGTGCTATAGAGGATATACATATTATTACAGGTGTATAGCAAAAAGCAAAAAGTAATAGTAGGGACTGTAAAAAGTTGCGTATAAATATAAATATGAATATAGGAACTACATGCACAGATCATACAGATTATAAAAGTGATGTTACAATCAAAGGTGTGTATGTACACAATGTTATTCAGTTTACTAATTCATCTTAAAGCTGCGGAATCTTCCTGATGATTGATAACAATTAGAAAAAGTCGTAGCACAATCCAGACTTGCACAGTCAACCATTTTGGATTGTCCTATTTACCAAAACGACCATTATTTTTAGGAATATAGCATTACATTTAGAGGCAATGTTTAATTTTTTTTTACCCAATGTTACTGTCCAACAAACAACACCTAATTTTACAACATCTTAAGTCTTTTTTCTTTAGGCAAAACATGTTAAAGCATCATGTTAAAGGTTTGGGTCTGAATATATGAGAGCAAAGAAATAATGAACTGAGAATGGTATGCCTTCTGTAAATAAAACCTATAGCTGGATCCTTTTCCAACTCTTTGATGATCTTGACTAAATCTTATTGTATTACATTTCCAAAGCTTTGTATTAACCCTACCTACAGGTTGCACACATATATGGTGAGTCTTGAAATGTTCATAGAGAGATGGGAGTGGTAACAACTTATGGTTGCTTCTTGAGCAACTGGAGCGCCACAAAGACTAGAGATTGCTGCTTGAAGATTGCTTATAGCTCTAATTGAAAATATATGTACTCTTACATTAGCAAACATGGCAAAGGTCAAATGTTTTTATCTAGACTGCTGAAGCACATGAATATAATTAAATGTGTCCCTTGAAAGTTCAAGAACCAAGACTATGTAGAACAGCGGTCATAAGTATAGATGGATAAATAGAAAACGAACTTGAATGATCTCTAGTATGATTTTGCATGACAGTGATTTACAGGACAGAGAAAACTTTGCTCCCACAGACAATACTGTCTAAGAGCTGCGGTACTAAATAAGACACTACCACTTAAGAAAATAAGAGACGCTGCGTAGTAGAGCCAAGTCTGGATGTTGCGTCAGCACAGTGAGTTAAGCCACACTCTGAAGCCCAGACTGTTCCTGGAGCTGGTTCAAGCAAGGTCTTGCAGCATTGCCCATCCTTTCTAATGGTTGTTTACAAAGCATATAAGGTTTCCCAACACCTCCACTGACTATAAGCAGCTTTTCCTCTAAGGAAGGATAAGGATATGTTTAAAAACTCCCTTTAAATGAGGTCAGTGGCTTTTTTCATCATATTGAATCCATGTTGGCACACTTCGAATTAGATTATGTGTGAAGCGAGTGATGGTTTCACCATCTTTGAATTCCTCCTCTCCAGCTGCAGTAGAAGCAGTTTATCAGATGAGTTTTTTTCTATTCTGTACTGTTTCATTAACTCCACAATAGATAAAAGTGAGACGTACTTTTTAATACAGCAGTGCCTTGCATTTATTATATTTGACATAATTAAAAAATGAGGGACATTCAGGCTGAATACAACTCTAGTTGTATCGTCATCACTCGGTGCTTTCCTGTCTCTGCATAGATATTCATCTATTACTACAAAAAGCGAAGGCTGAAACCTTTGCCAATGTGGTTAAAGGCTGTGATCTCTACACGCTGACTCTAGCTGTCGTATTAAACTATTCAGAGGTTTGTGGAAAATATGATCTGCAAATACTTGAAAAAATTGAATATAAGACTGAATTGAAATACTGGATTTGAAAACCAGGAGAAGTTTTCAAGCAAAGAGGCGACCATGAACTTAGATGTCATTAGAGTTTCAAAACTAACAATGTTATGAGATTCAAACCAAAAAGGTAGAAACAGAAAACACATTTTTATATAGGAACCATTAATGCAAAAATGCTCAGATTTTCAGTTTATTAATAGACTGAATTAATAGAATCTGAAATTAATTGATTCATTGAATCTGGAAAAAAGGTAAAGATCAGTTTATTGAAAGGAATCTTTAAATCCCAAGGTGCTTGGTTAGTTTCTATTTCCGTGTTATGATATTAAAAACCAAAAATGAGGAAGAGCAACATTTAAGACCTAAATTATTAAGCCCTAGACAGATTTAAATGTAATTTTCTTTATTCAATCAAACATATTTCTTTCCTTACCCTTTCTGTTTGGAAAGAAACAAAAAAATGCTTTTAGACTGAAAACATTTTTATTGGTATTAAAACAGTCAAACTCTACTTAAAATTACCTTTAATGTTCTATAGTTTTGCACCTTTATCTTGACAGATTATTTTTGATGATAAACTCAAAGACTAAACAAAATCAGTGAACATAAACAAGGACAAGATCAAATTAATAGGTTGGACCTCTTTAGTTTTTGAATGAGTGATAAAGGTAGTAGTGGAGGTTTTTATACAAAGAAAACAACTTTTTTATAATCAATTTCCCACCCCATGGGGAAAAATTCAATCAATTAATGTTATTTTAAAACTGAGCATCCATATCTGATTACATTTTACTCTCATGGTGGTGAGACTTCTGCCTTTTGGACTGGTTTTTGGCTAAATGTTTGTGTCCTTTTCCTCTTCCCTTACTCAGGGGTTTCAAGAGCAAATCATTGTTCATCTGACTACCAAACAGTCTTTGAACCCTTGGCACTCAAGGATATACAATGTGGGGACCTTTTTGAGCTTGAAAAAAGTGTTTCTACTCTTTTAATTTGTACATTTTTCACAAAAAGATGATATTATAGAGGAAAATGAAATCTGTATAACTTTACTCGACAAAAGCCTCAAATTGGAACGCTGACCTGAGGAGGTTTTAACTGACAACATGCCATTCATTTTCTGTAGCATTGCTTTTTTAGCAAAGCTGATAAAGGTTGTTCGCTGGCTGTCTCTCCTTCATCCCTTTCAACACTTAGACAGCCAAGGAAACCTCAAGGGCTTTTATTTTCTTCCTTTTCCTAGCTCCATGTCCCAGTCGAAAAAGCAACATCATTGTAACATGGAAAAATGAATCATTTTCCTCCTATTTTTCTCACTATCAGCCTTGGCAACTGTGCTCTGAGAGGCGTTTCAAGGCAATGTGCACTTCCCCCTGTTATTATTCTACCCATTAGTGTTTTTGCCATTGTCATTTGGATTTCAGACCCATTCTTAACAGCTACCTCCCATGTGGTGTCCTTGATGCCTGACACAAAAGGAGAAATTGGCCACAGCACCCTGAGGTCCTCTTATGATCTTTTTTGTGAAATAAGCCACATTTAATAATAACTAACTATATGAACCCATCTTAAGGTCTTAGAAGTCTTAGGATAAAAAGGCATCTCCTTTTCAACCTTACAAAAAAAATTTGTCCTATGCTGAAACTCATTGTAACAAATGCTTAGTATAAAATAGCATGGATGAAAAAAAGGAATGAATAGCATGATGCAGCGTTTTTTGTGGCACTGTGATGCAGCTGGGTTTCCTGGCTTTCAAATGGGAATGGTTTTATAATCAGCTTTGGAACAACGTAACCATTGTGTTTCTCCTAAAACAGGACATGCATGAAAACACAGAAATAATATATGACCTCAGTTTGTGTCAGATCCTGCATGAGGGTAATGTTTAAAAAAAAAAAAAAAGAAAGAAAGCTCTCACTGGTTACAACAAAGTAGCTGTAAACACAGGTCCTCTTAACCACTTCCACTTTCCTAAATTAGTTTAATGCTCTTTCAAAAGATACCTGTCATTTAACCACCTTTGAAAAGCCGCTTGAGGGAAATCTGCTTGATTAAGCAGGACTAGTTTTAGTTTTTTGTTTTTATCTACTCAAATTTTTAGACATTCACTATTTCTCACCCCAAAAATGCACCGTTAATAGAAGAGTGAAATTAGATTGACCTCACATGATGCAGAGGCTGTTCATCTTCATTAAAACACTTGATGGGCCCCAACAACAAATAACATGAAATCAGGAACTATTTTTGTTTGTTTGTTATTAATCTCTATTAAGGCTGTAACAGTTTAAAATGAGGCAAGGAGAAACGATGAACATTGTTTGTTTATTTTTATTTTTTTTACATTAAATTAATCTTCATGTGCTGTTGGGATTCTTTGAAAGGTAGAAATTGTCTAACCTGTTACCTGCTGGAGCTTTTCCCCTAGACAGGTCCTAATAATATGTTACAACCTGTCTAGGGGATAAGCTCCAATCACAGCATTTTATTAGTGATCCCTATGCTCAGCAAATCCTAAGCATCCACAACAGATATACAGTAACTTCCAACAGGCAGTCTGTTGATTTATTAAATGAATGTATAATAACACATTTTGCTTACAGAGGAGGGAATTCATGGTCTGCAGATTGAACCAGACAAAAACAATAAACATATAAGGAACAATCTCAAAGAATAACAATTACCTAATGAAAATAACCAAATTACAACAACTTACCTCACTAAATAAACAAACAGGAGAAAATGATAACAGCCTATATGTTTCCCCCACATTGGTGCACCAATCTGTTGTCTCCATTCTTCAGGATGCAATCAGAAATCAGCAACTTTAAACCCAGATTTGCATTCAGAAAGAAAAACAACAACTTACAACTAGAGTAACACCTGCTAAAAAGGTGGGAAATACCACAGATAGATTTATGGATCATGAATTTATTTCTGATAAAAATGAAAAATTGCTCTGTTTTTCTCAAGAGAAGTTGTTTATATTATTATTTTCCTACTGACTACCGCATTTTCAATAAATACATAGAACTCATTTAACCTTTTACTCTATTATGGCTTTACAAACTTCAAATAAATGTCAACTTTAAATATATTGTACACAGGTATGTTTAGTCATGCTTGTCCACGAAAACAAAAATCTATTTTGTTTCAAATCTTTAAAAACAAAAAATCCTGGATTTAGCAATATAATAGATTTTATTTTTGTTAAAATTATATTAAATCTTTGCATTAATATCGTTGGTTATTGTACAGTATATACCATTAGTGACCTTTGTTAGAATTATTATCAGGATTACCATTATTGTTATTATCTCTTTTTATAAACAAATGTATAATATTCAATAGTTCCTTTATAGTGATTGCAAATAACTTTCAGATTCTTTATAATAACACAGACCCATATACGAATGATATGCAAGTCCTAATGATCAGATTGAGCAAAACATTAAATGTCATAAAAAAAAATCTTCAAACCAATCTTCATGCCTTGTCTGATCAAGAGGAGGGTGACAGTGGAAAGGAAAATCTTTCTTTCAACAGGACGAAATCTCCAGCAGGAACAGGCTCAACATAAGCAGTCATCTCTCTCCGCTGGCTGGGTTATTTTGTTTTCATGCCTGAAATGTTAGGAATAACAATGCTAGCCTTTTTTCCAAGATTTTGCTGTTTAAAGACTGATAGTGTAGTTGACAAAGCTAAACATTTATCAACAATAATGTTGCCATCCTGCAATTCCAGTGGTTAAAAATTGAGTGACAGTTTGTAACACTCCTCAAAATGGTCCGACTGCTGCCAAATGTTATCAAATAGCTCGAAGTTTTAAAATAAGATAGAATCTCCTTAAAGTGAAATTTAAAACATTGAAATGTTGCAATGCTTAAAGACAGGAATCACAGTGTGCAGAAATTCAGATTTTAAACCAACTAACAGGAATCAATAAAGATTAAAGTTTTATTGACTGCCATTCTAAAATCTGGGCCATCTACCGCTAAAGGGAAGTCAAAGTTCCATCCATCTGTCCGTCCATCTGTCCGTCTTATGATGCTTTTCAATCAGGGTTACAGGGGCTGGCATCTATCTCCAGCAGTCTATGATCAAAAGAAGGGGAACAAAAAAATTGATGTGTGTTTAGGGAATCAATTAGTTAAATTTGGTGTTTAGTAGAAACTATGAGATGTGTTTGTGAAGAACCTTTGGATGTTCCTATCCAAAGATTTAAGAAAAAGGAGAGTGTGCTTTAAATATATGTTATAACTTCGGTCATTGCCTTGGAATAGTGGACCAAATCGTTTACTTTTGTGCAGTTGTTGAGGGGATTGAGGGAGTTGGTTTTTCTGGTTCACATGTGCTTTGTTGCTCTGGAGCACGTTTATGATTGTGGTTCAGTCTTGTAGCTAGCAGGCAGCCACACATTCAACCATTCACATTAAATATGTCCTTTAGGTCAAGAAAACAATCATCCTTTTAGTTTGGAGCAAACCCAAGATAGCTTCCATGGGAAGAAACAAACTCTGTATGGTAATTCTTTTATTCTAATTCTATATAGAAGTGACACAAAGGATTGGATTTAAAACCAGTTAAAAGGCTGATCAAGATTTGTTTATATTATACTTTCAGGCTATCTGGCTAAAAATTGTACATGCCAATTAGGTAATCTTGAATATGTAAAGGTTAAGATACTTCATTGTCGCAGAGTGGTACAGTGTAGCTCCTCTGCTACTGTTGGCCTCAAGTTGTGAAGTGAAGCAAAGGTTTGGCAGGGCGTCAAAACACTCTGGTTTAAAGCTGCAAAGGTTGAGACCTTCTACATGAAAATCTGCAGACACAGCAGAGCTATACGCTTGGGTGTTTCTTTTGTAGTGCATTCAAAGAAACAGATATGCCTGAGGAATCACCATGAGAACCACTGAGATCAAGTTGGCAGAAAGTAATCTTGCTTCATCTGGTCTTATCAGCTTGCCCGTCTTGTGCGTTTTAAATGCATGAGAGGGAAATAACCTAAAGAGGCAGGTTTTGCAGAGGCTCAAAAGTCAGCTGTGGCTCAAACTTGCAAGAACAGTATCAGATTTTTCAATTTCTGCTTGGAAATACTTGTTAATGTTTTCACACACTGTCTTAAAAGTGATAAAAATCCTCACTGACGTTGACTTAGAAGATCACTGTTATAAGAGTCTGCTCTTTGATAAAAGCGAAAAACCTCCGATCACTTTGGAAAAACTTTTTTTAAGAATGCTTCTGCATTATGCCACATTATTAAATCTAAAAGGTGTTTTATTCAATTGAATCATTGCAGCCTCATGATAAATACGTGAAGTCATATTCAAAATCAGAGTTATTGGCAAAGTTAGAGTACAAAAACAAAGACTTTGTCTTTAATGTCACTTTGCTGTAAATGTACAGGTATATGGAGTACAAATATATATACATTTGATTGATAATAGTAAGGATTTAGATTTTTTAAAATGAATATACTTAGAAATTTTTTTAAAGGTGTGTTTTATGCAAAATGCTGCAATTGGGTGAACAAAGCAAAAACAGTTGCTATGGGCCGGTCTGAGTAAGTCACATTTTGGAAATGATGCTTATACTGACCATGATTATGGTGCTCATGGCTGGCCTAATTGCTCATTTGATTCACCTGCCTAACTCAGCCCAGTTTCCAATTTCCGCATATCTAAGCCACCTGCTCCTGCTTCTATATATACGGCTCAGTCCCAGCTATTGGGGCCAGATTATTGATGCCGATGCTTTGTTCTAATGCTCATTCTCGGGGGCCAGTGAAGAGAGTTTTTTTTTTTTTTACGTTCCGTAGTGTTTCTGATTTCCTTTACGCTGATCTGCCTCTTATCCACTGAGCGTGCCCTGTTCCTGTCTATGCTCAGTGGAGAGAGCGAGTTTTAAGTATTCCGTAGTGGTTCTGATTTCCTGACCTGTTCTGCCTCTCAACCACAGAGCCTGCCTGGTACCGTCTGAATGTTCTGCTTGAATCACTGTAGACTCCTGGAACCCTGGATCTGCCTCTTCTTGTTCTCATCAGTATCCCTGACCGGTTTCCGGACTCCTTGACCACTGAGCCTTCCTGTTCTAATCTGTTTCTCTGACCTGGCTCGGACTCCTGCATGTTCTCTGGCGCTGCAATATCTGGGACACCCTATGTGGCACCTGCGCCCAATGGCTGGATCCCACCGTGTTCTATAGAGATGGACTACATTGTTATACCAGGTTAGTGACTCATATGGATAATCATTCTTCATCAGGTTATCTTAGTCATTATTCTGGGCTTTTCTCTAACCAGAGTTTCTAGTGATGGGCAGCTCCCTGCCCTAGCCGCTGACACTACAGATCCACAGCCTGGTTCTGTTGTATTAATACATGCTTTGAATTATCCTACTGTCAATAGAGAAAGAAAGTTAATACAATCAAATGTGGCTTACTTAAGATAATAATGACTTGATTTGTGATAATCAGATTGATACATAATGTTTTACAGAAACCTGGTTGCAACAAGTGGATTATGTCAGTATAAATTAAGCAACTTTGGTTATAGTAGATAATAGAGCTGTTCTTGTTTTTTGGTGTTTAGTCCTGTTTCTCTCCTAGACATAGCTATGGGCTCAGCTTTTACAGTGACCAACAATATGTGCTCCCTTTCATCCATTTTGACATTAAAACTTTCTCAGAGCTCATCTACTTTGGTACTTTCCTAGACAGAGCCACCTATGGAGCTACTTTACTGTTACATTTTTTAACACAAACACTATTTATAGGTCATGCTTTTTCTTTTTTTTGTCTGCTTATGTCTCTGTGGACCCTCAGTGGGCTTTGTCAGAATGCCACTTACACTGAGTCTGGTTCTCCTGGGTTTTTTTTCCTGTTCAAAGGAAATTCTTTCTTCTTCACTATTGTTGCATGCATACTAGTTTTGAGGGATTGCTGTAGAATCAACGACACCATGTAAGCAAATACTGTTGCCACATGTTCATCTAGGAAGAGATTAAACTTGTTTTCAATCTGACTGTAAGACTTGATTTAATTGTCTCCGTAAAGCACCTTCAGATGAAATGCATTGTGATGCTGTACAAATAAAGGGAAAAACTGAAATCATAATCTACTATTAGAATACGAGATGCTGCACAATGCCCTGAATCATTAAAGTTCTGTATTTCGCAGTTCAGATGCTGGTACTTTGGTTCTTTTAATGGGTTTCAACATAAACAGCAAATCAAATCAAACTTGTCCAGATCTTTTTTTTAATTGTGGGGTCATGCACTTCTAATGCACTTGTCACTAAATTAGCACTTGTGACAATTATAAAGTTTTTAGAGACTACATTTAGCATCTTGCTGTGTCCTTCAAGAGTTAATTTTCTTTGAACAGTAAAAGCTTGGTATTTGGACAGCTAATTGTCATGTTACTAATTCGTACTTTTTTCATGCAGTGAACGTTCCTTATTTCAAGGTTTTATAAACCATTTAGATTCTTTACGAAACTCATAGGCTGCTAAAATCTTCTCTCTTAATGCCTCAGATAATCCCCCCTTTCTTTCTGAGGTGATCACTCTCTTTTTTAACAATCAGGAGCAGACTAAAACTAACTGTCTGTGCTTCAAACTGTGAAAACCTTGAAAATACTTGCACCTGACATAATATACCTGTTTTAAAGGTTAATCATTTTAAGTGGGTATAGAAGAATAAGGAGGATAAGGCTATCATGGTTTGTTTTAGAAAGAAATAGATTTTTGCAAATAATTTTCAAACTCTGTTGTTGTATATTTGTGGTTTATTTGTATTACTTCAATTTTTAGTTAGAATGATAACAAAATATGTCTTAATATTTCTAACAGCCACATTGGCTGTCACAGGGTAAATTTATAGTGAGATAAAATTAATATCAGTGTAAAAAATTATGACCTCTGTGTTGGGTGCACTCAGTTTTAATTAAGTGTTTTGGGTATATTATACTTAAACTGGTTTTAATTTGTGAACTAACCTTAAAACAATGTTACTTTCACCCAACCTTATCAATATCCCCTTTCTCTAGTTGACCATAGCAAATACAAGTAAAGTTTGTGATTGTAACATAAAAAGAGGATAAAAGGTTCAAAGGGTTTAAATCATAAAGCTTTTTTTTTTCTATTCCTGCTCAAGTCAAGGTTAGTGCCTGTTCATATCTCCATCTCCTGCAGGATCCCATTTTGTACGCATTTAGGTAGCAAGATAAAGTTATCAAGACTTTATTTCATCTTTAACTACAGTACTTCCCTGCAGCTGTGGCTGGACGGCTCATCCTCCTGCTGGGATGGACGGATTCCCTTCATCTCCCTCTGCTGTTTTCCTCAGCATTTTTTTTTTCTTTAGAACCCATTGTTTTCAAGGCTCCAGTTATTTTCTTTCAAAGCAAAAGTCTTCCTCGGATGAAAATCTGCCACACAAGCATTTTCAGAAACCCAGAGATTGCCTGCTCACCCTGCTTCTGAGAATTTGACATGTCTGTGTTCCTCTATTGATCAAATTTATTTATGCACATATACGGTAATTGAGAGAGAAATGAAAAAAAATGTTTTAAGTCTGCATTGTCATGGTTTCCTCTAACCAAACGGAGATAGAGCTGGAGTCTTGCAAAACTAGTCATTCTGCTAAAACTGTTCACATCTCCTAACGTCAAAGGTTGCAAAAGGATTTTTAATGGGATAATTGTAAACTGGAAGGGAAATTGCATAAAATGATTTACAACTAAAACTTTAACTGTAGGGCATGCATATGCATAGAGCCCCTTTTCTCTGACTACTGTAACTCTTACTAACAGTAAACCCAAACAAATGCAGTATACTAGACAGAATAAAATTATAGTCAAACTTTTGTATCATGCATTTGACCAAGTAGTTTGCCTAGGAATTCTGGGTAACCCAAAAAGCATATATGCATAACTTTGAAGATATGGAAATGCATTTAATGTAACATATATTTTACTCTCAATATTAGTTATTTGAAGTAAGGCTCATTTTACTTTTTTTTTTCTCCAGATTTTAGTTTCATTACACAATTACAGAGCAAAGAAATGAACTCTCTCCCCTTGAGGTTCAGTGGGTTGCCATTGTGCGGGGCCCGGGGAGCAGTGTTAAGGGTCTTTGCTCAGAGATCTAACCACTAGGCCACCACTTTACTTTAATACAACTTCTGAAAAGTATCTTTAATTTCCATGAATGGTAAAAATCAAAATAAAATAAAAAAAATCATATTTTATCCAAAAATGCAATGAGACATTGGGTCTGTAAGCTAACTTGAGTTTGTAAACAAACAAAATACAGTAAACAGTGACTACTGTCATATCTATTATCTTTTTATGTTTACTTTTACAGTATTTATATCGTCACCATCGCCAGCTCTAGTTTTCAGCAGTTTCATTGTTGTGGAAAACTGGACATGTGTCTATATTCAGCTCAGAATATTTTATTTATTAATTTTTTATTTATGTGATCCCTTTTTTAATAGTTTTGCAGCTAACAAGTCCAGAGTACCAGAATCAGTCTATATTTAATAATTTCACTAAATAATGACATAATTTTAACAAACTTAATTGGGTTAAACAGTCTCCAGTTTTAAAGAGGCATTTCCACCAAAATCGTTTAAATCTAATGAATACAGTTTTATGTCTTTTTTACCTCTACTTGGTAAATAATGAAGTTGTGTTATCCTGTCATATATGTTTGCATACTTTACACGCCTCTTTTGATAAGTCGGAAAGTGCAAAACATTTGAAAAGTATTAGAACTTTTGACCAGGAATGCATTTGAGGATTCGGTCTTTTTCTCAGCATTTGAGTTGCAATATATTTAATTAAGATAGTTATAACATACTAAGAAATAGAGAAGAGTTAAAAAAAATGTTGGCATAACTCTTATGTAAAGAAAATGAGAATGATGAAAATTATCCTCCTGGCTACATTTACTAAGATTATGTCTGTTCCTTGCCTGAGTATGTTTGAAACCCCACCTCTCCAGAGTTGTCCTCTCCAAACCCCTCCTCTACACTTTTCTCTCAGTCTATAGCCGAGGAATCCCAGGCAGCATTTAATTGTAGAGTGCAAAGGCTTTTAGTTGGGCTAATGAGCTCAGTACCAGAGTCGAGGCGTTTCCACGCTCCCTCTGAGCAAACAGAAAACCTCATGGAGTCCTTCACAAGAGGAGCCTCACATGACGACTGGATTTCAGGTGGAGGGGAGAGGGGGGACTCTCAAATAATCCAGGTACTGTCGACTATGTGAGAGAATATACCAGAGGCAAGAGGCATTAAGAGGTGGAGAAAGGAGAGGCAGAGAGGGGAGGGGAGAAGACGGGAAATACTCTGCCAGAGAGAAAGAGAGAGAGAGAGAAAGAGAGACTGAACGCCTGCAGCAGCAAATGAGACAGAACAACGAGGCGGGAGAGGTAGAAAGAGAGACAGAGAGGGAGGGAGGTGGAGAGGGGCCCGTCCTGGAGAGAGGGCTGTAGGGTGGCCAAAGAAGAAGGAACGAGAAAAAGTTAGGGTTGGGAAGTATGTAAAGTCAAGAAGGTTTGAGGGAAGTGTGCATGTAAGATCAACAGTTATAGCAGAAAAGAAAAGGGGAAACAACAGACAGGAAGGAAGGGGAGGGAGGAAGGAGTCTTGGGTTGAGTGTTAAAAAAACAGAAAGAGAAAAGTTTTCTTGTGGGGAGACGTAGATGAGAAAAACAGTGAGCAAATGATTGGGCAGGAGTGAGCTCGGAAAGGAAACAAGGAAACAAGTTTTTTTTTTTTTACGACGTTTTCTATTCAAGTCTACTGCCCAGTTTGGACATGTACACAGAAGACTCAGAAACGGCGGGACACCACCAATTTTTTAACTACAACAACTCAAGCAGCCTCTGCCCCTGCCGGCACTGCATCTACTATGAACAGCTGCATGGGTATCAGCAGAAAGCATGGGCACGGAAAAAAGACCACTCATCTTTGGGCCGCTGGAGAGAACCCCAGGCTCCATGGGTTAAAGATGTCGGAGGCAGCACTTTCTTGGTGGACAGAGTTGAAAGAAGTGGTCATTTCAGCCCACAGAGGAGGCCTGTGTTTGCAGGGCCGGGCCCTTGCAGCCAGTCGGATGACTTGAGTCAAGCCTCCCCCTGGGAGATGAACCCTGCCCAGTGGGGCGACCCGGCGGAGCCTAGGGTGAGACAGTATTCATTTGTGAAAGAACAGTGTGGCTGTGTGGCAGACAGTGAAAGAGCACGCCCCTTTCACTCTGGAATACCCCACCCTCTCCCTCATCTTCAGGTCAAAGGTCAAGGATACAGTCTAAGGCGGGCTGTCAGGTATATCACGGTGGATGAAGAGGAGAGCTTTGGGTGTGCTCCTAATGGCTATCATTTGGACCTGCACCATCCCCAGCCGGTTCATTCGCACATGACAAATGGCCACTGTGGACCGAGGCGTGTGGTCTTTGTGGGAGAAGAGGAAAGAGATGGCTATCTGGACCAGGGCAGACCAAAGGGTGGATCAGAGGACTATTTTAATGACTGTAGTGATTCTGATAAAGGCTTCTTCCCAACTGAAGTTCCTCAAAAGCACTGGACCCAAAGAAGACATAAGGGATCTGATAGGGGATCCGACATTGCATCCTCAGAAATCTCCAAAACAACAACCAAGAATGACCTTCACAGCAACGGTTCCGATGTGTCGAGGCAAAGGGGGCGACAGGAGTCGGTGAGGGATCAAATCCGGCAAGTCGTAACAGACCTAGAGGAAGTGTTGGGGGGTCTGAAGCAAGTTCATGTGGAAATGAAAGAGGTAGGAAGGTCTGTAATTAAAGACATTTAATCCTCTCGGTGCACCTCAGGTGTCCAATCACGGAGGACTGCATCTGCTGCAGATGCCTTAGCTTTTTATCTATTGTCTCCTGGCTACAGTGACATTTAGAGTGATTATCACAAAGCTCAGAGGCTAAAAAAAAAAAAGAATCTGCCGCTGTGCAGTGCAGTATGACACAGGTCTTGTGTGGGTATGTGCACAACATTTGAGTGTGCATGTGTGTTAACATGCTGACTGCCTTATTTGTGACTCAGTCATGGTCTCTCACCAAAGATGTGATTGAGAACAATTTGCACTAACCTTTAGCAGAACGCCTCTCAAACCAGCAGTGTTCTGGCCAACACATTACAAAGCCCAAAGATATAGACTCTTACTAAATCATGCTGCATTCATTTTGCATGCGGCAGTAAATGAGCATTGATTTGGAGCCAAATCCCTGGTGTTGCAGCTTGTTGAATAAAACACCTTCATTATTGATAATATAGCCAAACAGAGACAAAATAGATCAAGCAATGTCTAATTTAAATCACTTATTTATAATTTGTGTTCAAATAGCCCAGTCTGGTTGTGGGAAAATGATTACCAATTGATAATAAAACCTACAAAATGCTCAATCTTCAGTTTTGGCCATTAAAGGCAACATATTTTTTACTCAGCACACTATAATACTGGTGAATACAAGGATTAAAAAAAAATCTATTTTGTTTGCACAACTTTGAACAGATCGTTTTGATTTTTCAGTAGTCAGAGCCAAAGCAGTGGGTGTATCTGAATGTCAGCCCTAACCACTATATAACCACTGTATAGGGCACTATATATTGTTCAAGCCTTTTTCAATGAGTGTCCAAATGTTTTGTTGATGAAAAAGAAGTGGACTTAAAATTTCCCACAATGTACTTTGGAAAGTAGTGATCATCCATGGTCACTAGATGAGCAGATATATCCCGGGATTTGTTGTCACAAGGCCTACTGTCGCCTACGGCTGTCCCTACCCGACAGCAGTAACAAATAACGAAGATGGTGCATGCACTGCGCAGGGAGGTGGAGTTACATGACCAACGGGGAGTGAAAAGTAGTGATCATCCTTCCGAATGGTCAGTTAATTGAGTTTGCTCTACATAGTGATAAAGGGATTTAGGGGTTAGGCAGATGTTTGGAGACCACTGAGAAATAAGCTGATGTCCAGGTCCTCCAGGCCAGCAGAAGTCCACCAATAAGTTTGCACTCAGAACACTTTAAATATGATGTAATATATCAAGATTAAGGCCCAAACAATCCCAAACTGGCCCTTAACACTGCCTCCTGGCACTAAGTCCCCATTTGTGCATTCCTGTGGAGGGTCCGCCAAAGTTCTGCATCTTCCTCACATTGACAGAAAATCACAAGCTAGGAAAGAGAGAAAAAAAGATGTAACTAATTCTAAAAGGGAAGTTTTTCTCTGAAATAGTTTTATTTGACCAAATAAATCTATTTTTAAGAAAGAGGGGAAATATCTGATGTCATGACAACCTGTACTTCAACCATTCACATGGGGCAGTCATGTTGCCATAGCAATGACTGTTTACCTTTTCTGGAGGAGGGAAGAGGGTATCCCACTCTGATTTTTACCCTTACACCATCAATCAAGGCACCCTCCACAGCTGTGAGTGTGACTTCATTCGCTAGTGAACGGGTGTTGGATGGATGCGGTTTGGGACTGAGCCTAAGCCTGATTAGGATAGTTCTTTGGTGGTTTCTGAACAGCATTTTCATAAGATTTTACAATCAACTTCTAATTTATTTAAATTTTAAGAGGAATGGCAGGTATTCTAACTACGTTTAAACCAAAAACTTATACAAATACAAAGATTTATATATACGGAAACAATTATTACCTCCACCAAGGAGGTTATGTTTTTTAGGAGAGTTCATGTGCATGTTTGTCTGTTTGTCTAATAAAATATAATTCAAAAGTAATGAACAGATTTGATTAAATTTTTTTTTTTTACCAGAGGTGGGCCTCGTGTTAATGAACAATTCATTAACATGAATATTAATATTAATAAGATAGTGATTTATGGAGGAAACAAGCATTTCCCCACCCCTAAACAGCATCGGACTCCAAAAGTCATGATCCAGATGTAGGAATTTTAGCTATAGGTGTAAGTCACAATACAAGGCAAATTTTGCCGCTTGGCAGAGGTCTGTGCTCTCTTAAACATCAACACTCATTGCTCCTTAAACACAAGAGCAATGACTACTTACAAAAAAGATAGAGAAATATTCAGTAGAACAGGGGTAGAAAGGGACAGTGGTACTTTGGAGAACCCAAGAGAAAAAAGTGTACCTCATGTTACACAACTATATTCGAAGTTTATTTTACTGCTGAGGCTGATATGAGACGAATGCATCAAGGTCACAAGTTTATGGACATCCTTTTTTTGTTGAAATGATCAATAGTCTATAATTTGGCTTCCTAAAGTTGATTATTAGTTTACATTGATAATTTATCAAAGAGGACAGTCTAGGAATGAGACTCATGACACTCATAGATTCAACATTTTTAGCTTGCTGGATTTGGTGGTTGTCTTTGAATATCTTTTTTATATGGAATAATCAGTTAGTTAAGCAAAAACTCTTTGTACCCTGAACTGATATATTTGCATGCACAAAAAAAAAAAAGCCAACTCATGTAAGTTAGAAGTCAAACAGACAAAATCACCCTGAATAGTCAAACGATAATTCATACTTTACAGATTCTTGCTTTTTTAATTATTATCCATGTGAAGTAAATTTCATTTGTGAACATTTCATTTTTTTAGTGTCCATGCCTTACAAATTTACAGATTAAAATGAATGCCATAAATGGTGCGACCAAGAAGAAGAAAATGTAGAAAATATATGATAATTTCTAACTAAGTCTGGAATAAAATACCGGAAGGGGGAATGTTATTAATCAATAATCAACCAATATTAATTAACCAATAATATGAATTTTAATTTAAGGGAAAAGAATATAATCAGTAAATATGCCACCAGGTTTCGGAAACCATTAATTATCCTTGTATGTTCTTGCAACATATTTAGTTATATTTTTACCCAGACCCCAAAGAATTTAGCACATTATATCCTTTTACAATCTGAAAACATTTCTTTTTTATTAGGATTACTTGTGATAGAGCAAAAATACCCAAAAAGAAAGACCTTTTTAAAATGTCTTTAAATAAAACATGTATTTGCATTCACTCCTCTATGCTTTGTTAATCTTAAAAAAAAAATCATGTTTATCCCAATGCCTTCAAATGTCACTTGTAATGTAAATATTTTATTTCAGGTTTAAGCTACAATTAGGTTTTAAAGCTAAGCTTTTAGCATCACAGAGAGCAATTTTAAACATTGCATTCAAAATTTGAAATATTTTGGAACAACTACAAACCTGTCATGGTTTGTCACTGAAACTGCATGCTGTACAGGGAGAGCAATGATCATGGAGGCAGTAATACAATAGGTTTGCTGATCGGAAGAGACTAAAATTGTGGAAAACAGCTTACACTGCTCATAACCTTAAACACAAGATTTTCTTGAGAATCTTAATGGAGGGGTTATTTTTTGCAGCAGTGACAGAGAAGACTGATTCTCATCAAATTAAATTGATGCCACTAAATACATGCCTATCCTGAAAATACAAACCAAAAAACAATTAGTAACAGTGGTAAACTCGAACTAGTGTTGTGGTTAATTATGCAGCAACACAAACTAATCACCCAGAGCTATATAAAATGTTCAGATCAAAGAACAGTCGTGTTAGCAGTGCAAAGTCCACAACTAAATTAAACTGAGGGTCTTTGGCAAGAATGGAAAAAGATGCTCATGGATGGGCTTTGATCAAGCTGCCTAAGCCTTAAAAAGAAGAATAGACAAGAACTTTAGTCTGTAGACCAGGGGTCACCAAAGTGATCCCCACAGGCACCAAGGGGCCCTTAGAGGCCACATGTAGTGCCCGCAGGTTCTTCTGAAAACGGCACAACTCACCAGTGGGCCAAGACAGAAATTTTACTTTATTCTTTTTTAATCATTTATAAATAATTTCATCATTTTAATCATACGGAGAATGTGAGCAGTTATAGAGATTTCAAACTGACAACCTCATGAAGAAAATTAGGATTTAAAAGAAACAATAAAAATATACATAATATGCTTTTTATGTATGATGTTTAGGTGCACGCTGATCCCTCCAGTTGATGGGTCAGTGTTGGTAGCCCTTCCTATGACTCAGTATCCATGAAGTAGCCTTCAGCCTTGGTGACTATTCTAAACCAACAGAGGTGGTAACGACATAACCGATATAATTATAGCTATAGTAGTAGTGAACAGATTTTCTAGAAGCTATAAGCTCAGGGGCACTAACCACAAGTGATATGCACCATTTTCCATTTTATTAGCGATTTTATATTAATAATTTACATGTAAAATCCCTGATAACACATATTTTTTTGTACTGTTGAAAGCTGATGAAAGTTTTGTGGAGTCCCTTTTAAAATGAATGTTTAACAGTGACTCAGTCTTGGCAATAACCTCTTCTTCTATTATCATTCAAGGTTGTTGAACAGATTGATCGTCTCACAGCAAATATCGACCTCAGTGAAGAGGAGTCGTGCAGCGCTCTGGGGTCATCCAATAACCTTCAGGAATCAGCTCCTTCAGGGGACTACAGGTTAGCCCCTCTCCCTCTTCACAAGCCCGCTATGGTTGGGGTATCGTCGCAGAGCGCTGACGAAGACCGCGTCGTGTGCAGAACCAACCCTGTCTCTCCAGTCCACATGGCGTCCGTCGTCAAAACAAGCCACTTTACCCCAACCGGTGTGCACAAACATGGTAGCCACAAAAAGCCGAGTGCAAACGGCCACCCGCCTCATCTGTATCCCACTGGAAATTCTAAACCCAATGGCCAGATTTGTCCAGAGCCCCAGTCACACACCCTCGACCCTACAGTCATCATTGCCAACAACACTTCCAGTGCAAGAACTCAGAAGCCTCCACCTTACCCTCAAAATGGTCGATGTTGGAAGGGCCCATATCCACCCATAAAGCCTTTAAGGGCCCCTACCCACCCTGCAAGAGGACGTCAGAGCACCAGCATGGTGTGAAGGAGGAGGCGGAGGGGTGGTGGCAGATTGGTGTAGGAACCCCCCCCCCCCTGCCCACTTAAACAGGAGGCCCAGCTGTAGAGATTGGAGCTCAGCAAGGAACCCGACAGGGGAACAATTCACAGTAAGTCCCTTTTTTCCCCCCCCTCGTTTTTTTTTTTTTTTTTTTTTTTTTTACAGTGTTGATGTTTCTGTCTGTGCCTGCAGCTGATGACGTTTGCTCTGTTTACTGGCAGGGTAGGGTTCAAAGTCAGTAAATGAATAGCAGCGTTCCAGCTCCCTGACAGAAAAAAGTGTGTGCGTCTCTGTGTGTGGGCGGCAGAGGAAGGGGAGGGTGTAATATGTCTGCTTTTGTTGATATCACATGATTTCCCAGTCCTTACCACACTACAAAATGTGTCTTCCCTGACCAGGGAAACAGGGATTTATTTCTGAGTTACTTTGCACATGTGGTTATAATCAGGAAGCACAGTGAGATGATTTTCACTCAGTAAGGTGAAACCCCTAATTTATGATTACCTTTTAGGACTTTCTGACTTAAAATTGATACATTACAGTGGTTTAGACTCAATAAAAATGGGAAACATGTTTTTAACATTACACTGCAACTTGTAATGGGTTATAATGTGAAGATGTTCAAGGGTTTGGAAAATACGAGGCACTAAAGCTTCTAGTTTTTTATAAAGTTTAAACATTAATAAATTAATAAACTTAAAACTGTTATATTTTAGTTACGCTGCAGTGCAGCTTCCATTACTTCAAGGGAACAAAGAACAGGCCTGAGCACAGTTTTTTTTGGTAAAAGAAAACCAAATACCTGCTTCTTTCTCATCATATGACAGCAAACAAAGCAATACTGTCTTTTCAGGCTGACTTGGAATGGGGTTGAAGAAAGGGAAGTTAGTTATTTTTCTCTTTTCCTTTTATATTTACTAATGCTTACTGTAACCATAATGACGAAGTGACATCTGGGAAGCTGTTTACATACCGAAAGTGGACCTTTTGGTATACCTAAAAAAAAAACAGACCCCCCTCAAATAAGTCTAAATGGATGGTTTGCAAGACAAGGGGTGCATGTTTCTGTACTTCCCTCTAGTGGAGAATATATGTGACTGCAATCTATTTTTCTGGCTTTTCCAAGCTTCACAGTCTGGTTTTAATCACAGAAGTTCTTCAGCCATGTGACAGAGCAGACTAATTCACTCTTTGTACACCTCATATATTCTCATAAAGCATAAAAAAACGCTGCAGCTCCAGATTTTATTTTTATGCTTTCAAGGTTACAGATTCAAGCTGTAGCTTTGCAAACATTTTACAGTTTTCCATATTCAGATTACACAAGTGAGAATAGTTCTGTATTATTCCTTTTTCTTTTGTATGTTCAGCATCTCTAAATCCTCCATGCTGTTGGTTCTTTGTAGGCCTGAATCATCTGAATTAGTCACTCCAAGCAGGTTGAATGTTAAAGTGACTAGGAAAAGATATTGCTAAGCAACCTAGCCATGCACAGCAAGTTGTCTCTTAGTCTTTCTTTATTGTCAAATAAAGAATTTCCATTAGAATCCTTTTGTGTGGTCCCAAGCCTCTGAGTGGGCATCAAGAGAATGAGAAGTTGATTAATTAATTCAAATATGATGCACAGTGTGACCCTGATTAAAAAAAACAAAACATCAACAAAAAGGTTTATTGGTAGAAGATGTGTATAAATCAGATGCCGTTTAAAATCACAATAATAAGATCCACTCGTAGACACGATATAAAAATAAAAAATAAAAAAAGGAAGGGTGATTTATTTAAATTCGAATCAACCTTAGGACTTTTTTTTTTATAAATAAATCACCAATCAATACAAATTAAAATGAATCTTTAGGAGTTTTTCATGAGTTTTCTTTGAATACATTTAAATAAATATCTTCTGCCCATGTTAATAGTTTTGGGGACATCCAGTATTGTACACTGCGCCATTTGTTTCATACACCCTAAACATTTTCCACATTTTATAATGAAAAAATCAAAAGTTGACAAACTCAAAGCAGTGTATATTTTGGCCATGGAAAGAAACTGACACATGGGCTATGAATGTTTTTAAAAGCAGCATCTGAAACATGTTGTTTGGATTTAGCCTCTCCAAGCCTAAATGAGACCCACCTTATCTCTACCAGTTTTGTGCATTTAGAAACTTTCTGCATACTGTTCTTTGCAAAATTTCTTTATTGAATGTTAAGGCTTTTTTCCCTGCCTGGGAATTTCAGTCTTTTGCAGCATCTTTTAATTTAATTTTAGTTTATTATTCTTTCCCTCCCTATGCTAAAAATGGGAAAACATTGGAAAACAGTCTGTGCAGATTAGTTCTTATTAAAAAATAACTTTTGAAGTGCTTTTAGAATTTATACTGCCAGAAGAACCCAAATTTGCTTATACATATTCTCTATATGAATTTCCAATTAGCTGAATATGCATTTCATTAAATTAAAAGTATTATTAGATTAAACATCTTCAGTACTTTAGTACTGAAGATGATGATGCAAGATTTACAGTCTCATTTTGTCTAAAAAGTGAATAAAAAAAACATGTGGTGAAACTGTTTGTGCCTGCAAATGATAAGATATCAGGTAAATTCCCAATCCTTCTTAATTTCTCCTTACTGAAGCTATAAAAATTGCTGCTGTCTTAACAAAAGATGCACAACATTTTGACAAGTTTGATAAAAACCCGACCCACAGCAAACCCAAATGACTCACAAGGACAAACATGTGTCTCACTCTCAGTAAAAAGCTGGTTTGTCTCAAGTGACGTTACTGGAAAAACCTTGGGGAAAAAACAAAGCCTGTGCACAAAACTATGTTTGGCTCAGAGTTTTGTGTTTTTCTGATGTTTGTTTTTCTCCCATTTGTGATTTCTTGATTTTCTTTTTTTGGCAGATGCTGCTGATGCCATCGAGCCAAACTGATGGAAACAGAGTAGGCCTGAAGGTGGGGATATTTCCAAGGAGAAAAACTCAAGCATTGACCTGCTGCTGTGTTATGTATATTAGCACTGGGGGGCTACCAAACCTCTCTCTGAAATTACCCCGGAAATGTACAACTAAGACAAAGATGACTAAAATCCGAAAAATACATCAACTGAAAGAAAAATGTATTTTCCTATGTATTAGAATTTATTTATTTTAATTCCCAAAATATCTATTTTTATGCCATTTCCAGTAAGGATATTGCTTGAACTAGAGGTGTACTACAAACATTGGGATAATCTAAGCTGTTATTAAGCTATTTTTGTATCAGATTGTTTTTCCTTCTGCTTTGGGAATTTGAAAAACAGAGATTGAATCTCAATAATTAGAGTTTTGCTGGACTTTTGTCACATAAATTAATAATCTGGCTTGTTCCACGGATGCATCATTGATTACTGAATGTCTAAATGTCTCAATGCTTCAAATCAAATAAAGCGTTGACACCAGCATAAAATAACACCTGTGTTTGTAAAGCTCCTAGCATGTCCTCTGTGGAGGAATGGTTTTGTTCACACTGCTGAAGCACATCTTTGATGGCGGTGTGTGGTCCGAGGCCAGTTGAGCCGCTTTCACTGTTTGTAACACTGACTTGGCTACACTGTTTGTTTTACATCTGGTCTGAGAATTTCACAGCCTCTTTCTTAGGATCTCCTTCTTCTATTAGGGCCCATTACTTCCTGCAAAGAACCAATCCAGTTGTTCTGTGTCACTAAATGTCCCGGCCCCTTTCAGGATCTCAATGTGACGACAACAGATACAGGGACAGATAAATCTAATTATTGTGTAAGCCACTTTGTTATTGTTAACTGTAAACATTATTTGGCCAAATAATGTTTTATTCAATGATTTGCTTAATCAGGAACGGGTAACCTGTAGTTAAATGACTCTTTACCCTCTTTGAAATAGCTAGCAGGCAACAGACATGAGGATTCCATTAAATAACTTATGGTCATTATTTGGTTATCGAAAAGTAATGAGCAAATGAGAAAACACATGAGCGCTAAGCTCTGAAAATCAGAGAAATGTGTTGCAAAAGGTCTGTTTTGCAGCAGTTCGGTTATGAAATGTTAAGCATCATGACTTATCCTTGGTCATTCTTGTAATCTGGGCCTTTTGGGCCTAGCGCCACAGTGTGGTCCTCTTCCAATGTAAACCCCCCGGCAGCTCTACAGAAAGAGAGAGAAATACTCTCTGCTGTGATTTTTTTTACTGTTCTCAGCTCCGTGGGAGACCATGGCACACCTCATTGGGAGGGTCCTGTGGAGCCAGTTGGCTGAGAGAAGGTTGCAGAGCAGAGAAGAGACGTGTCACAGCTGCTTTATGAGCAAAACTACATCTTCTTCTCCAATGAACATGTTTAGGTGGAACATGGATATTGGTTCTCAGTGTCCTAAATTATTATCATGCTTTATGTCCCAACTCCACAATCCTTTGCATGACAGGATGTACAGATACAACCCACCTCACTCAGTTTAAAGAAAATGTAATAAATTCAATTAATTAAGATTTAAATGTGTTAAAACAATGAATGCATTTTTTATACTTACTAAAGTCCACAGCAGGAACCTTTGAATTCAATTTCAATTCAGTTCACTTTACTTCTATAGCGCCAATTCACAACACATGTCATTTCAAGGCACATTACAGTTCACTAGATCCGGAATTTGGGGTTTTCATGAGCTGTATGCCAAAATCATCCATATTAAGACAATAAAAGACCTGAAATATTTCAGTTAGTGTGAAATGAATCTAAAATATATGAATGTTGAAGTTTTATCACTACATTATGGAAAATAATTAACTTTAACACAACATGCTAATATTTTGAGAAGGACCTGTATATCTGTAGGCGGAACAACTGGGAAAATACTGAAAAAGCTGCTGAAAGAGCCACATTTATCTACTCACTCATTTTGCATTCACCAGCTCTCCATATTAATCTTTAGGTACCAATGTCTACAATCTACATTGTTATTCAGCCTTTTGAAACTAACCACATTTTCATAAAGTACTTAAGGATTGAATTAAGGTTCCTTTTTACAGCGCTGTGTTTTGTGAAAGGACCGATGTAACTCATGGTTTAGAGGGTCAATCAATCTGAATGACTTTCCTGAGCAGGCATTCTGACAAGCACCTCAGTGGCGGCTGGTGGAGTTTTCTCCAGGGGGTCTATAACTTCAAAGTAGACATATACCAAAAACCATTCAAATGTATACTAAGGTATCACACCAGCATATCTATATGAATGCCAACAACAAAAAACAACATTATAAAATGTTCTGAGAAGTGTTTTAAATCAGTCATACCTATCTTTACCTATACTGGGTGAGACCCTGATGTTTGAAAAAGGAGCGGGAAAGCAGAATAAATCATTAGCCTCGCTGCATGTGGTTAGCCAAGCCTTGTTGCCGAGTAATTATATAAACCGGTCAATCAGCCGCAGTTTAGAACAGATGACTGTGTGCACTGAAGCGGAGATACCGGCATGTACAACTTTTAATCAGAGCCTATGGGCAAAGATTCTTGCGCCCCCAGGGCGGAGGTACGTCACCAATCCGTGGACGAACGAAACAGCTTTACTGGCCATTAAAGATGAAATATTTATCTTGTACATCTAAAAAATATATTTTGAAATATTTCAATTTCATAAATAAAATTTTATTTCTTTTCTATTTCTTAATCAAGGTCATTGGGTGAGTGGGGCGGCACCCTTGCGCCTTCTATTGGCCAGCCGCTGGTAACAGGCCTGCATTGGCAGACTTCTATGGGATGATTTGACTTTGCAGGACAAAGTTTTTTGATGTTGTGACGTTTATTTACCAACATGCAGCAGGATTTATGCTGTCATTAACTCAATACTACAACTGCTCCTATATTAAAGGAGCAGTTGTAGTATTGAGCTGAAATGTTGTCCTACACAGTAGAACAACATTTCAGCTGTTTTTATGGTACCACCATCTTTAGTGAGAGAATGACTAGAATAAACTTTTCCTATGATTTTAGTGACAAACATTTCAGCTGGTTATGGTACCAAGAAAGGGCAATTGTACAAAAAACGTGTTTTAGACTGTTTAACTAGTGCAGGCTGCTAGATCTAAATGTCATTTTTTTATTACCCTTCATATTTGCATTAAACTACATACATGCTATTTCATATGAGTAATTTTCATGGAATGCATAAACAGCTATGCACCTTATTGCTTATTACTATCGACCTTCCTCGATGGCTGGAAGTCTTCTTTATTTTTTGTTTTTTGGTGTAAGATTTGTAACATATCGTACACTTGAATTGTCCACCTCACACAAAAAACATTCTGGATGTGTTCAGATCTACAACAGCACTTTATTTGTCTGGTACATAAGCAAATTAAACCAGCATGACTGTAAAAGATGTGTTTGGTATGAATATATTAAAACCATGCAGCCTTGTTTCCCACCCAAAGAATAAAGAAAAACTATAAAATATCTGTGGAAAGTTGAAAGAGTTATGGATTTGAATAGCACTTTAAATGATGATCATAAGAAAGTCTTTAACATGTTTAAAATTAGGGTCCATGCAAAGAATTACCACAATTATCTGAGATGAGGATGCTTATAAATAAACTAGTATTTTTTTTTTAAATATAAATATATTATTATTTGCTGCTTAAACACATTTGCTACATTAATACAAACTAAAATGAAAAAGAAAAGCATTGATCCCCAAAGAAACGGGGTGTTAGATAATGTCTGGAGCTTAACAGCCTCTGTGGCTCAGAAAAAGGTTATTTCTCGAACTGCTGTCTAAGTCTTTCCCCCAACCAGGTCAGTGAGTCATATGACATGGAAAACCCACCAGGGTGAACTAAAAAAACATGCCTTAACATAAATAATATGGGAAAAGGAGGTTGTTTGTACCACGGTACTTACTACATTTGTTCTATTGAGTTTGAGTCAAAAAATATGGTCAAAAGTATGTGCAGAACTTGGTGCTACTTGGACCAACCAGTCTCATAATGACATGTATGGTTTGGCATTGCTTTGGGACTTTCCATATTTTACATTAACAACTAAGACAATATCAGTGCTGAGCGTTTGATCAAATTTTTTTTTTTTTTTCAGTGCAACCTGAAAACAGTCTTATGCTGTTTGCCATTAAGTTAAACATCTTCACCTGCGTCACCAGAATCTATCTCAATCCCTGTATCTTCTTGTGTTTTTGATAAATGGACTAATACATTTTTTTTCTGAACCAATCCGATACTGTTACCTAGGCTGAGTATAACGGCCGATATCCGATACCGATCCTAATTCTACTGTTGAATAGATAAACTATATATCTTGCCAAGTAAGTGAAGGCTTTAGCCTCCACATAAACATTATTAAAGAAAATGAAGAAACTAACACAGATATTAATATACTTTACAGTATTCGTTGATAAATAAGCAGCAAAAAGAAATAAATAACAGATCCATGTAAAGCGCACTAGTTGAATCACCCTTATCTAATATTAAATGACTGATATCCAATCCAGCTAATTATTCAATTTCTGAGCCGATTTCCAATAAAGGTATAGGGACGGTGCATCTCTATTGGGATCTGGAGGCTTGTCTAACTTTCTCCACCAGATGGCGCCTGAGATCTTCCTCCTGAGGGCATGAGCTGACTTCTACACACCTGTTTCCCATCTGCTCATCATTTAAGGAGGAGGAGGCTGATAATTCCCTGCCAGAGTGTTTGCCAGTAATGGTACCAGCAAAACCTGAGCCAGCTTCTCTGATCTGATTCTCTGATTTTTGTGAAACTGGTCTAACCCTGTGTTCTGTTTTGAGCAGTAGGCGCAGCGCGTCTGAGCAGCTGAAGCAGCGCGTCGGGCGCATTTAAGCATCTGGCGCATGATGCGGCGCAAACGCGCTGCTGCTCGAGATGGAAAAATTGAGAGACACAGCGCTGATGATCAGAGCGCTATGATCACTCCTCTTAAACAGTTTATTGACGCCTAAATTAACTTAAAATGCAGAAATCTGCAGCCAGAGCAGCAAAGCTGCTTCAGCCGCGCGTCAGAACTAACTGGTACAAGCAGCAAAAATGAAGCAGCAGACGTGATTTTGCTGCTTTTGCTGCGTCCGGTGTGAACGTAGCATAATCCTGGAGAAAACAATCGTTGCCTGGAACCTGCCTGTCTGACCTCCGCCTCAGCCTCCGTCTCTGCCTCTGCCCTCAGCCCTCAGACTGCCGACCAGCCTCTGGACCCACAAGTTTTCCCCCCCGGCTGATCAGACTACCCTCTGAGCAGGTATTAATCCAAGTCACCGTTAAACTGCAAGTGGATCCACTCTTACAGATCTGTCCTCCTCTAGTGCTTCCCTCCCGTGACCAGTCTGCCGAGCCAAGATCCCGTTCACATTTCTCTGTAAACTTTGTAAATAAACCATTTAACTTTTTCCCTGTCTGAAGAGTGTTTCTGCATGTGGGTTAGACGCTTAGACCCCAACATGACAATCTCTAAGTTTTCATGTTTTAAATTACTCTTGTATGTCGCAAATTTATATGGCTTTCCCAGAAAGGCTGGATTTATAAAGGGATTTATTTACACACAAGTGGACAGGATTTGCAGAATACAGGATTTTTAATTTCAATTAGATCAATTGGTTTGAGAAAAATAGGGCTAAATTAAGTTTTACATGCTTTCAAAACTGTTTTTAGACATTTAAATCTAGATATTATTTTTCCTAAAATGAATACATTTGTTCTTGATACATTTTTCAGTTAATTAATGTGTTCCATAACGTTTTGGATGATTAAATGAGTCATTTCAGGTTGAACAAAGGTATTCTCGGCTGCCCTGGTGGTCTGTGGGGGAAATACCGCACTTGCAATTGCAGGAGCCCTCGGCCCGCACCCAAAGGCTCAGAAGTCTCGCGAGAGTCAGTCTTGCTTTACGGCGAGAACTGCTACACGCCCCCAGTGAAAGTCATGCTCGTTGCTAGTGCAGTGGCGATATTTGTGCAGTTATCATGGCAGAACCAGCGAGAAAACAGCGAAAGCCCATGTCGGAGCAGGCAAGAAAGAGGAAAAGGGCTCTGGACAGAGAGAGGAGTCGTACACGGGTGAACATCCGGCAAGCTTTTTCCGAATGGCGAGAGCTAAAATAAAAAGAAGGCTGCAAGGCTGACGCAGACCTCGCGTCCCTGCTGATGCGATTGTAAGTAACATTGGAATGGTTTCTCTCTCTCTCTGTGTGCATGTTCATACTTTCACTGTGTTAGTCATTGGTTGCGTTCGCCTGTCTGCTAAGCTCAAAACAACCGTGCCTGGCTTGCCGGAGAAACCAGGAGAACAGCTGTGCATATTTACGACAGTGCACTTTTACTTTCGCCCTCTGGGGGGAGCCTCGCTGGAAAATCCACACCGGTTGCATAGTGTACCTTTAAGGAGGAAAGTGAGACACTTTGCATGTGGAAATAGACAATTTACATTTAAAATACAAATTAGAAATGCACAATTAAATTTAAAATACAGTTTCTGCACAAAAATCTTACTGTCTGTTTGTTCAAATAAACTTTGTTTTATCTTAACCAATTACTTTATTAACAATCTATGTTCAAGCAAGGCTTCATTTGCAGAAAATAAAAATTGTTTCTTTCCGCCTGTATCAAAACAGATTTTATTTTGTGGTCACAATCACTGGGATAGACGAAGAACATGTTGGGTCAAGAAAAGCGAAGATCCGTCCAAATACCACCCAAGTTATGATACCACCCACTTTGAAAGACAAACAGAATCCATCACCCTACTCACTTAGAGATGACTCAACTGTTTTGTCTCTGGGTTCAGTGTAGTATTCAGCAACTTCACTGAGGTAGTGCTGCTGGTTGTGTAAGGACCATGACATGAGGAAGCATGTCTTTTCTCAGGCCGTCAGATGACCCCAGAGCTGTCCCTAATAATCTCAGCAGGATTACAGAGCTGCTGAGGAATTTCTCTGCTCTGCGCCTAAACCAACCTGCCGAGGCATTCTCTTAAAGTCGAACACGTTTCGCTCTTCTTCCCTGCTGTCACGTGGCCCTAATTTGTTGAAATACGACCTCCAAATTCCAAAACCTGCCCTCTGTAACCCCTCTAAAGACTGCTCCAGGAAAAACGTCTTTTCTTTCCACTCAGTATAAGTTAAATACATAAGGCACAATCTGGTACTTTACCTCCCTCTACATTGGAATATATGTACTCCTGCCAAATAAAAGTTGCAAGCCTTTTTTTTTCCCCTTTGGCTTTAGCTGCCAGTCTATGCTTGTGTAAGACCAAGGAGAGCCCCTCCAGAAGTTGATGTAAAGCTGCACAGCTGAGCAAACAGTTATTGTCTTCTCCACAGCACAGCTTGTTTAAACGGCATATTGGTCTGACTAAAGAACAACGGTTTCTTACTCTCAGGAGGAGATTTACTGAATTCAAAAGGTTGAAATGCTAAGCTGTCCGAAGAGAGTAAAAAGTTAGGTGTCCATTTGTTTAACCTCAGCAATGTTTTTAACTACATTTAGACATCACCTTATGTTTTTTTTAGGGATAGTATTTAAACTGATGGATAACAACACAACCAACTAGGAAAACAATAGGATATAAAAATGCAAAATTTAATCAAGATTTAATCAGAAGACTGCAGACTGTTTTATTTTTTAATTCTTCTTTAACTGTAATTCAGGCAATCTGCCAGTTTAAAAAAATCCTATTTAGGTTTGATCATCCAAATACAGCCTTAAAGCATCTCAGACAAAATAACTAGGACTAGCCCTTTGTTAGTACACATGGTAACATTGAAAGAATACTTCATTTTATTATTTTTATTATTATTTAAAAGGCAGCGTTAAACAAGTTAAGATTATTTATTTTAGCAAAAGTCAATTATAACCTTTATAAATACATATACAGGTGCTGGTCATAAAATTAGAATATCATGAAAAAGTAGATTGATTTCAGTAATTCCATTTAAAAAGTGAAACTTGTATATTATATTCATACATTACATACAAACTCATATATTTCAGATGTTTATTTTGTTTAATTTTGATGATTACAAATGACAACAAATGAAAATCTCAAATTCATCATATCAGAAAATTAGAATATTACTGAAGACCAATAAAAACAAAGGATTTATAGAAATGTTGGCCAACTGAAAAGTATGAACATGAAAAGTATGAGCATGTACAGCACTCAGTATTTAGTTGGGCCTCCTTTGGCCTGTATTACTGCAGCAATGCGGCGTGGCATGGAGTCGATCAGTCTGTGGCACTGCTCAGGTGTTATGATAGCCCAGGTTGCTCTAATAGTGGCTTTTAGCTCTTCTGAATTGTTGGGTCTGGTGTATTGCATCTTCTTCTTCACAATACCCCATAGATTTTCTATGGGGTTAAGGTCAGGAGAGTTTGCTGGCCAATTAAGAACAGGGATACCATGGTCCTTCAACCAGGTACTGGTAGCTTTGGCACTGTGTGCAGGTGCCAAGTCCTGTTGGAAAATGAAATCTGCATCTCCAAAAAGTTGGTAAGCTGCAGGAAGCATGAAGTGCTCTAAAACTTCCTGGTATGTGGCTGCGTTGACCCTGGACCTCAGAAAACACAATGGACCAACACCAGCAGATGACATGGCACCCCAAACCATCACTGACTGTGGAAACTTTACACTGGACTTCAAGCAACGTGGATGAAGTGCCTCTCTTCTTTTCCTCCAGACTCTGGGACCTTGATTTCCAAAGGAAATGCAAAATTTACTTTCATCAGAGAACATGACTTTGGACCACTCACCAGCAGTCCAGTCCTGTTTCTCTTTAGCCCAGGCAAGACGCTTCTGACGCTGTCTGTGGTTCAAGAGTGGCTTGACACAAGGAATGCGACAGCAGAAACCCATGTCTTTCATACGTCTGTGTGTGGTGGTTCTTGAAGCACTCACTCCAGCTGCAGTCCACTCTTTGTGAATCTCCCCCACATTTTTGAATGGGTTTTGTTTCACAATCCTCTCCAGGGTGCGGTTATCTCTCTTGCTTGTACACTTTTTTCGACCACATCTTTTCCTTCCCTTCGCCTCTCTATTAATGTGCTTGGACACTGAGCTCTGTGAACAGCCAGCCTCTTTAGCGATGACCTTTTGTGTCTTGCCCTCCTTGTGCAAGATGTCGATGGTCGTCTTTTGGACAACTGTCAAGTCAGCAGTCTTCCCCATGATTGTGTAGCCTATAGAACTAGACTGAAAGACCATTTAAAGGCTTTTGCAGGTGGTTTGAGTTAATTAGCTGATTAGAGTGTGGCACCAGGGGCCATCAATTTTGAACCTTTTCACAATATTCTAATTTTCTGATATGATGAATTTGAGATTTTCATTTGTTGTCATTTGTAATCATCAAAATTAAACAAAATAAACATCTGAAATATATGAGTTTGTATGTAATGTATGAATATAATATACAAGTTTCACTTTTTAAATGGAATTACTGAAATCAATCTACTTTTTCATGATATTCTAATTTTATGACCAGCACCTGTATAAAGCCCCAGTTTTGTAACAATTGCATCAAAAATAAAAGCGTACATATAGCTTAGAACGAGTTTAAAATAAATGGCAGTTAATCGACTGGAAGCCATCTTTGATTACAGTAGCCAAAATGGGACAAACTTATACGCCATAGGCATTTTACCTGTATATGAACAGCCGTGGAGGAGTGAGTAGAAAACATGCATAGACAACCATAGATTATATAGTACTTGCTGTTTTTTGTTGAAACGGATGACCATCAGTAATCTTTGCCCAGAAAAAAAACAAAAACAATGAGCTACATCAACATTGCTATTCAAAGGTGGAGACAATTAATAATGAAGAGAGGATTCAAAAATAGAAGCAGACACTGCAGACTCTCTAACGGACAGGTAGGTTAAGTCAATATAACAATGATATTGATTTTCGGGTTCTGTTAGAAATAGGGTAATGTCGTCCGGCAACTAATCTGTCCTCCTGGCAGAGACGGCTACTCGGTTTGTAGGCCAATACTGGATGAGCTCTGTCTCTGCATTTATCAGTTGCTGTTTTGTTTCACAAAAGTCATACCGGCAGGTGACCTTATGCTTCTTTCAGCCAAATTTTCTATTTGTTTCATTATATATGTTGACTGAAGTACCAAGGGTGATCAGGGTTTGAAGTCTTTCCTCTGGTCAAAAAAGAATAGGCCAAAGTAACACCAGTCACAAGCATTCTATGGCTAAAACATATCTCAGGTAATTTTCTATCTCTGAACGATATTTCACTTTGATAAATCAGGATGAAAATCTCTTACAGTGCAGCTCCTAAAGTTTAAAATGTCCAATAAATTTCTTCGCACTTATAGATTGTGTCTGACATGTTGATTCTCAATAAAAAAGTCAAATTTAATATCTTTATGTTTGAAGTCTGAAATTTCGTAAAATGACAATGTGTTTAAGGAAGACCTTTGCCAGGCACAGTAGCCTCTAATTTCTTGGCATCAATAAAAAACAACAATCAGAATTTTTTATCGCTCTGTACATCATCCCCTGAAAGGACACTTGATCGTGTCCAGGTTGTGAACAAAGTCACATTTAGGACAGTCCATGGCTTCCGTCGGTGAGGCACTAGGACAGGTTCTCAGTCATTTGTGATTAATAAAGCCAATCATTAGATGGGAGTAAGTCCTACGCACTGGGGCTTTAAAATAACAATAATAAAGGAGTTTTGTTCATCTCTCTTAAGAAGATCTTGGACACAAACCACTACTCCAAAGCAGAGTATATACAGGTAAAAGAAAACTAAGCACCAAAACATCATTCTCGAAATTTTACCCAGAAGTGAACAGAAATTTAACAACTTTTGACCTTATTGATCAGTTCTTGAACTGTTCAACTCTAGGTAGTGCTAGCTTTGTTGCCATTGTTAATAAAAAAGAAAACAGTTTTGATCTCATGATGTCTGGTGAGCTCATAGCATGTATATGAACTAGGACATCTATGTATTTAAGCATTCTGTCTCAGCTTGGGCTTCCAGTGCAGAAATCCGCGGCTGGAAAGATCCTTGTCTGTAAATATTAGTTCCAGAATTCCATCACAGACGGGAATAGAGATGGATAATTGGAGTAGGGGGATTTCCAGACATATTTTGTGGCTTACACAATCTGTTCAGACAGGGAAGGAGTCTGACAACTAAATGTCCTGGTTATTAAAGATAAAACTGAGCTCTTATGTATAAAGCCCCAGCATATGTGCATTAAACAGTCCATATGATGTCTGATTAGTGCTTTCCACTCTAAAGGAAAACACTCATTTATTAAGAAGTGATTTTTTTTCATTCAAGTTAAATTCTTAGTTTAAACCTCATTCCCTTCTGTAAAGACGTGATTTGTCCCGCCTTTGAAAGTTACCTTTGCTTTTTGGAACACTTCCATTCAGTTCTAAAAAGACAGCTTTTAGTAGATGTGACAAGGATACGCAGGATCCTGCAGTCCCTTCACAGAGATCTGTCAGCAAACATTGATGGCAGCTTTGTTTGGGCTCGAGGCCCCAGACGGCAGAGTCCCTTCCATCAAAAAGAGCTCCTTAAGACCTGAGTTTAAGGTGGTATTTTAGTTTTTATACTCAAACAATAACTGCTGCAAAAACAGTATGAAAGAAAAATCCATGGAAAAAGAAACAACTTTGATTCAAACAACAAATGTTGCACTTTTGGATACAAACACTCAACAGTATGTTGATTAAAATAACCTGCAAACGAGTTTTCAACAATATCCTGTACAACAGTCTACAAAAATACAGCTTGTCCTAAAGCACATGCACTTGTGTATTTCAGGTCAGAAATTGAATTTAAAGTGTGAGAACACTTCTTGCAAATTTGTCATTTTAATTTTGGGGCTTTTAAGGATTTATTTAGAATTTCTTTTTCCAGGATAAAATAATTATACATTTTTATTGACTTTTAAGAACATATGTTGCATATGTTTTAAATTTATCATGGATGCACTTCAACCTACAATTAGTTATAAATCAGAATCCAAAATACTCTTTTTAGGTTAATAGATTTCCACTAGGGCTGATCTGTGAACAAATCCGGAGGCTTAATTTAGCTCTAAACGACGATTTTCCGAACCAGTTTAGTTGTGTTTATCATGAATTTTAAAAAAGAAGTTTTTATTAGGACTCAATAGATTCATTTTGGAGTGTTGGACTAGGAATGGATCTTAAAAGGTGAAGAACAACAGCTGGTGAGGACAGAAGTCCAACATCTTTACTACCCTGTACATTTAGTCACAACTGAAATCTGCAGCTGCCTACACAGACAAGCCAAAAAAATATCAGAGCAAATGTGTTTTAAGGCCTTAATAATCACAGGCTGTCCACTTTTTCCCTAATTTTTCTCATAATAGCTTCATCTGGTCTGTTCCTGTTTGTCTGTGATTCCATCCTGGAGAGAAATATCAGATGTGCTGCTGCTACGCCTTGGTTAAAGATGTTCGAGCTCTGCCTGTTTTTCAGTGTAGTCCTGTTTCTCAGTGTGACTGACTTGATGTGCTCTCTTCATCCTCTGATATGGGAGCTGACTCAGAGCTCGTCTGCCTGGTTGTGTATTTCCTGGACAGGGTCGCCTGTAGAGCTGGTTGAGAGTTACCTTTTGTATTTCTGCTTCCTTCTCCTTGAACCCCAGTCGGCCTCGGCAGATGGCCGGTCACACTGAGCCTGGTTCTGCTGGAGGTTTCTTCCTGTTAAAAGGGAGTTTTTCCTCTCCACTGTCGCTACAAGCATCCTTTTTGTAAGGGATTGCTTTTGGATCAATGAGTCAATGCAATCAACTGGTTTTCCTTAGGTAACTTTGAATCAATCTGACTGTATGATCTGGCTGAATTGTAAAATGCCTTGAGAGGACATTTGTGGTGAATTGGTGATATATAATTAAATTGCATTGAACTGAACTTAAATGGTGACCACTGAAACATCTCAGCTTTGGCTAAAGTGTCCTAACCAATTTACACTATTCAGTAGCAGCCTATCTGTTTCTGTGTTTTAGTGTTTTTTCAATTTGAAACACTCGATGTCAATATTACTTAATCTTGAGCAGCTGATTTTTTTTGCACCTCAGATATTTGTTGATAATCATCCTAAAAGAGGAATTAAAGGTACACTTTGCAACCGGTGTTGATTTTCCAGCAAGGCTCCCCCTAGAGGGCGAAAGTAAAAGTGCACTGTCGTAAATATGCTCAGCTGTTCTCCTGGTTTCTCCGTCAAGCCAGGCGCGGTTCTTTTGAGCTTAGCAGACAGGCGAACGCAACGAATGACTAATGCTGCATTCACACTAGACGCAGCTGGCGCGACAGAAGCAGCGAGTTTACATGCAAAGTCAATGGTTGACACGCGTCAGGGCGCAGCAAAAGGTCCCGCGGCGCGTTTTGAGCAGCAGGCTCAGCGCGTCTGAGCAGCTGAAGCAGCGCGTCGGCGCGTTTAAGCATCTGATCGCAAACGCCATGCTGCTCGAGATGGAAAAATTGATTTTTTGCTGCTCGACGCACCGCGTCAACCAATCAGAGAAGCTGGGAGCTGGCAGGGAGAGACACAGCGCTGATGATCAGAGCGCTATGATCACTCCTCTTAAACAGTTTATTGACGCCTAAATTAACTTAAAATGCAGAAATCTGCCGGCAGAATATGTTGGCTTTTATTATCCTGCTGCCTGCAGTTTGGATTATTTAGATGAAAAACACCTACCAGCTGCCGCGGTGAACCGCGAGGAGGCGACCCGGCCAGAGGCTGCTGATGAAGGGATTCTTACTGTCGGCACACCGCTGGTATGTGGGGGTCTGAGCGGCTCCAACAGAAAAAATATTGAAGGCAGGATAATAATCTGAATGAACTGAATGCACTGATTACGTTTTCAGGTGTATTTTCTCACTTAAAAACATATTAAAACTACTTTATTCCCACTGATCACAACAAATACAGCTGCAAGGCAGAGAAAGGATAGTGAAGCTCCGCCCAACGCGCGTCAGACACACTTTTGCACCGCGCAGCCAGAGCAGCAAAGCTGCTTCAGCCGCGCTTCAGAACTAACTGGTACAAGCAGTAAAAATGAAGCAGCAGACGCGATTTTGCTGCTTTTGCTGCGTCCGGTGTGAAAGCAGCACTGCACAAAGATCGTCACTGTGCTAGCAACGAGCATGCTTTTAACTGGGGGCGTGTAGCAGTTCTCGCCGTAAAGCAAGACCGACTCTCGCGAGACTTCTGAGCCTGTGGGTGCGGGTCGGTGCTCCTGCTATTGGAAGTGCGGTATTTCCCCCACAGACCACCAGGGCGGCCGAGAATACCTTTGTTCAACCTGAAATGACTCATTTAATCATCCAAAACGTTATGGAACACATTAATTCACTGAACAATGTTGCATAGTGTGCCTTTAACACTTTCTCTCACATTAATGATTTATCCTGTGTTGCTCTATGCACCAGTGTCTTGTTGTGATCCCTAAAATATATTACATAGAGGTGTGATGTTGCAATGCTGCTTTGTGGATCTACTTTTCTAGTTAACAGTAAACAATCACTCCAATCTCGCAAAGGTTCTAAAAAATGTTAGGAAGCCCCTTTAATGATATGCATACCAACAGTGATTGTGTGTACATTTCTGAGCGTCACTAATAGAGAATAAATCAGATGTGAGTTTAAACAAAAAGGTCATGAATCTTTTCTGTTGTGTAAACAGTCTTATGAGAAACAGTAAAGCAATTTTATAAAAAATCTGATATTCCCATTAAAATATTTAAGTATTCAGTTTAAACCAGACGTTCCTTCATTACTCTTACTTTTGGTCCATCCCAAATGCACCATCAGGCTGCCATGTTTGAGCAACGTAAGCCAGAGTTAACACTTTCATGTTTCAGTACCCTACTGCACGGAGCTTTTTAAATAAACCAAACTAAATAACTGTAGACAGATTTTAGAGGGTTCTAAGATTGTTTGTGCCAGAGTCGGGTTCAGACTAAACAAAGTTTATTTGACAGAAGTCCAGCCTGAAAGACAAACCCTGACTAGAATTTGCTGGTTTCAGAAATGTCAATAGTTTTTATTCACATCAGTTAGAATATACAACTAATACTGCACACATAACACAGAGAAGAGCAAAAGAAGAGTGGGACACAGCTAAGAAAAGGGCAGCAAAAAATAAAGAATTAAAGCAACTAAGTAACACACTTCTAAAAGAGACAATGCTCACATTTGCTATTTGTTTTTAATGAATCATGGTAGATTTTCAGAAAAATGCATGAACAAAAAAATCTCATGAAATCACAATCAGTAATCAGACACTTTTAGACAAATTACCAATAAATGCTTATTCCATATCAATCTGCTAAGGAAGTTGAACCAACTTTTATTCGTTTGTGTCTGTATTGAAATCCAGTACAGGAGGAGACGTTCTACTGCAGAAATCCAGCAGTTTATTGGGGAGTTAACGATATTCAAGCCCTAAAACACCAACAAACAAACAAAAGAAAGTCATGGTAAATATAAAAAAGCTGGCATGCATAATAATATGGATAGAAAATCCATTTACATACACATCATGGATAAAACGTTGTATGAATGTGTTACTTTTACTGGTTTTTGAAAATATATTTTGGTTGCAGAAACAAAATTGTCTTGAATCTGCACAGAGTCAAAGTAAGATGCTGAGATTTCAACATGTAAATAGTTATTATTATTTAAATAATAAATATTTACTAATGCTAAAGGTTGAGGTTGTCTTTTCAGTTTACAGGGTCTTTTTGCCTCTTTTTAGGAGTCATGAATAAGTCCAGGAATTCTTTGTTCCTGCAGCCATTTGATTAATAAACACCTTGAACAATGTTTGAACAACTCAGAGGAATTCAGTGAAGATCTGAAATCGTAATTTGGATGTACACAGTTTGGGAAAGTATGATATTTTGGAATGTTTAATAAAAAAAAACAAAAAAAAAACGTAAGTCTAAAATCTCAGAGCTACTTGCCTATAATGACAAGAATATATTAGGAGAAATTATTATGAGGCTTAAAACCTAGGAATGTTGGATCAACTCTCATTCATGGTGTTGACACGGTCATACTGTGGGATTTTTTTTATATCCGTTGGTACTCATGCAAAGCTTGAAGTGAAATGAATAAGGAAGAACAACCTCCAAGTTATTTTAACTTGCTTGATATGAACAGTTAGATGAATGGAAATATAATAGATGCTATTTTAGGGTTTAGTTTTGTCCAATTTTCCCTTCATTAAATGTAACACAGCAATAAACTATGTAATGATATGTGGAGCCTTTGCTGTGCTCATCACCTTGTAATTCGACAGCCTCTTGTCTGAACATAAACTCCTGTGTAAATGATGTCACATCTCACAATATTGTTGGTAAAGTCTGATTCCAGGACGTGGAAATTAGGATTGACAGAAACCTAAAAGAAAACAAAGAAAAAAAAAACGTTTCTCTGCGTGAAGAATGCCAGTGTTTGGGCCAGCGTCATAACATAATTGATCAGAATCAGTGGTGCTTGGTGAAATTAATCAAAACCAAAATTCAGGTATTACCTGTAGGATGTAGTTTCCTGGAGGTACGTCTGTGATATCAATCCACTGACAGTCGATGTTAGCGGCGTAAGTGTCATGGCAACCTGGGCTCAGGCCCTGAAATGAAAGAACCATCATCCATGTGCAAAACTTTGAACCTCTGGCTGCAGGGTTTAGCTACACACATTTATTAGAAGAGTAAAAAAAAAAGAAAAAAGGAATAAATAATAAGCATTATAATATTACAAAGATTTGGACAGATGCAGTATTTACACTCATTTATTTTTAAAGAATATTCTGTTTTATATAGATGAATTCTCATCAATTCTCTTCAAGTTTTAATTACTTGAAAACCTTAAAATAATCCATAAAACAGATCAGTAAGAAGTTAAATATCTTAAATGTGAAGCAGGGAGCTGAAAGGTGTTTTGAAAGAATATTCATAACCCCTAAACCTTTTTTCAAAAATAAACCTTTGTATAATTTATTAGAGTTTATGAAAAGTGGTCATATCTTACAAATACATACATCCGTGCAAATTCAAAAAGTATCACAATCACAAAAATAAGACTTGCAAACAGCAACTATACTGAAACACAGACCAAGGAAAAAATGCTGCCAGTTAGAAATGCTGCAATCAGAAAAAAGAAGAGAAGCAAAGTGTAAAGGCCCTAAAAGGTATCTACAGTAAGCATTTGTAGTTATAATGTGACAAAATGTGAACAAGGGTATGAATAGTTTCGAAAGGCAGTGCAAAACAGGAAAGTAAAAATACACACATGTTTTATGAATAGGTATATACTTTAAAGGTTGAACTGACTACTCTATTGCTGAAGGGGGAAAAAATCAGCTTGAAAACAGCTGAGGGTCTGTTTATAGTGGCTGTCAGGCCACAAATGAACAAATTCATAACAGCTGTAAAGTCTTGGCTGACATTTTCAGACAGGAACACTGATTACGCCACTTTGGATCTACCTGTGTGTGAGTTGTGCAGGCATAGCGCCGCCTGAATCCAGGGTCACAGCCTGTGTCCTCTAGGCAGAAACTGGCCTTGTGTCCCTCCGCCACTTTACGTCCAGTAACAATGTCCAACAGGTCATAGTTACTAAAGGCATCCATGCTGTGGTAGTGCCTGAGGATGTAAACTGGATTAAATTAAACCATAAATAAGATGTTATTTCTCCTGAGAGGCCTGAGGGATGTCTGGAGGGATATAATTTTATTGTTAAGAATATATTTTGGGATTGTAGTGATATTTTCCTGGCTCTGCACTTCAGATCAGAGCAGCACTAATCTAACTGTCATAACAAAAAAACGATGTGATGTCTTTTATTTCTACTTTAACTGCCAAGGAAACTCACTGGTGACAGCTGTGCCAGTCCCACTGATATCTGGGCTTGAGAGGAAGGAAGTCTGCGGTTCCTTGGTTCTTCACTTTCTGAGGGAATCGCAGCAGCACCCTGAAGTCGATGTCTCGAACACCGGGTGCATAAGCCGACCTTGGTTGAATCACAGGAGAAAACGGAGAATAAGAGGGGCTGCTGGCTGAGCTCCCAGGTGTAGTCCCCTTGAAAGTATTAAAGCACAAATGATTCGTCCAAGTGAGCTCAATGCTTTTGGGAAAATCAACCCAGAACATTTATGTGTTGGCTAGACTTAATGCTGGAAAACCACTGCTCCATAGGAAGATCAAATAGTTGGACAGCTTTATTTATATAAATAGAAACATCCCCAACCAACATAAAGCTCTGACCAGAAATGTAAGTCTTCTACAGGTGAAAATAAAGGAAAATTGAGCGTGCGCATGAGTGAACTATGCCTACGTGTGACTGTGTGTGTACTAGACTTGAATCACCTTTTGTAACACATCTTACCTTGCCAGACAATTTTCCTCTGCAGCACAGCGTAGCGCGTACATCTGCATGCGTTGGACGTAAGTCCCAGCTTGAATGGCATAGGGGTCTGGAACGAGGTCTGGCAGCCCTGGGGAATGAAATTAGAGGGACAATCCAACTGTTCCTAATCCTTTCAGGATATTTAACCTGGAAACAGTTTGTTTAAGTAAACATTGTGCTGAATATGAGAAGACATTTTTGCATTCCTTATACATCATTCTTTCTGGTTATAGTTCAGCTTAAATCAATTATATTTTAGTTCAAATTTCAGCTCTAGAAAGAGGATTTTAAGAGTAATCTGGGTGTTGTCCAAATTGGGGACTAACCCGATCTTAGCCTTTCTAATTCAATCAATCAAAGAATAAATTTAAAATCTCAAAGCTATTATCTTACCAAGTTGGTTCACAATTTATGTGTCCCAAAGAAAGCATAGCATTGTCTTTTGGGAGCATTTTTAATATATATATGGCTAGTATTGCATCAAACTGACCATATCAATGTCTTTTTTTGCTTATTTTTTGTTTTCTTGCAGAATGTTTACATTTGATCACTGCTGCATTTTTAGAGATGGAAATGTCATGGGAGCTGTAAAAAAAACTAAATTTTGTTTTGTATACACTGTATGTATACAAGATGACAATAAAAGTTGCCTAAGTCTAGGTCTATTGCAATGGCATACATGAACCTCATGGTTATGTCAGCCGTCAAAACCCTGATTTTAAACTCGGTGGAGATGCTGGGTACTTTCAACCAAACATTGGCAACAGATGCGTACTGTACTATTGATGCACTTGCCTCTCTTTTTGTTTAATCTTGTCGTCCTGATTGATAAAGCATTTTAAGGAGCTACATTTTTTTTAATCCATCCTTTCTTGCCTCTGGCTGAGAGTTTGCTCAGCTGTTTCCCCCCTAAATGCTACTATTGAATATGCTACTACTAGCATTAAATATTTACTTTTACTTTCATAAAGAAAGTACTCCTCAAGCAGTCTTTTTGTGCCGTGTAGTTGGGTTTTCTGTCCTCTAACTTTCACTTATTATAGCAGACTGCCAATGAAACCGCATGTTTTGGATGTTTCTGAGCTTCAGCACACCTGATTCAGATGATTGCAGTTCAGCAAAGCCTGATAATCTGCTATCAATTGATAACAGCTGTGTGAAAGCAGGGAGATATCTAAAACATGCAGGGCAGGGTGCCTTGAGGACCAGGATTGAAAAACACTGCTCTACGGTCACCACTTGCATTATCAGGATGAGGAATTGCTACAAAGTCAATTGCCAGAAGCCAGAGATGGGGACTCGAGTTTGTGACTCGTACTCGAGTCACACTTAAGTCGCATATTTAATGACTTTAGACTCGACTTAGACTTGCATTTGAAGGACTTCAGACTCGACTGAGACTCGTGATTTCTGACTTGTGAACAATATTTTATTTTTAAGTGTTTTTTGTTTTACTAACTTGAATGATCGCCGCTCGCCTTACCCGCACACAGCAGAGGTAAAAAAAAATTTAAAAAAAAACGGCAGAGGTGCTGTCAAACTGTCACGTAGCACTGACGTCACTGACGCAACGCTACATGACATATATGCCCGTGCGCATGCATGTATGACAAGCCAAGCTTTAAGACTTCATGGCAGTCGTAGAGGAGAAATATGTTGTGAATAATGTTGTGAATTGGCACTAAATAAATAAACTGAATTGAATTTAAAATACTGCCCGCCAAGTCAGTTCTGTCTGTTCCAGGGCATTAAGTTACAAAAAGTTATTGCCACAATGTTTCTTTTATGAAAGAATTGTTATTGTCCTGGTATTTATTTAGGGTTTTTCTTATTCTGTTGTAGTTGCTAACTTCATATGTATTAATAAAAAGCAGGATTGTGATTGTTTTTTTCCCACAGTCCTCATTTTCACTTAAAAATAAAAGAGCAGACATTTACTCCTAAAACTAGAAAAAGTTGTAACCACAAATGTCAGGTAAATACTGTAGGAAAATAGTTGTTTTTGAAAGAAAAAAAAAAGATGCAAAAAAACTGGAAAAAAAATTGCATGTGTGCTTTTTTAAATTGTATTTTACATTTGCCAGTTCAAGATAATGATCATTCCATAGATATAATAGTAACCTTTAAGCTATAAGGTCTCAGTGACGGAGATGAAAACCCAAGGAGAAACAAGCAAGCATGCAAATTATTGCATTTATTTTAATTAATCGAGTGATTAGAATTTATTGTGTGATTAATTGATAATTGTGACAGGCCCTCTCAAGACTTGAGACTTGACCTGGACTTAGGCTCTCAAGACTCGAGACTTGACTTGGACTTGCAAAAAATGACTTGTGAACATGTCTGCAATTAGAGTTCATGAGATTCAAACTTTTCCTTTTAGTTGGCAAACTGTAGGGAACTTCACTGTATGTAACTGACTTTCAATTCACTCTAGTATATTTTATTAGACTGCTGGAGATAGACACCTATGGAAGCAAACAGTTACCATATTTCAAATGAAAAATAATTTTCATATGAAAAAATTAGGGGTTGGTCAAATGTTAAAATTATGTTGAATCAAATGGATGTGTGACTTTAGTCATTGCACAAGGAAAGCCAATGGTTAACCTAGTTAGATACTGTTTAAATGCGTTGGTTGAGTCCGGTCTCCATTGCTAAGTGCATGACTTTCATGTAAATCAAAAGGGGGCCCACCAAGAACATTTTGGGAACTCTTGGATTAAATGAGTAAATAAGTAAAATGCCTCTGATAACAACAATGTGAACTGAGATTCAATCAGCAGCTGAGGGATGCAGACTCAATTGAAAAAATAAAAACACAGACTTCTAGTAATCCGGCTATGAGATGATCCTGATACATTAATGCATTTTACTTAGAGTCCCTTAGAAGTCCATAGCACATGATAGCTGTAGCAAGTTAAAAATGTTGTTTGTTTTGTCATGCCTTTGAGGGAAGAAGAAAAGCTTGAAACATTTTGCTGAGAAAAACTAAATTAAATACCTTTTGTCCCATAAAACTAATGTTGTTTCTGCAACATAGCTCTTTATCAAAATATAATAAAATTGAAAATTGTATTAATTGGTCTTTTAAAGTAGTGACTCAAAGCAATGTCCTTGATATGTCTATGTATGATGTCTCTTTACATTCAATCTCCAGCTGCATTTCACACATTTTGAATCTCTACCCAACCCCTTAATGGTTCCGCCTCAGTTAACAGATGCCTGTTAACTTTTGCAGCTGTTTCCATCTTAATACAGCAAACCATTTTCTGCCTACTTTCCAAAAAAACTTTTAAAGATTTGCTTTGGCTTCACCATTTAGAGATGCTCTTCATCAATTAGGGTGCCAGTGACTGTTGGATAATTGTCATTTTAGCAGCCTTCTCCATGATTTTTGTCATGACATTTCTCCACCTTAATATATCTCTGTATTTAAAACTACATGATGTTTATTTATTTTTGTTATATGTTTTGTTATATTAATATATATGTTATAAGATATTTGTTATATATTTACTTGTCAGTTTTATATCTTGAACTGTCAGTTTTAGTTTCTTACCAAGCTTGAAATATATTGCTCAGACTGTCATAAATTTTATATAAAATTCTGTTTAAATAAATCCCTTTATTAAAAAAGAAAAATAAGACCTTGAATTAGTAACAAGTAATCGGATTAAGTTTGCATAACTTAATTTATTTAACTTAGAAACTTAAGTTTTTAACTGTTTTTTTGTTCAATAAATGTTTTGTTAAAAATCTAAAAGAAGTAATTTTTTTAAGTTGGAGCTGAATTCTCTTTTTTTATGATCCTTTCTTGTAATGTACATTGTATAATTAAACAGACTAATTTGGAGGGGAATGATCACTGATAATTAAATCCACTTTGTTTAAATGTGCATTCTGTCTCCCAGATTTCAAATTTCAAGAATAAACGCGCCCTCAGTTATTCAACATTTAAAGTTATTTTTAATCTGACTTAACTCGTTTCCATTGAAAGGGAAATGTACTCACCATTGTGGAAATAACTTGTTCCGTACCCTGCTCCTACTGACCTTCCCCTGGAGGGGTACATGTTGTAGAAAACAGAATTCCTGTGCGTCTTTAAAGGGTTCCGGGGATCGTCGCTGACCATGCCATCCTCATCAGCCTCGTTTGTTACATACACGCTTGACACTGGGAAAGCAGCGGGAGCCTCTGGTTTGGTTTCCAGAACTGAAACATGCGCTGGAATAAAACCCCCAGTTTGCATGGGTTGCCTAGAAACAAGCATCCCTTCCGGCGCTGCGTGTAATTGTTGGTGTTGCACACTAAGCTGCTCGCCTCCTGCTATGGGGTGAGATTCAATTAGATGCGCGGTTTCTCTCCTGCCTCCTGAGTTTCTTAAACCGTCGGATGAGGAGGAATTGAACCGCCGTTCACCAGTATGCCTCACAACCTGCGCTCCAGAAGCGACTCCTCTGTGCGCACTTGGCACATTACCTGCAGCGCCTTCCCTCCTGCTGCTCAAATAAACTCTGGACAGGCTGGCAGACCGAGCCGGAGCCTGGTACTGTGATCCGGTGCTGAGCAGGCTGTAAACCTGCCCGTTATTCTGCCACTGGATGCGCTGCCTCCAGGGTCCAGCTGGACGTTGTTGTCCGAAGATGAAAGGAGGAAGAACTTGGGAAATATAAAATAATAAAACAAAAAACTTTGCCATGATAATAAAACTGGGGGGGGAAATCCACCTGTTTAAATGATATATTTACAGAAGTATGTTAGGCTACAGAATTTGCGAACAAAAGAGGATGGAAAGCGAAGATGCTCTCCTATAAACAGCATTCCATTTAACAGATGGGAATGAGAGGAGGGACGGACCTTGGATCTACAGGATTCTTCATTTGAACCCAGTTACTTTGGTCAGCTTAGACTTCCATGAAGAGAATTTAACCCATCCCCTGCCGTGGTTAGGTTCAGTTACACAAGGACGTTTGTTCAGTAAACTTTACGCACAGGTGTGAGCAACAGTCATCCACATGTTGTGGTTATTTTCCACAGAGAAAACCAACTATTCTTTAGATATCTTTGTTTGTGTGACTACTGATGCAAAAGGTAAGAAAATATATCTAAAGAATAGCTACTATTTAGATATCTTTGATTCCCTTTCACATCAGTAGCCATACAATCATACAATCATACAATCCCAAAGATCTGGAATCTGCTATTTATATGTGGACAACTGGATGGATTCCATAAACATTTCAGTCTAAAATCATTCTTAAACGAGGACAGAACCTGTCTTATGTTGATATTTTTACATTACAGTTATTATTTTAATTGGAGGGGGGCATTAGGTTTCTTTGGATAGCGCACGTATCCACGGCTTGGCGCAGCACGCGTTCCCCAGAAGGCGGCAGTATAGTCTTTATTTTTCCATCTTATTTCCATTTGGAGCTGCTTTAACAGAGATCAGTTTATATCCAACAGATGAGATGCACACAAGGCTATGGTCCTTCATAGTCCATGTGAATTCTATAGAAAGAAAATTCTTATTCAAAATCAAACTTTTAAGACATTTATTTGGTTCTTTCAAGTTTGGTAATAGTTACACACATATTATAATAAAATATAATGCAATATAATAAAATAAAAATAATTTTATGTAAGACCTAATATAATGCTGTGGTCAGTAATCTGAAATAGATGTTTGCTGGGACCATAAAATAGCTCAAGCCTGGGAGCTATTTTATGGGATTACTGATTACTGACCTGTTTCTTCTTAGACCCCTTAATAATGTAGAGTGAATCTTATTAATCTGTTTAATGTAGATCGCTTCAGTGTGGCTGCAGAAAGGCAGAGTGATCCATTTTGAAGGTTTTAGAATTAATGGTAAATTTCTAACATGTGCTGAAGAGTGGGCTGGTGGGGGGCTTTGGGTCCAGATTAAAGCCCATAGTTTTATTTATCCCCAAAACCTTTTTTTGCTTTTAGACTGTATAAATCGGGCACTTGAAGTGCAATTCTAACAACATTTTTATTTAACATTTTCATGTGAGTTTTTTTTGGAATAATTGTCTAAAACTGGCTCAATGCTGCTCCAATTGGTTGAACGGTGGTTATTGCAGTTAAATGTCGGTTCAAAGGTCACATGCTGGTATACTCCTGTGTTGCTCTTACAGGCTTTCATCATTATAGCCCTGCCTTTGTGTATTAACACAGCTCACTCAGGCACTCCTCCCCAGTGGTTGAAGTAGAAGTACTCATCAGTAGCAGCAACTTGAGTGAAAGTACTCATAGTCGAATGTGACTCAACTACATGGTAAAGTTACTCGGTCAAACATCTACTCAAGTTAAAGTATTCCAGTACTCACTTGTGAAAATACTTAAGTATTCAAAAGTACATGTTTTTAAAAGTACTTGAGTATTAAAAATACAAATTGAATTTCCTAACATCAGTACATTTCTGTGTAATTTTCAGAGTATTATTAAAGAACCTTGTACTTTTCAGATGTATTGACCCATAGAACCACTCTGCTGCAGATTCTACACCACCTCTAAAAATTACTCAAGTAAAGTAAAGATAATTAAAAATACTACTTAGGTACAGTAATCAAGTAAATTAACTCTGTTACTTTAAACCACTGTATATATGTTAATTTGATGTAAATAAGCTGGAGGAAGATGTTAAACAGGCCCTCTGTGAGATACTAGTAGCGCCATGCTTCAGTTTGTTTTGATCCAATCTTTGAACTATTGCTGGGTTGCCAACTATGTGAAAAACAAGGGACATTTCTCGGCATTATCTTCCACCCAACGGACATTATGAATTTCTTTTTGCCTTTTATTGTGTGTGTCCTACGTGAGAGGATTAGGGCCACTGGAAAAAAAAGTTAAAACTGATTTTTAAATTTTATTTCAGTTTAGTAAGGGAAAAAAGTTAGAATTCTGAGAAAAAAATCAGAATTCTGACTTTTTTCTCAGAATTCTGACTTTTTTTCCCGATACTAAACTGAAATAAAATTTTAAAATCAGTTAACTTTTTTTTTTTTCCAGTGGCCCTAATCGTCTTCCGTGTCCAGTGATTTCATAAACATTTAATTCAAATCCGATTTTAAATTAGATACTTCATTTTATTTCTTAAAATCAGAAAGTTCCTTTTTAAAAGGAAAGTTGACAACCCTACCCCAACCCTACCCCTATCCTGTTGCCAAATGGTGCAAACGTAGCCAGTGGCCAAGGTTAAAAAACAAAAACCAAACCCTAGCAAAAAGTGCGCTTTATCAACCAAGGTAACAAAGACATTGTTTAGTATTTTAAACAGTGTGGGAGGCATAATGACGAAGAACTAATCCAAATTATTTAATTACACCTCAAATCATCATGAAATTCTGAAAAAAAATTGAAATAGTTGTCCAAACAGAAGAATACAATAAATATAGTATGAATATACCAGTAAATTTTCCAAAACCCTGAGCTGGACCTTACAGACTACATATAAAGTAGGACTAATATGGGTCATCAATATTACAAAAAGCACACTGTTTTACATAGGCGTTGTGTAGAGCTTAGTGCTCCTTTTCTGTCACATGGAATATAACTGAGCACTGACTGACTTTGCCTCGACCAAATAGGGCATCTGCATGGAAAGCTGTACTATTTTTAGACAAAGAAACCCTCCTCCTGTTCTGAAGTCCAGCAACGCCCCGTTCTGCAGTCTGGCACAGCCCTGATTTATAAGAAGCACTGAGCCTCAGCACAGGTTTGGCACAAGACCTCCTGAGCAGGACATGTAACCCACAAACATAGCCAGTAAGTATCAACGTTGAATTGAGCCTTTATTGTGTGTATGACCAGAAAGTAAACAAATCACAACAAATGTTGCACAACTAAGAGTTTTTACTTTAAATTAGGGATGCTTTGGAATAAAGAAAAGAGTTACTGGTTGTTATGAAGGCACAGGAGCAGCAACAACTAATTATTTCCTGAATGAAAGACTAATGCTTTTACACTTTGAATATATCAATCTAGGTGTCCAAGGCTGCTCACAACTTTGCTTCTTGTGAGAAATAAAGAAGACGATGATCTTAAAAAGGATAATTATTCTTCAAGAAACTCCCCACGTTTAAGGAATATACCTGTTGTGTTGCCCTGAGGCCTCACTCTGCCATTCTGAGGAGTAAAATGATAAATCCAGAGGGTTTACCACTGATCATGGGGAAACAAAGCAGGTGAGATGCTGGAAAACTGTTTGAATAAACTGAGATAATCATGAAGCCAAGAATGTAAATAAAATAAATATATTCCAACTATATGCTTAATCAAAAGCGCACCATGAGTGAATGATTAATGATTTGACATGTCGTGTAGTGTGACATGTCTACCTTATGTCTGACCAGCGATTGGGAGTATCTGCTCACTCAGCCCTCCTCATGTTTCAGCCCTTAGCCACATGCTGCTCTGTCCATCTTCACGTTTTTCATTCATTGACATGTGACACATCAGTGCTGCAAGCTTTAATGTGTGATCTATTGAAAATATATCAGTCTGACATTCATAATGACTATCTCCAATGTGAATACCCAACCTTATGTTGAGGATATGTCTTGACCCTCATTTTCTCATAAAAGAACAGTAATAAATCTGAAATAAAATGCTTTTTGATATTGTTAGGATTTAGTACATCACCATCTCCAGCTTTTACATTAAAAATGTTTATTTAAAGGCTGTATTTATTGGTATACGTTATTATTATTATTATTAAATGTTTTTCTTAATACATTGTGTTTTTTTGTGCTGAAAGTGGCCTCATACAATGCATTGTTAAACTAAGTCAAGTCTGGATCAAGCCAATGCTTGTGTTGCTTTACTCTTTTGATGTATATTTGCTTTATCAGCTATCTGTTGCTGTTTAGTCAGGTATCTAGTGTTGTTTTGTAGCTAATTAACCAAAACACTGTGTACAGATACAAGAAGTATTAATGTTAGTGTATCTATATGCTTTTTATTTAATTCTGTAAACAAAAGAACAGCTGATCTAATTTCTGTTTATTACTTTGTATGACAAAATTATTAATTCCCTTTGGACTTTACACATTCTATTCTATTCTATTCTATTCTATTCTACTCTATTCCATCCTATTCTATTCTATTCAAGATACATTATTAATTTCAATGGGAAATAAATGTTGCAGTTAGTTATTGGCTATTTTCAACAGTATAACATAATTATAAAATTTTGTGAAAGGGTCTTCATTGAAAAGCCAACACAAATTAGCAGCTGGTGGTAGAAGAAAGATGAATAATGGTCGTCCATTTTCTTTAGATCATATTTATTCCTAGACTTTCACTGTGCCGTTCCAACACATTAATATATATAAAGGGTCTTGTACCTGCTGGAAGGTGAGCTTTCACTACAGTCTAAAGTCTTTTGAAGCCTTCAACAGGTTTTTCTTCCAGGATTGTTCTGTATCTCCATTCATTGACCCATCCACTCTGATCCAGCTTGATGAATCCACTACCATGTTTCATATTGGAGTGTTATTTTTCTGTCACCAAATAGATTAATTTGAGAGAGTGATATATTTCCTGGTTTGTTTTACTGTTAGTTTGAATAATTTGGCTTCCAGTAATGATCCAGTTGATGAGTAATGGTGGCTAAAGGGTTTAGGTCATGGGCAGAGCACTATCAACATGCACTGTATGAAATGTCCTTTGTTTAACTTCTGACAGCAGTGAAAGGACTTTGATTAATCATTTTCAACAATAGCTTTCCTCTTGGCACCCATATAAAAAAAAATAAAAAAAAACAGATATCAAGTCTTAGACTTTGGTTGGGCCCTTTCAGCACATCATTATAAAATGCTTGAGTTTCTATTTTTTTATTAGCTTGCTTCTCCCTACTACCTAAATATATTTAATGCAGAAAGCCTCAATGGCACAGGCTTCCTTGTGTTTTTTTCCCCTATTGTTTCTGATGATCCTTACAGACCTTCAGAAAAAAAGTTTTATTGATATTCGGAATAATTTAAATAGAAATTAACTCTTTTTACTAATTATAAGGTTATTTAAGAAATATGGGGTCTGAAATGTGAGCAATTATTTTCAGATTTATAAATCAAACAGTTATTATTTCTCTTTCACTTAATAGTATATACAATCATAGAGAGAACAATTTGGAGCACCTTTGTTCTCTTTTTTCATTGTATTCTGCAGGTAGTATAACTTTAGAAATACAAAATAAAGGAAAAAAAGTCTTATCGTTTTCCTTGTCTGTAGATTTTGGGTGGTTTAATTTCTCAGCCAGCATTTAACTCCTCTTCTGTCATGATCTGTTGATCTGGATTTTTGGTTGTGTTTAAGTTTTTACTTTGGGTTTTCAGTTACACTTTTATGTCTCCCACTCTGAGTTTTTAAGACATTACTTTAATTTCCATTTAGTGTGATTTGAATTATTTTCTAGTTATATTTAAGCCCTATTGTATTTGTTAGTTACTCTCTGTTGCCCCCTAGTGCCCCTCTTCTTTCCCTTAGCTCCCTTCTAGTTACTTCTGTCTACACCTGCTCCCAATCAGTTGATTAATCCATTCATTGTCCTATTTGGCATATAGGCTGAATTCCGATTTACAGGCTGTGTACGCTGAAGGTCAGATTAGTAGGCCGATTCGTCATAGCGCTGCGCCAAGGTCTGTCCAGATTGCAAGACTTCTCGTTATTAGGCTGACAAATGCATCCTTCTTTTCGCCTGATTTGGTCTGGTGTACCCTACGTAACCTTGGATATCCCAGCATTCATTGCGAGTTCAAGCAAGCCGGCTTCTCCATGCTCAGAGGAAAAAGGTACTTTTGTGCAGATTAATATAATCCAAGTAAGTGAAAAGTTCCGTCTGAAATTAATGAAAATTGTTGTTTTAAATGGTTATTGAGTTAGATATGTGTCGGGTTTGATGTAAGGTTTTTATCTGTTACTGTGTAAATGGGTTTGGTTGTTATTTAAAGCACATATTCTTATATAGCTGCAGTGTGGGGACTATAAATCTGATATGCTTTTTATTTTAGTAATTGCCATTTTGCACAATTGCTTATTATTTTTAAGTATTTTTTGTTGTTGAATATAAGAGATTTTCCAGATATATTTTTATACATACAGTGTTTACTTATATCTTTCTACCCCTTTTATATCATTACCTTTGCTTTTATTTTTTCGTGCTCTTGGTGGTTGTCACCTTTATTCCACTCTGTATTCTCATGAGTGTAGTCTCTGTTCACTTTACAATACAAAAAAAAGAAAAAAGAAAGAAAAAGGAACAGTAGCGAAAAGTTCACGATAGTGAAAACTACGGAAAGTTGGACCTGTTTGAATTCGCAGCCAAAACTCTTCTGGTCTCCTTATTTTCTTTGACCTTGAAGGATCCAATCCAGATAGACCTGGACCTTGGAGGATGCCGCCCCTGAAAACGAATTCTGCCATATACTGCTCCTCTGCAGCTACTTGTGGCTGGATTCTTTTTGTCATCCGGGAGAAGGTTTGTAGAGGAGCCAAATGCATAGATGGAGGGGGTTTCTTGCAGTTTTAATAATAAGACTGGTGGCAGCTGGAACATAAATCCAGAAGTAATTAACCAGGGGACACAGGAAGCAGAGAAACACAGAGATTCAGGAGGGAATGAAAAGAATCCACATAGTAGCTGAAAAGTAGGAGTATATATGCCAAACAGAACAATGAATGGATTAATCAACTGATTGGGAGCAGGTGTAGACAGAAGTAACTAGAAGGGAGCTAAGGGAAAGAAGTAAACACAACAGAGCTTAAATATGACTAGAAAATAACTCAAATGAATCTAAATGAAAATTAAACAAATTACTAGAAGACACAGAATGACAAAAATCAAATTGTTGCTTAAATCTCAAAGTAAAAACTTGAACACCACCAAAAATCCAGATCAACTGATCTTTATTACATCTCCATAGTTTTCTTCTTTTTTTTTCTTTTAATTTGTTTGATGAATAAAGTTTTGATTTAAGTCAATAGTTAATAAGAACAATATAAAACAGTAGATGTTGATTCTTAGAGTGTACTCAAGTTATTACTTATTGAATGTTTTCTTTTATGTGCCAAAAAACCATCTGTCTGAGCCTGAATTTGACAAACTCTCTTTTATCCCTCTACTTTATTGTCTGTGTCATCTACACATGATTAAATGGGAAACTCCCACTCATACCAGAGCTTTGTTGAACATGTGACCCGTTTTCTTATCTCCTGTGTCACTGCTGCTCTGTCCTTATTTGGACTCCCTGGCTCTACGTCCGGAGGTTTCCATGATGCTTTCTCATGTTACATGGGGTGAGGGTGGGGAAATAACCTCACAGGAGCTCAAAGCTGTGAGTGGGTGTGTTGTAATCAGTAATTGGTTGTACATTTGTTATATATATATTTCCCTCAATACCTCAGGCGCTTGGCCTAAATTTACTCCTGCAGAGTAGCTACTATGCTGGCATGTGAAGACCCACATGTATCATGAGACTCTGACCTTCCCATCGACACACATTCTGTGGTTTGTGCATGCTTTATTCAGAAGAATATATTTATTTCATTAGATATAGACAGGAGAATTTTTTTTATGATTTAATAATTGTAAAACTTAAGGAAAAATCATTGTTAAATGTTTACACTTTTGCTTTGTTTGTTTGCTTTATTGTTAACTTGGTTTTGTTTTAGGAAAGCAATAAAGTAGAAATCCACCATTTTGTGTCTTTGGGTCATCTCTCTTTTCATGTTCCTATAGAGGTGAGCAGCAAAAATTATCCAAAAGAAAAAAAATAAGATAATGAAGCAGTAAAAGCTGTACTGTAAAAGCCAGTGGTTGAGTTCTTTCATATTACTGGAAGAAGGGATATCTAGTAAACTCCAACACCTGGTGCCTGGGGCGTTGGCTTCAGTAGACATAAACAGTTTGTTTAGTCGCTGACTCAACCTTGCCTTGCTGTAAGAGAAGGAATATCTTACATTGTTTTTTAAATATGTTACTTAAGATGTCTCTCCATACTCTGCCGAAATACACAATGTAACAAGAGGGGCAGGCTAAATACAAAAGATTTAGCTAGAAATAATTGTAGTTGTTTGTAAATTGTTTTGAAAAAAGTTAAAACGTGAAAACAAGAATCAGGTTTACAGCACTTGATTTAATTATAACCAAACATATATAGCTATTTATAGAAAAGTAGTTTTCAGTAAAACTGGTTGGATTCCTCTAACAGACAAAGTCAGTACGTAGTATACTATAATGCAAAGTCAGGATAGCTTTTAACAAAGCTGTTTGAGAAGTTTGAATATTAATTTAACACACAAAACACTTCTTGATGGTTATTACTCAGTCATAATCAGTTTTCATTCTTTCATTTTAATTTTTGGTTTACAGGAAAGCATTGAGAATTTAGGTTTTTTTTTTTTTATTATTCTGCTGTGGGTATGCTTGTTATATGTTAAATATAATGATTTTTAGGAGTAGTCCTCTGTCTACATAATTATATCTAATTTAACCTACACTGCTATCAATGGAGCTAAACAGAAAATAAGCAGCATACTGCCATCACCGTGCCAAACAGCTGGTACAGTGTTATCAGGTTTGAAAGCCTCACTCTAACCCTGGCAAATATACTTCTCATCATGTCAGCCAGATGACTAGTCTCCCTCGTGCTTAGACGTACCCATTGTGGCGCAGGCAGTATCTTAATCAACACACATATATGTAGACTTTATTTTGTAGGTAAACACTGATGCTCCATTAGCAGCCATTTTATTCTCCTTGGTAATAAAAAAAAATTAAAAGCGACTTTTGGATAAAGCAGCAAAACATTAGATTCAGAAGCGACCCCATGCTTAACACTATTTCGTTTGTCAATTCTGACTAAAACATTGGAGAAGTGTTTCTGATGGCTTTCATCTGTGTGAAGTTTCTCTGATGCATGTTTAGGCTGGTAAAAGTTTTCAGTAGATTTTACCCTTTTTGTATTTCAGATATCAAGAAAACCCCCCTTTACAGTTTATTGTTTTGTGAATTTATTATAGTAAATAAAAGAATGAAGTTGTAAGAATTTTCTCACTGCCTAAACTTCTCTTTTCTAACTAATGTAATATTTTCATAATTTAATTTATGGAGCCCTTGTTAAATACCCAGTAGAAGACCTAATTTTAAATTTGGAAACTTCTTAAAAGGTATAGTGGAGGATGTTCTTTTTTTCCGGGTGGATCATCAAAAAAAGTGGTCCTCCTAATTGTCAATCATTCTGGTGATATGTTTACGTAAGGCCGTCCTACGTGCTTGTACCCATTTTCTCTTAACGCTGGTGAGTCTGACATAGTGGAGAAAATGCAAATTATGCATTTATTAGGATTCCTTTTCAAAAATTAATGAAAATCCTCCACTACACCTTTAATATATTTTCTATTTTCAAACAAAAAACTAGTTAAGATTAATCTTAATCGTCTCTGTTTCTTCTATTTTTTTCTGCTATTTTCCCTATTCCATAATCTAAAGAAGCAACACAACTTTTTATGTGACAAACTAGAGGACTTTATAAGTCATTCTCTGCAAGCAAAAAATATTTGGCTTTAAAGCTTATGACTCTTAATGGGAAATCCATCAGTGTGTAGGTGTATGATGAGGTCTGCCATGAAGGAAATAGGACACAGGAGGCACATTCATTTCTGTGAGTTTTTTCTAGTGACAGGTTTTACTTTCACGTCAGTTACAGGTGTTAAACACTGGGTAGTTCAGAGGTGACTCATCAGTTAGAAAAAAAAAGTTACACAGGATAATACAAAACACTTATTTTGCTGTTCATACATAACGAGTTACACTGGTGTCTATTTACAAATCAGATTAGAAGTACAGAACTGGTGTTACACATTTCCTCAAAATGATATTTACAAGTCTATACACAACACGGTGTTGGCCTGTCCTGCTGGAAAGACAAAGAAGAAGAGCAAAATTACTTACATGGACTATCAAAATGCTAGATGCTGTAATGTGCAATGATAAACATTTTATTTACCTATAAGCTATTCAACAGGGAGTTTTGAACGCTTTCATACACTGCGTTGTAGATATCTTCCTTTGTTGTTGTTCCATCAAGGTATTCTGTTAAAAATACAAATCTGATTAAATGGTTCTGAAAATAAAAAACTTTTCACGCATCAGCTTTGGGATTTGGACTCAGCAAACCTATTCTGCTGCAGTTGTTGTCCATCTCTTTCCGGTGCTTCAGGTACATGGGCCAGACGTGGCCGTCGAACAGACCAGGGGGGTCTGGGACGGTGTAAGTTCTTGTACTGCAAAAGCAAGTTGAGTCCAATTTTTACGGCATGCTCTAATGTTTCCTAGAACTTGCAGAAACTACTCCGAGAGCTCCTTACCTTCTCCTCCGTTTGCATTCCTCATAGGGAATAGAAATGTAAAAACACTTGTCATAGACGTCAATCAGAGGCCTGCATAGAGAAACCAAATCTCAGATCAGGGGGAAGTTTCAGAGGGCAAGAGGTCAGCGTAAAGAAAAAGTGTCCTACTTATAGTTGTAGATGAGGAATCCTTCAATGATAAGAATATGGATCCCTTTCTGCTCGGAGTCGGATTTCTCAGCATCAGGTGACAAACTGACTCCGTGAGAACGTGCAAACTTGACAGGATTTTCTTGCCAGCCTTTCACAGTGTTAACCATTGCTTCCATGTCCAGAGCGCTGATCACTGCCAAAGAAAAAGGAGAGAAAAAAAAACAAAAAGGGAAGCTTCACCAAATGTATATTGAACATTTCTTAACAATTAATTTCAGTTAGTGAAGGATGTAGCATTCTCACTATGTATGTGGTAGTCTAGAACTGATTGGTTACCACACAGAAGAAATGTGCAGGAAAGGAAAAAGTACATTACTGCAGGGTTTTCCTACGTGAAATCCACTCTTACCATCCCACTGTCTAAAGCCGTCCTCCCCGACTTGTATTTGATCGGGTTTCTGAAATAACAGTCACCAACAAAACATTGCTGCAACCCAGTAACCAATGGGAGCTGATCCCTCCTGGACAGGACAAGTGAGGGACTCGTCTCCACCAAAAGTGAACGCGCATTTATTTTTTTTTCAGTGGTCGATAGTTTGGTTTAGATTTGTCTTTCTTTTTTTCTTGATTTTGCATTTAGGAGATCTGCTCAACGTACTAGAGAAAAGAAATATATTAATTATCCATGTTGTTTTTGTTTTGGTAACAATTTTTAATGAGCTTTTAACAGAAAATATACCGCATTTCTTGTCAAATATATATATTATTTTGTCTTGATTGTTTTCAGGTGCACTGTTTTCCCAAAAAAGGCACATAAAAGCAAAGGAGAAAAAATAAAAATATGTTGTTGGACAATTAGAATAGGTCTCTATTGAACAATAGGAAGAACAAAGTCAGTGCTGAGGTCCTACAATAAGAGTCTGACTTTTAGTGGTGACGCTCAGCCCTTTCATTGGCTGTCCAGGAGACAATCAGCCAGATGATTACAAGGCTGCTGCGAGAATAGGACATCTGGAGGTCAGACTTATTTTTTTACAGAAAACGTCTTTAAGCTCAAATAAAACTCAGTAAGCTAAATGAAAAAGTTATCACATTTCTAATTTAAAAATAATCAAAACAATTCTAATAGAAAAAGAATGAATGAGTTCCTCTTACCTTAAAAAAGTCATCCTGATGCACCACACAACAGTTAGGTAATGTCTTTAGGAGTCTATTTGTCAAAGTGGTCTTCCCACCGTTGGTCACTCTGAATTTAACGCCACACAAATGTGGGTTACATCTCAATTTCTAGAAAAGTATCATTTAGAAGTAGCTTGATATCAATTTCATTTAGACTTACCCTCCGATGCCAATTATGAACTTCATTTCTGACCTCTTATGTGTTACTGGTCACCCAGGAATTCAGTAAGTAAAGGCAGGGAACGCCACCAAAGCAAACACTCTCACAAAGGTTTCTGTAAAACCTCCCTTTCCTTCTCCTCCACCACAGATGTCCCCCCCCTTAACTACTTCATTGATAGACAATCTCCTTGTCGCACATATAAAGGATGTGGGTGTCATGTCATAGTCTACTAGACCAATCAGAACTGCTTTTCACTGGCCAATAATTTTCCCTCATCAGAGCCGGAAGCTCCAATCATCTACTGAGAATTTCAGATGGTGTTCAACTATTTGAAAGCTGATCCTAAAATTTGCACCTGCTCTTAGGGGTCAGGGTAAGGAGGCCTAACACATGCAGGAAAAGTACAGGAACTAACATGTGGCTGGATTGTAAAATACAACTAAACCACCGTGCAGTCAGAAGGGTTGCCTCAGAAAAGATTCTGGTTAAATCTGGGAAAGAATATATGCTTGGATATAAGGGGCAGCTTTTTTTAATAAAATAAAGTTTTCATCCCATAAAAGTATTAGAAGTAGAAGATGGACATCCAATTTTGCATTTATATACAGTATGTACATAAAACTCAATATATTCGCAATTCTCTGGCATAAGTATTTCTTTCCCCAGACTGCTCCGGGCGAGTGCAAACCAGGAGCTCTATATTTAGTCTGCAGCGTCTGGCTTCTGCATCACGCATATTTCTGATGCAACCGGAGTATGTGGCAGTCCTCCATGTGAGCAAAATGTCGCAGGTCTCAGTTTAAGCTGTGATAAAACCTTTCTCTGAAGGTTAGCGCCTGCTGCTTATCGGCTTGGGTCTTACACACCTCCGGATATGAGCACAGCATTCCCTCATGTTTATTTTGCGTTCATGTTGTATTTTCCCAATACCAAAAAAAAACATTTTACAATTTGTCCTTATCTCCCAGAGTGATAAAGGTGTGAAGGAGGTGAACTTTGAGTTCCTGGTAAGCTGATCTGGTGTCACATTTCACTGCAAGACTAACTTTGAAAATGTATGACTGGTGGCACCGTTTGACTAAAAGATATATGTTTGCTAACAAAATATATTACAGTAAAGTCTGAGAACTCAAAGCATTTAAATGTGTGTGATGCTACCATAACAGGCGACTTTTTTTTTTCTTCTAAATACTGAAAACTGTAGTGTTAAAGGAACTCATTTGGGTTATTTGAACATTAAACTTTACCAATGTAGACTAATCGTGCCCAAGCAAAGGGAATCAGAATTTAAGCCCCAAAATGGGTTTTAAGTTAATAAATTAAACACTAACAAAAAGTGTGTTTGAAAAGAGTAACACATAATCTGCATTACTAAAAAATAAATAATTAAAAGAAATACATTTTATTCCTTGTTAAACTCTTCAGTTGAATTGACATGGTAAAGTAGCAAAAAAAATAAATAAATAAATGAATAAATAAGACAGCAATATTTTAGGTTTTATTGACAAAATACTGGCATTAAAAACCAAAATTCTTAATCAATATAGAGTGACAATCAGAGATGTTAAATACTCATAATGCTGATGAATGACAGGTAATTCTGAGATGCTTTTATTGATGTATATGAACTTTTCCAGGTAGACTGATAACCAAGGTGAAAGTTTGAATTCATTGAAGATTTTCTCTGATAGGTACATGGTTCATATTGTAAACAGGGTTAGCGAAACCACACACCCTTTCTATGCATGATAAAGACATACTTCTGGATGAATATGTGAATTCTCTTCATGGTAGCATCTCATTTGAATTTGGGTTGTTTTCTATTGGAATACACCTGATGTGAGTTCCGCAATACTTAAAATCTATGCTCAGGGTCTGGATCCATACCAGGAAACAAGAACAAACTGAAAAACAGTTCTAGTTAAACGAGGGGTCATTGATTACCGAAACAAAAAAATGTGTTCTCTTTACAACCCAATAAGGGACAATTAAATACTATCAGAGTTGTATCTTAAATTGTGACCTTGGATGGATTAGAGAGAATATATAATAAATCTAACTTTTGCACCCATATTATGTTTTTCTTTTTTGATAAAGCATATATGTGTATATGGTACTTGATGGTACCTTTTGAAGATCCGCACATAACAACCAGCTGATACAAAACGACTGATAGATCATAAGAACATTGCTCAACACCTCACCTGCAAGAGCCTGAATAAGTGGCAATAAAAAGATAAAAATATAAACTATAATGTATTTTGTTGAATAAGTTCCAGCTGAGTTATGAAGGTTAACATTCATGACGCAGGTCGTCCCAGTGTGCACTTTTACTTTTTTTTTTTCTTTTTAGAACCCTTTAATGGCCATTTTCATATATAACACTTCAAACAATTATTCAAACAAGCTCTCTTTAAATATATTTTATTTCATCTTCAACAATCCAAACTTTGAATCTTCAAAAATCATTATAGTCTTTAGAATTTAACCAGAGAAATACATGTACCAAAGAAGGACAGGAAAAAAAACAAGCATGCCAACTGCATATTTAACCCTGGATAACCTGACAACTGTACAATACGTTTGCATCAGTAACATCTAGAACATCTTTAAAAAGAGGAACATCATTGCACATCAGTTTTCAGTAAACATATTCATTAAACAAAAAAAATCTCATGCCATTTATATGGAAGAGGATTAGGGCCAATGGAAAAAATAAAAGAAGTTAACTGATTTTTGTGTTTTATGTCATTTTAATATGGGAAAAAAGACAGAATTCTGACTTTGATCTCAAAATGCTGACTTTGAGTTCAGAATATGACCTATTTCCAGAAATTCTGACTTTAATCTCAGAATTCTGTCTTTTTTTTGTCAGAATACTGACTTGAGGTCAGAATTCTGACCTTTTTTCCCATATTAAAATCAAATAAAATAATAATAAAATAAAATAAAAATCCTCTTCCGTACATTTATGTACCAACTCTTTACCTTAAAAATATTTTGGTTTGGCTGAGTCTACAACAAGAGCTGGTTTAAGGAGTCTGAAAGTTTTTAATTAGAAATAATCTCATTGCTTCATAGGGAAGCACCATCTTTCATGCATGAAGTAGACAGCTTTATTTGTCTGTTGTTAACAGATTCTTAACCAATAGAACAAACAAGAGAAATACTAAGATGTGATTGTCCTGCAGCTAACTGGTTCTTTCATGGTGTTTTAGTTCTATGGAAGAATCTAGTGATGCTTTCCAGTTTCCTCAGAGAGCATTACCCCCGCAGATGTTCAACCCAAAAAGCTGAAATGCAAACACAGAGAAGATGACTCTCTTATTTGTGCGACCTTTCTGCAACAGTGTGCATTCTCAACCTAGAGAATGTTTGGATTCACTGATATGTGCAGTCCATGGCCCATAAATCTAAGTTAAATTCAACCTGACACATTTCACACTGGTTCAGAGACAGTGCCTGTTTCCATTCCTGGGATGTCCGCCACTCCACTGGTTTCAGGATCTTTTGATATACGAGGGGGGGAGGAGTGCTTGGCCCCACAGGACAGCTCACGGGGTTGGACCTCTGAAATAACCACATGTACTTTAGCCACTCTAACCCACCCTGACTGGCCCGGGTGGGTATTTCTACTAATTTCATGACCGATGCTGTGGCTCATGACTCGTCTATGAGGCTTGGTAAAAATAGAGCCATATGGTACTGCGCAGGTTGGTTTAGATGAGGGGAGCAGCTGTGTTTTATGTAACATCGGGGTGCCTGTCTGAGGATTAGCTAACATTTGGATCTGGATTCACACGCAGCATGAATTTCAAGACCTGAAACATGACTTGGCAGAAAATGAGCCAGGCTCAATGTTTCACAGTAATGAGAGAGCAGCGATAGGCCTATATTTTAACAAAGACAGTTGTTCCTCTAATCATAATTTAAGTTACTGTAATGGCTGACCTTTCTATGTGAAAACATACTTGATTGTAACCAAAGACTAATATGGAGCATTTGCAGAAGTATTAACACTCTGTTAAGTATTGTCTACCTACAAAGCAAACTCCAGTAAGTAATGCCTCTGATTCTAATGTAAACAATCAACTCAAAAACAGAAGTGAAATAGATAAAAAAGTAATAGAACAAATGTAACAGAGCTAATTTTTATTAGCTCTGAGTAGCTTCTCCAATATTGCTGAAGAAATTTGTTATTTTTTAGAAATTAAAGACTTTTTGTTTTATTCATTATCTAAACCTGCTTTTAAAGTCCTCAACATCTTTGTCCCTGATATGTTTACTGTGTTCCTTGGTCTTCATCATGCTGGTTCTTCATTAATGCTCTCTGAGAAACCACCTAGGGCTTCATAAAAGGTTTGACTGACACCAATGTTAAATTACTCTTAGGTATACTAGTTGCTAATTGGCTTGGTGGCTTTTGAAGCCAAATGGTTATGCTGGATTTTATTTTGGGGATCCAAAAAATAATTGCCTTCTTCACAAAAGACATCATAAGATGTGTACCATGAGAACTCAAAAAAACAAAAGGCCCAAGGTCAATGAATACTTTTGCAAGGTCCTTATATTATTTTGTACATTCAATGAAAATAGAGCTGTTAGCTGACGATCTTTATAGTCTAAGACATGAATCGATCTTCAGGAATGTTGGCATTCAAGACTCCCGATGGACCTTCCACAAGGATTTAATTTGCTGTATCGCGTGTCTTCTGCACACATACTGTAAGCAAATGTATGGGAAAAGAGAAATCTTCCTGTGAGTGTCAGATATAAGTTACAGAGAGCTGACATTACAAGCCTGGGTGCAGACTTAATGATTTACAGTTGAAAGACTGGGACCCGTTACCTTAATGTCAGATGTCACGGCTAACATCTGCTAACACTGACTTTGGCCTGAAAGCAACATTATTGTTTATTAGCTATGTTTTACTAATGAATAGCTGACAAATATTCACAAAAAATTAACAGGAGTTCCATAACTGATTAATGGCATGACTGAAATAGATCTAAAGAAAGAGATCTGAGGGTCTTGCATAACATAGCTGCAGGAATCACACTGTATGTTCTGCAAAAATAGCTCACCTTTCTTTAGCAGGATTTGACTTGGTCTGCTGGTGTTGCTCTTGTTCCTGTCTGTAGCAAATAAAAAAAATACCAATATGATTACATTTAATCATGATAAAAAAATAGTAATTTTTTCAAAGAAAATCCTGCAAAAATCTGTTGCTTACCTCAATTTTTGTGCTTTTATCTTTTCATCATCATACCTTTAACAATTAAAAAAAGGACAGAGAAAACAAACTTTATTATTATTTTTTAACAACATAAACCAGTTTATCTTACAAAGACATGTAATATCTACAGATTGTTTTGGCTGCTTTAAGTAGTTCTCTCAGTTTTAAAGTTTTAGAGTCTGTCTGTATAAGACGTGGATAGGGTAGCAGTATTGGAACCTCTCATGTGCCGTTTATCTGCATGAAATAGGTTTCAACATCAAACTCGTTATATTTGTCTACATACAGTATCTCCCTTTGTCAAGTGTTCAGGTTGTATCTCAATTATATTACCTGTTGAAATAAACCAGCGAAACAGGAGCTTAAACTTTAACATCCATTTCTCAACCCACAAATGATGGTGCAACACCTGCTCCATATTTAGCTCATTAGCTCATCCTTTGTTCTGTTCATCTTATATACACCACCTCTGCAGTCACTCAGTGCTGGTTCCTTGTGTTTGTTAGTTGCTTCCTCCTCTCTGGCTCCCCATGTGAGTTTTTTCTGATGTTTTCAGGGTTTTTTGGTCTTTGTATTTTTAGATGTCTACCTCGGTTATTTATTAAATCAACAAGAACACATCTCTGCTTAATTCCTCTCTGCATTTGGTCCTCAACCAACCTCACCCCCCTTGTTGATACTATTGTCTTCATCTAAGCCTTCAGCTTTTATATTAGATCCGGTTCCTACCGGGTTATTTAAGGAAGTATTCCCTTTGATCTCGTCCTCCATTTCAGATGTGATTAATTTCTCCCTGGTACAGGGATATGTACCAAAGGCCTTTAAGGTAACTGTAATTAAACCTTTACTTAAGAAACTGTGTCTTGACTCAGAAAACTTGGTCAATTATAGACCTATATCCAGTCCTCCTTTCTTATCTAAAATTCTTGAGAAAGTAGTTGCCAAACAAGTGTGCGACCAATATATAATATATATATATATATATATATACAAACAAATATATATACAAACAAACAAACAAAACATGCCGGTAAGATACCAAACAGGAAACACACATAGTGTAGAGCGGATGTAGATTTGACCAATCAGAGGCCTCCTGTCTGCAGTCACCTACAATTTTGGAGAGGTGCACCAGAGTGTCTGCGGCAGTGGCGGGTGCACATTTTTGTTCACTGCAACACATACGCAGAGGACTTGGTTTCTGAGTATAAATCAGCTTTTAGACTTTTGGAGGACATAGGGACCCCTTTTTCATCATTCTGCTTCATTCCATCTCTATTTTCCCACTCTGCAGAATCTGTTAGTTCAGTCTATAACATTATGCGTTCTCTGCTTTTTCTCATAGTAGCTTTACATCGTCTGCTCCTGTTTGGCTGTGACACCACCCTGGAGAGAAATACCAGCTGTGGTGCCACCATCAACACCTTTGTTTATAGATGTTAGAGATCTGCCTGTTTTCCAGTGTGGGCCTGTTTCTCTGACTGCAACTAACTGGATGTGCTCTCTTCATCCTCTGACATGGGAGCTGGCTCGGAGCTCGTCTGCCTGGCTGTGTGATTGCTGAACGGGGCCGCCTTTTACAGTTGCCTTTTATATCTCTGCCTCTTTCTGTATGTCTGCCTCTGTCTCCTTGAACCCCAGTCGGCCTCGGTAGATGTCTGCTCCCACTGAGCCTGGTTCTGCTGGAGGTTTCTTCCTGTTAAAAGAGAATTTTTCCTCTCCATTGTCGCTACAAGCATGCTTAGTGTGAGGGATTGCCTTTGAGTCAAGAGTTGATACAATCCTTAGATAGAAAACTTTGAATCAATCTGACTGTATGATCTGGTGAACTGTAAAGTGCCTTGAGATGACTTTTGTTGTGAATTGGCGCTATATAAATAATCTGAATTGAATTGAATTATAGAAGGGAAGAAAAAAGATAAAAATGCAAGGGTTATGATGTTTAAACAAAAATTAAAGTTGCTTTATTCATTCATGTTCTCCTGCATGTGTATGGCCACTGCGATTATGAAAGACCTGTGTGGCATCTCAACAGTGACCCTTGGTGGTAGAGAAGACTTACTGCAGAACACATTCAGGAATCTGTACATGCTCCATAGGGATGATGTGACTAAGCTCCTCCAGCGTGTGAACATATCGAATCTTATCCATGAACTTCACACTGTGGAAACCATCAACAAGTAAAATTAATCATAGAAATCATCTTATATAGATATATAATACAACATATAGATATGTTAACTTTAAACAATCAGTTTTACCCAAGATATGTTTTTTTCAGACAAATATTATTCAATATTCTTGTTACATTAGAGGTGAATATCCGCTAAAAGTAGAATGACTGAGAGTAGATATATCCAACCTTAAAAAAGGTCTTGAGATCGCAAGGACAGTTCTGATAAACCATGTTGGATGTGCAATGATCAGAGACTTGAGGTTTTTCCTTAGTCTGCAAAGACAAAGATAAAGGGTAAATGAACTCCCATTTGCTACTATTACTTTTCATTTTGTTTATTACAAATCATAATTTATTTTACTTTGGCTGTAGCTCCAGTTTAATTTTTATGATGAAGGTATTTTTCTTACTTTCTGTCAATCATCTGGTAGCATCTCTTTAGCCAACTTATTCCCGGCATCTTCCTGCGAGGAGTTGCACCATTCAGGTAAACAATCATATAATCTTCAGCCACCAGCAGTTCCAGGCTGCTAACAACATACCTGACAAGAGAGCAGATAAGACTTTAAGTTTAAATCAACTTTTCTTCTTTTCTTCCTTTTTTTGCTTAGTCTCTGAGCCAATTTCACAGCATGAACTTGATGTTTTTACTTTACTTTCATCCACCTAAGGAAATAAAATAGAAGTAATCGAGATGCAAGATGGGTCAGAAGATGTAGTATGTTGCCGTAAGGAATCATAGGAACTTACAGGAAGAGATTCTCCATGATGTATGTGTAGTCATCACAGCTGCTGTCAGGGAGGTAGCAGGCCGCAAACACAATGATGGCATTCAGACCCTCACCATAATAACCTGAAAAGAAAAGAAGACATATTCTAGACATTGATTTTCTCTGTAGTTTTGGTTTTATTGCAACCTCATATGTTTGGTGCTTTGTTTTGATGATTTAGGGTCAAACTCTATTCGATTTTTCTTCTGAGTCACCTGTCTGTTCTTTATTAACTCAAATTTAAAACCAGTAGCTTACCTCCATGGGTGACCACTCGCAGGTATGGTCTAATGGTCTGCATGTTAATCCTTTGTTCCTGATCGCCGATTATCACTGTTCGCCACTGACGACCAGAGGAGTCTCTCTCATCTTCACCTTCACCTGGAAGACGTTTGGCTGTGGCCACAGGAGTGTCATCTAAAGAAGAAAAAATGAGTAAAACAGGGCAAGGTCAAGCAGCTGCAGGCTGTTAAGTAGTTATCTATATTTATACAGTTTGTAAAATGTCTACAAACAATTTGCTTTAATGGGCATCAGTATTGTTAAAGAATAAAACCCTTTAATACATGACATTTTAACAATGTAGCTGTTCTTTCATTCCTTGTAATTTTGGATTAATATTATTTTGACCATACAAAGCACTACCCCCAATAATTTAGGAGGGGCTGTATGAAAAAGGAACCTATTGAATAGTCCTGATCTAAATATTCCTTTGTTCTCACCTTCCCACTCAAGCTCATTGCCGTTGTTCAGGAATTCAAGTGAGTCGGTCTCATCTGGAGTCTCAATGTCATCAACATTGATGTCCAGGTCATCGGGCGTTTCCAGGAAGTCGTCGGAGAGAACCGAGCCCTCGCTCTGATCCAGGGACAGGTTCATCTCGGGGGCTACCAGTGTGCGACGCATTCTATGGTTGATTGAATCTCTCACATTCAGACTGGTGGGAGGATCTGTGAGAGTAGGCAGTTAAAAGTTAACATTTAAAGCTATACAATCAAAAATGTGTTACTGACTTTACTTACTGCTTCTGGTGTCAGTTAAGCCACATGAGTTGACATCTCCATCCTCTGGCAGTGGCCTGCACAGAGAGCATATGTAAAATGATAAATTCATTCATCTATATATATGCCCTGCTTCCACCTAAACATAATTTTTATTTACTTAAACATATAGAATTTGTAACTTTTTACCTATACCTTTGTATGACTTCGTGACACAGAACTAGAATATTTATTGTCTAAGAAAGAAACACTAGAGATTGCAAACATCCCTTTGGTAATTATGCTGTGAACACCTGTGTTGATGTCATTTTCTCATTCTGCATGTTGGTACATTGCAGATATACTATCTGTTGCTACTGTAATCCAACCCTCATTTCTCCCACAAATCGAGCTTGAAAGAGTTTATTCCCACACAATCACACCAAAAGCACAACAAGTATAGACAAGTAGTTGTAGAGGTGAGAGTTTTGTACCTTTGAGGTTGTTTCATTGCCTCGAAAAATTAATTCATACCTTTTTAACTTTATAAGCAAAGACATATTCCATAACCATAGACAATGGTTTGTTATTGAATACTAATACAAGGAAGTCGAAAGAAGTTTGAGGTTTGCCATATGGGGACAGTAAAAATTAAGAAGAAGTTGGTTTGATCAGATGAGAGGAAAAAAAATACTTTTTTTGGTTTAAATACCTCAAAGTATGAAAAGATATCATCCAAAACTACTGAAGCTGTATCTGCAAAAAGTGGTGTACAATGTGTTCCCAACCATAAGGAGGCTTTTTAAGGCATTAATTATAATGCCAACTCCTGCATTCAACTCAACTGTTGCGCTTTAATGAACGAACCCCCGAAAAAAAAGGCCATTAGATTAAGTTAGAAATGAGAAGTCATATTTTTAGTTGCAAAAAAAGGCATATTTGATGAGTGGAGACAAAAATTTTACTTTTCAGCAACCAATGAAGACAAGTTGCGGGGTCTAAACCAAAAACAAGAATGATATCAAAACATTGAAGCATAGCAGTGGCATCATCATGCTGTGAGGATATTTTTTTGGCAAAAATGTATTGGAAAACTGATCCAAGTGGAATGAATGATGAATGGTACTAAGAGAAGAGACAGAAGTTTAACTTGAAGCACAGCCATGGGGGGGGGGGGACTGAAGAATTGTGCATTGTGAAGTATACTGATTTTTTGCCCTGTTGTTTGCTTCCTGGTCAATAAACAAAACAATATTTCTTCAAACTTGTAGACATTTTCTTTATATGAAATAGTTCATTCTCAAACAATTGATATGATATAATATAATACAGCACACATTTTCCATTGCAGGTCACTATCTAACTCTTTTTTACTCTCTGCCAGCTGCTATTTTATATCCTGACATGATACAGTCCCCGCATGTGACGGTATAGTGGAAAGAACACACCTGTTCCCCTTCAGTATCTCACACATGACTAATTTTCCATCTGGACCCAACCTGTTTTCCTCAAGCGGCACACAAATCTGGCTCACTGAGAAAACAAACTCTGAACCTTCCTCTAATACTAACAGATACCTGGGGAAGTCTTCATCCTGCCACTCGTCCTTGACGTCCATGCTGTCCATGCGTAAAGTGACTTCTGCTGTACCCATTTTCTTGCAGGTTTTGAGGGCCTCTGCTCACTTTGAATGACAGAAAGATGGAATAACTTATCAACACTTAACATAAAATGCTGCTTTAAAACACCCTGTTTAAATCAACTTTAATTATCCAGGCGGCAAAATCAGATATAGTAGTTAGGGTTAGTAAAAAGTCTGGATAGCCTACTCTGGAGAGATGGCAACCTGAGGGCTGCTTGTTCCGTACATTAAACATACTAGTTCTAATGTCTCCTTAGGTTTGATATTGAAACTAGATAATAAAGTAGATTGTTCTGTGTAGCAGCAGCTTTTTTGTTAAACTAAAATATTAATCACATTAGTGGACAGAATTTACATAACAATATTGCAAATGAAATAAAATTCATGTAATAAGTAATGTTACATTACCATAATCCATTTTTTAGACTGTTACAATCCAGGAACGTTTTTAAAACAAAGAGGGAATTCCTCTGAAACAATATCTGGAAAATGACATTCAGAAACTTAATTCCCATTAAGGTCAAACTTTTAACAATTCACTGACACATCCAGTATCACACATGGTTATCATTTTATGGTTAAGGCATGACAGTAACCTACGTTAAAGCTCATAGAGCAACATAAGGTATCATCTGCATAAAACAGCATGTTAGCTAAAGATATCCTTGAATTATTACTGCAAAATTGAGTAAAATTGAGCCTTGGGAGACCTTATAAAAAAATTCAAAACACTTTAAGTAAATATATTCTGAAAAATTAGCTGTTTTAGCTGCTACATAAATGGTGGTGTCTAAAGAAGCTTGAACAGCACAGATGAGTAAATCAGCTCATCAAGAATTAACTTTAAGGCATACAGTTATATTTTGGCAGCTGAGAGGCTGTTTAAACTACAGCCTGTATTAAAGAAGAGCCAAATAGATAAAGTTTTGCATCCTCTGTGTAAAGATGGCTTTTAGCCCAGAACTTTTTCTTTCCAATATGTAAAAAAAAAAAAAAAAAAAAATTGAAAATAGAACAAGGGCCTAAAACTGAGCCTCAGATTTCTCTCCTTGTAAGCAATGCTTGTGCAAAACATCATTTGTTCTGTTTGAAAGGTGCTGTTGAGTGTTAGTAAGCCTGAATCCCAAATCCCCAAACCAACAACAACTGACTCTGTTCAATGTTGAGCAGCACCTATGCTGAAATACCCTGCAGATGACTGTGAAGACGAGAAAGCTTATTGCAGTCCTTTGTATCAGAGATATTATTCTCTTGGTCATTACCCATATTTTGCAAGAAAATTTAGAGAACTTGAACTCTTTGTAAATTTCACCAGCAAATTCACCATAACAGAGTGAAGCAGCAAATTTAGAGAAGCTGACTCTCATCTCTATCTCTTTTCATTGGTTGTTGGTCCAGAGTTTCTGAAGAACATGACCTTAAGATTCAAGCAGTAGAAAATTATGTGCATGAAGCAAGTAGCCTTTTTCCCACAACTAGACTGTGAAATAAATCCTTTAGGTCCATTAACTGAGGGATTAGTGAGCCAGGGTGTATTAAAACCAAGCTTGACTTTATAACAATAATGATAACACAGATCTGCTCTGGAGATTCACTGCTCAGATGGCCTTAAAATTACCCCAGCACCCTATTCTACTACCAGTACTCCAAGCAAACAAAATGCATTGACGAAATGAATTAGCCCTCATTAAATCCATAAAAAGTTGTATATAAATACATTAAAAAAGGCAGCAGATATTTAGTTGAAAACTATTTATGTATTTGGAGACTTGCGTCACCAAGACTTTTTTGGACTGATAACAGCTTGGGCATGCTGAACACGTCAATTTCTAACACAGTTCCAATTACTTCATTAGAGGAATGCATAACACCCAATCCGAGTGGATTTTTGACCCCAGCATCCCCCGGGAAGGAGACTAAAATAAAACACTGACTTATTCATACAGCAGCTATTCCCTGAAGGCTACACAGTCAGCTCATGTGTGCATCCACGTAACCAAAACAACAGGCTGCATCTATTGCATTAAATTCTATTTCTGATTTATTTTTGTACAGCTGCAGACTGTCTGTGTTTAAATCATTTATTGCAGCCCGCCATACAAGTAGCAGTCAAGGCAAATAGAGCAAATCCATAAAAGTGATTTTCCTGCACAAATAAACTTTGTTTCCAACCTGAATTTATCTAACATACATCACCACAGCCCATTAGTCCACTGGGTTGGAACTGTTTGGTTCAGACAATCTATTTTTGTGGAAGAAAGTGGGTTCTGCTGGGATTGGAAAATAAAAAATAGATTGATTCAAGCCATAAGCAAGTCACAGCGTTTTTTAATAACCACATATAAAATGTTTTCATTAACAAAATCATATAAATATCCTGACATAACAAGTTTTTAGTGTGTCTAGATTTACTTTCAAAGCCTTGCTTATTCAGTAAACATCTGAGACTCAAAGTAAGGATGCAGCGGCATGTAGTTGGTGAGGATTTGCATCCAGATGGCAGGGCTGCCTTTTCCTTTGTCCCAACCAGAATATGAAAGAGAGGCAAAGCAAACTGTAGCAGAAGACTGTTTACAGGTTTATTTCCTGACAGGTTCCTTGCCTTTGAAAACCAGTACAGCAGAATCCCCACTTGAAAGCTGTGTTTGTATTGGATTGCAGCTTTGAAGGCTCATTCAGGATTAAAGTTAACCTAGATGTAATCATTGATGACAGACTCAACTTTCACAATGTGTTTTTATCTAAAGATAAGAAGGGAGAGATCTTTGGGAATCCTTGGCAGCATGATCTAATGCAAAAAAGAAAAAAACAACAATACAGGATCAAAGGCATTTATTTGATCATCTATTAAAACTTTATGACATTAACTACTTCCTTTTATGAATAAAACATATCTAGATTTTGGTGAGAATCTTTTGAAAGCTTTAAAAATATTATCATTAGATCTAGCTTTACAGCTAGACATGTTCTCCGTGGTGTTCTTCTCTTTTTAAAGCCTAAAAACAACAGGTAGAGTTGGTTTAAAAGAAAAGCGCAGTGAAAAAAACAGACAATTATTTTTGATGATCTAGAAACTCTGCGTGAGACACGCATGTCAACAATGACCAGTTGATATGTTCTTTGCAGCATAATCATCCTCTTGGTTGTTGTGCTCAGAAAGTTTTGTTTTATGCTTTCCCGTACATGTCAGTGGCTTTTTAAAGAAAGCTTAGCTCTGCAAAAGACTGTTGACCTGTCCAGGGTGTACCCCACCTTTCACACATAGAAACCGATGATTGACTTTATTGATCTCACAGTCGAAAAATGTACATCAGCTAAAATAGTCAAAGAAGAAGAATGTGCCAAAGGAAGAAAAAGTTTCATGGAATATATACAGTATATTCACAGTGTCCACATATGACAGCTTTTTTTATTTGTATTTTTTTTATATAGGGACTGGCCCCACTGTGACCCTGATGGATAAAATGAGAGAAGATGGATGGACGGACAGGCAGATGGATGCTTTAAGTAATTTCATTAAAAATCATTCTTACTTCTGTGCTGTCTCTTTGAATGCATTGAATTCAACTATATACTCATTGCACTGTCACAAGAACAAAGCAACGAAATTCACTCTGTTCATTTAACCCATTCCCTTGGGGAGCAGTGGGCTGCCATTGTGCAGCACCTTGTGAGCAGTGTGGGGTTAAGGGTCCTGCTCAGGGACACGGAGTGGCAGTCTTTGGGACTGGGACTTGAACTCAGAACCTCTGGGATAAATGTTATTAAATTAGCATTGCACCGATACCAGCATCGGACGGAGCACCAATCCAGCACTACAATGGTGGTTTCGATATTGGCGAGTACCAACAAATAGGGCACCGATACCATTTTGAGAGCCAAATGTTTATTCAACTATTGTCACCCGTTCAAGGTAGGCAATAAAAAGTTCTACTGGATTCACTTTGTATTAGCTTAGCATTATTTTACATCCAAGTGGTATGCAGTTCTTCATATACACACACACACATCAATTTCAAACAGATGGTATCGGTATGGTATCGGTATCGGCCAATACTGCACAGCCAGGTATCATATTGGGGCCAAAAAATGGCGTCGGCGCAACACTATATTTAAAAAACACTCACATTATAAAGTATATTGGTGTTGTTCTCCTCTGATGACTCTGCCTTGCTTCACTTGCCCCTCCTTAAAATTGGTGGGTGAGGTTCATCGCTGTTTACATTTTCATTCTCTCCTGTTTTTAAGGAAGCTGCCTAGCTCCTGTTCTTACTAATGAAGCCAATGAAGGCAAGATATGTTTTCCTGTGTAGAAAATGAAGAGAGTCAGATGGTTTCATCACAGTGCATTAATTTTTAATCCAGCAGACCCTGGACTGGATTCTAGAAATAAAGATTATCCTAACTCTTTGTATCTAACATGCAGCATGCCGATCCCTCTGTTTTATTTTTTTATCACTTTTTGCCTCTGTTTTTCTCGGCTGAATCCCTGCGTTCCCTCCTCATCTTCCTCTGCCTGCTAACACTAAAGCCCCTGGGCTCTAATCCTTTTGGATGATGTCAGCCGTATGGGAGCAGTGTTCTGATGCTTATGTAATCATAGCTACGTACCTTTTCCTTCGATTCTGTGATGCTGTCCGTGATCAGGACCACCTGTTTTCTTCCAATTTACTCCATTTTGTATCCATCTTTAACTGCCTCTTCATCCTCTTCCAAACTGTAAAAGATAGTTCCAGCTATTTCAGCCTCGTTCCCTGGCAACAGCATCTTCCTCCCTCACACACAGCCTCTATCTCTCTCCTGCTCTTTCTCACAGTCTATCACAGGCTCCCTGCCTCTCTGTCAAACTCCTCCTCCATATGAACTCACCTCCTCTCCTCTTGCTTGCTGCCTGTGACGCTGTTCTCATCTGTGCTTCCTCTCTTGCTCTCCCACCTCCTATACAGCTGCTCTGGGCTCTGTGTAAAGATGGTAAACACACAGTAGTGCTTTAAACAAACTGACCATGTTTTTTAGCAAAAACAAATTGATCTTCTCTTTCCACTGAATACTGGTAAAAAATTAAATTTCTGAATATTCTAATCATCCTAATGTCTTGTGCTACACCAAAGTACTGCAAGCCAAAACAAACCACCAATACATGTGCTAACACCCACAGTTTTTGCCCTGTTACAATGTTTATTGATTATCTCGGTGAAATGTTGATGTATTTATAGTCTGTCTTTGTATGACTTTTAAGTATTTGGGATATTTGTGTGACAGTGCATGGACATATGTTTAGAAAAATGTTGAATATTGAAAGTGTATATCTGAGCAAGTTTACGACCCTGGAAGGTTCACATTTATAGAGGTAAGAAATGTAGAATGCAATGCACGGTATCAAAGGGCAGCGGCCCCCCAGGCCTAAAATGTACTTAGAGGGATCCAGTGGTCAAAGTGAATATCATTAACCTGGGCTAGGAATAAAGCTGTCATACTAAGAAGGGTTGTAAGCGTGATTGTGGAAACGAGATATAATGGTATGTTTTTAAAGTCCAACCTTAAGTGATGGATTTAGGTCTGAGGCAAAGCCATCTGATGATTCAGAAGCCAGGTTAACGAGGATGGCGTCCTTAACTCCTCTTTCAAACCATCTTTCTTTGTTGGCCAGAATATGGACGTTGTTGTCCTCAAACAAGTGTCCTTTAGCCTTCAGGTGTAGGTGAGCAGCTCAGTCCTGTCCTGAGTAGTTGGTCCTCCTGTGTTGAGCCATGCAACCGTGTAGCGGTTGCTTGGTCTCTCCAATGTAAAGGTCTGTGCAGTCTTCACTACACTAAACGGTGTAGTGAAGACTTTTTGGTTATCTTTTGGGGTGAAACAGTTTTTTCTCAGGGTGTTGTTGGGTTTGAAGTGCACAGGGATCCAATTCTGGTTGAAAATCCTCCTGTTTTTTTTCTTAGATTCCAGCAATATATGGAAAGTTCCTTCTTCTGTTTTTTCTTTCCTTCTCAGCCGGCCTCTTCTTTTTGTTGTTTTTTAAAAAGTCACCTGGGATAACCGCAGTTCCTCAGGCCTGTCCTGATATGTCCTGGTATGGTTGATCCTCAGGAGGTTGATCCCCAGGAGGTTATTGGGTTATAACTCAGGACCACACCTTTAAGCATGTTTCAGTCTGTCATTTTTTCACTCAAACATGAAATGTTTTGACAAAATAAAGTATTTCGTACATTCATAGCCTTATCAAAGAAAAATATACTCAAAATCCAATGATTCTGATAAATCACTCTTAAAAAGTCCAAAATTTAATAATTTTGAGAAACAAAATTAAAAAAATATATCCTTACAAGATAGATGTAAAGAAAACTTAAAATATCAATATAACCCTTTATTCCAAAACCACATGAAATTACTTTTAATTTCAGTTACTAATTGAACAATATTGATGTGACATTGGAGAAATTTATCTCTGCATTTAACCCATCCCCTTAAGGAGCAGTGGAGTGCCACTTCGCAGAGCAGTGCAGGGTTAAGTGGCAGTTTGTGAGAGTGAGGCTTGAACTCAGAACCTCAGGATTCAAAACTCTATACCGTAACCACTAGGCCGCTATTCCCTTTTATGCTGGGAGTGGCGGCCTAGCACGCTGAGAGCTGAAGTCAGGACCTCCTGTTTACGAATCAGGCACTTTGACCAACCAAGCCACAGCGTCACCTGTACGAGAAAGCTATATCTTGGATATTGTTCAATTAACATAAATGGGTTTTTTCACTCAGATGTTTCCATTTCTGACTGCACCAATTTTGTTGAATGACCCATATAACTCATTAGAAGAATTTCTAATCCAAATTAGTTCCTCACATTATTTTAACACCGACTGTCACCTGGCTGCCAACATGTCCCATCACACACCCTAAAATGGTGTAGATCAGAATACAAAGTTTTCAGAGGTGCAATCCTTTTAATTCATTGTGTAAATCCTTAATAAAAAAAATTTAAAATACCTGAGTTACTAACTTAGATACTTTTCAGATAGGTAACTACTTACTATAAATAGATATTTTTAAAGTAACACTCACAAAACTGTGTGCAACACAGTTGGCTTGCTACTAAAATGTCCCATAGAGATAAACCTGCGTTGGATTTTCATCATTTACTGTGTTGATCATGCTGAGAGCCAGGAGGATGCCTCCATAAAACCTCCATAGATTCATCTTTGTCACTGTTGAATGATAAGAAGCAACATGAAGCCGCAGTGGATGATCAACCCAGTTAGTACAGTGTAAATGTCAACATCTTGACCTATCAGCTACCTAGCTTGCAGGAAGATATACTGTATTTCCACCTGTTAAAATGAGACAGATAATAGACAGCAGGGATGCAATGACTAAGGCTGAACAGCAGATGGAGCCACCTGTTCAAGCCTGAACACTGACATTGCAATTAACTTATCGTGAGTCAAATAGCTATAGTCAGAGGTGGGGAGTAACTTGTTACATCTACTCAGTTAGATTTACTTGAGTAACTTTTTAATTTAATTTTATTTTCACTGAACCATACTTTTTTCTTCTTCTCAAGTAATATTATCATTGAATCGTTACTGTTACTTACGTAAAATAAATACCATATCTAACCACTGTGGATAATTTCACTGAAAAGAAGAAGCACATTTGAATGTAAACTGCAGCAGACACAGGCAGTTTCACTAAAATGAGTATTCATTTTTGCAGGTCAAACTAATATGCAGTGAAATGAATGTATACTGTCAGTGGAGGTATTTCACCCTGTTTTGTCCTGAATATTTCATTTACGTTCAGAAACTATTTTATATGTCAACAAAATGTATAACCAGTATTTGTCCTGCCTGAATTTTTTTTTCTGTATTTTTATTTATTTCAATCCATCATATTTCTTAGTCTTTAAAACATAAGGAACTTGCACACAACATTATGTTATGGACTTTGTGGTTTATGTCATTTCAAATAGTAGAACAGTTACATTACTTGAGAAGCAATTTTACCAATTACTTTTCTACTCATACCTTAATACTTTATTGGACGCCTTATTTTATTTTAACTTGAGTGTTAATATGTTGAGATGGTGCTACTTTTACTTTAATACATTTTCTCAGTAGTACGTCCATCTCTGGCTTCATTAATGCATTTGACAAAAAAAACACTATGAGATTTTCCATCTCTTTTAATGCTGTGTTTTTGTCAATTACATCTACAGTTCATTGTATTGATGCTTAACAGTAAGAGAAAAAGTCAAACAGCTATGAAAATAGTAATATAAGATAACTAATGGCAACATAAAAGTGTTTGAAACACCACACAGCTGTAAAGGAGATTTATGTTCATGCTGAGGACAGCAAACACCAAGTGGGATAAACTGGAGCATATAAGAATACCAGTGGATAATCTGTAGTTGATGACAGTGTATGTGTTAAAACATCAGAGAGAACTCACTAATCTTATTTATTTAGAACTGGTTTTAAAAGAAATACAGTTAACATCAAATTTATTTTACGTAGACCTGATCAGATCCAAGAAAGAATCCCCACTCCACACAGCCCATTGTTTTACTCTCAGACATGTCTGAGTTGTCACAGAAAGCAATGATAGTGGAGAAAAAAATTTTTAAATAAACCTACAAAGTCCAACTTTTCAGAGACCCTTTCTCTCATCAATAGAAATATTGTTCTAAACCACCCCCTTTTTTAGCTTTGTCTGGTCAGAAATTATGAATAGTTTTTAACAGTTCATACACTGTCACGGAAAAAAAAAAGTTTTTGAATAACTGACAAAGACTGAAAATGACTTAGGGAATTTTATCTCCAAAATAATTGTTTTTACAGCATTTCTCTTTCCTCTCGAAACATTGAGATTTGAGTTTTCAGCTCTTTAAGGTTTTCTCCCAAAAATAATCATCTTGTTTTTTCACCTTTCTAAGGTGATTCACAGCTTTTTTTTAGATTTACTACATTGAAATGTATAAGCAACAGAGCTATATTTATTTTTCATTAGTTCCAGACACCATTTTGGTTTTAAAGCATGTGGTTGGACCGGATGAGAGTAGCACATGATGTGAACGAACATTAAGTAGTCAAAGCAAAACTGCAAATAATAACCCAAATAATTTGGGTGCCAAAATTCTACTACAGTAATGTAAGAGACGCATTTAGTTATAGAGAAAAGACTTCAAGTTACAGTTTAGAATCAGAATCAGAATCAAGTTTATTGCCAAGTAGGTTTGCACTTACAAGGAATTTGACTTGGTGTTGTTGTTGCAGACAAAAAACAAAAAAAAATAACAAAATAAGATAGAATATATATAAATATATATATATATATATATATATACACAGAAGCTATATACAAACAGTAGACTGTGCGTTATTGTAACGCAGAAATCCTGAATGGGGGAGAGAAACATTGTCCAGTGTCAAGGGGCGGGTCTTGGCCTTGTTGATAAGGCCGATAGCAGATGGGAAAAAACTGTTTTTGTGACGGGAGGTTCTGGTCCTGATGGACCGCAGCCTCCTGCCAGAGGGTAGTGACTGAAATAGTTTGTGACTGGGGTGCGAGGGATCAGCCACAATCTTCCCTGCACGCCTCAGAGTCCTGGAGGCGTGCAGCTCCTGGAGAGATGGGAGGTTGCAGCCAATCACCTTCTCTGCAGAGCGGATGACACGCTGCAGTCTGCTCTTGTCCTTAGCGGGGGCACCAGCGTACCAGATGGTGATGGAGGAAGTGAGGATGGACTCAATGATGGAGGAGTAGAACTGCACCATCATTGTCCTGGGCAGGTTGAATTTCTTCAGCTGCCGCAGGAAGTACATCCTCTGCTGGGCTTTCTTGGTGAAGGAGTCGATGTTCAGCTCCCACTTTAGGTCCTGGGAGATGATAGTTCCCAGGAAGCGGAAAGACTCCACAGTGTCAATGGTGGAGTCACAGTGGGTGATGGGGGTAGCTGGGGCTGCGCTCTTTCTGAAGTCCACAACCAACTCCACTGTTTTTAGAGCGTTGAGCTCCAGGTTGTTCTCCCTGCACCAGGTCACCAGATGGTCAGCCTCCCACCTGTAGGCGGACTCGTCACCATCGGAGATCAGTCCGACGAGAGTGGTGTCGTCCGCGAACTTCAGGAGCTTGACAGACTGATGACTGGAGGTGCAGCTGTTGGTGTACAGGGAGAAGAGCAGAGGAGAAAGAACACAGCCCTGGGGGGAACCAGTGCTGATGAGCTGTGAGTCAAAGAACTGTGTTCCCAGCTTTACGTGCTGCTTCCTGTCCGACAGGAAGTCTGTGATCCACCTGCAGGTGGAGTCAGGCACATTCAGCTGGGAGAGCTTCTCCTGGAGCAGAGCTGGGATGATTGTGTTGAAGGCCGAGCTGAAGTCCACAAACAGGATCCTGGCGTAGGTTCCTGCGGAGTCCAGAAGCGGAGATAATGCTTCATGAAAAACAAAAACAAAAACATAAAAAACAATAAACTATGACAATAAACTCAAATCTGTTTTGTGCACTTGAAGTGAGTTTTGAGTGTTTGTGTGTTGGAGTCATGTATAAGTTTGCAGCTGATTTGTTGTTTCTATTTTCCATGATAAGTGTTATAAGTGTTTTAGTTTAGCACGATGCCAGCCATCACATACAGCTGCAGACAGCTCTGTCCAGCTTCTCTAGAGACTTTTAACCCAGTCCATCAGCATATCACTGAAAAAAAAAACATGCAACCATTTTTTGCATTTACTTAATCCTATTTAGATACTTTAACACAATTATTTAATTTTAGCAGTGTAGGGCATAAACCCTTGGGTTAAAGTAACTAAATATAATTAAGTAGATGCAAAAGCTCTCATCCACATTCGTGGCGAGGTGTTCTTCATGTCGAACAAAAATAATATACATACTGTATCTGTATGATTAACATTTGATATAATATATTTGACCTAATATAATGTTGAGAGTAATGCTTTAATTTTGAGAGATTATTTTCCCTTGGAAATAATAGAGATGGCTTCAGAAGACGAGAAAAAGATTAAGCAACTTGGCCTTAATGTCAAGATTTACATTATTATGTGTGTTGGGATTAAGATAAGGTTTAGAGGCCTGACAGCATCATACTCAGAGTCTGTTTCGCTTTAATTTTATTCTGGTTTAAAGCGCAAGCATTTTTCAACTTCACATAGAAAATAATTTTAAAAAATTGGGCTGTCCCAATAGGGGAATTGATAAAGCAGCCCGACATTAAGCTAGTAGAGGGATATACCTAAATCCCTGACTTAAACCGGAAAGAAAATGTACAGAGAAAGCTTTAAAGCAGATTAATTCAATGAAAACGACCAATTTAAATAAACTCTACCCTTTTTAAAAAGATTTGTCAAAAATGTTGTCGGAATTATGCCCGCAAACAACAAAAAAAAAAGTGGCCTCTCTGGAGTTTTCTAATGTATATCAATCAAATATAAGAAGGTTTAATGCACATAAATAAGACATAAATAATATTTCCTCAATAAATCAAAACGTTTGTTATTTATTCCAATTTTTTGTTGTCTAATGAAACTTCCTCTTGATAAAAAACAAAAAAAACAAAAAACAAAAACAGTATAGCGATTCCAAAAAGAAGTTTGCTCTGTTATCTATTTTTTTTACTATACATTGCTGCTTCTATTAGTGACTGAAAAAATACACTAAGTATTAAGTTTTCCAGACAGCTTTTGTAAATAATTTAATACTGGTGTGTGTTAATTTGAAAAAAAAAAATGCCGCAAAATCTAAATTAAGCCATCAGTAAATGTGTGGGTGCCACACAATTACAATTGTAAAGCAAAAGAGGATGTTTTGCTTGAGTAGCGTCTATGTTCAAAAGGTGAACGCTGCTGCAAAGACAGGTGACTGGCGCCAGCCATCAACCCCCCCACCACACCCTCTGGGTGATCCGCAGTTATGTCAAGAGGAGAAAATAGTGTCCCTTTGAAAAGTGTTCTTAATCAAACCCAATTAATTTCGCTCTTTTCCCTTATTATTTCCACCGTGGACCCCGTCTCGCTAGTCAGCCTGTTAAGTAGAGCCTGGGCCCCAGCAAAGGTCAGGTTTGGTCAACCAAGATAACATCATAATGCATGTAATTAATTACTAGCCGGAGTATGTCATGAGTGTATTCTGGGTGCTACATGAAGGTTTAGTTTGCAATAAATGAACTGATTTATTGTCTCAAATAATTGTGCAATGTGCTATAAGGCGTTTGACTAGTTTACAAACGCTGTCGAAGCAAAATGTTATGAGTGCATTCTGTCTTTATTATTTTACCAAAAATAACTTGAGAGACAATGTAAGGATCAATGCAAACATTACAACACCCAAAAAATAATCATGAATGATTTTTAGAAATATATAAAGTTAGTCACAAATTATGTTATTGCTGTTTCTTGTGTGGTAACTGGTGTTGGTAAAATTGTCTAGAAAAGTAGTATTGTAGTATTGTTGCCAGAACATAGTAAAGGTTTCATGTTTTATCTTTGTTTTGCTGGACCAAACTGCAGACATTAAATCTAGATGTGCATAGTGAGGGTTTAATATCACAAAAGAAAACTGGCAGGGCATGAAGCATAGGCAGAATGATTAAGACCAAAATTTAACTATCACTTTTTTTATATGCAATGATCTACTTGTTTTTCTGTCCCTTTATAAAAAAAAAGGCAATTGCCACATGGTCTAAAAAAACCCTGAAATTTTACACACAAAGCTCTGAATTTGTACGAGCAATTTTAAGGGTTTCATTTTTGCCATTAAAATGTAGAAATTAGTACTGTATGTTAATTACTTCAAAGTTTAAAAAAATACTTCCCATTCAACTCAAATATAGAGACATTTGAGCCACACCGGCTACTAGGGCAATTAGGGCTTAGCCCTTGTGGCCTCTACAGCCTAGCAGACTGGGCCCCCTGACACCCCTGGTTGGGCCTGATGGAGTGGAGCTTCATCTGCCTAACAGACTGGCAAGGCTCCACAGGTCTGAATGAACACAACAGGCTCCCATCGGGCCAGCTCTCTCTCTGTCATAGCTTATGTTGGCCTTTTGTCAACTCGTGCTCATTAACAGCACAAAGTCACTTTAGTGCCTCACTAATGGATGTGTGGAAAGAAGACAAAGTGCCTTCAAAGACCGGCTCTGTAAATACATTAAAGGCTTTGTATTTAAAAAATAAAAGCCACAGTATAAACAAAGGAAAGTACTGAAAAAATTTTTAAATAATTATAAAAATAATATTATAATTAATGGTTTTGTTTTTTTTCATGTGCAAGTAAAAATTATTTCTTTGGTTTAAAATCCATCATATACCATAAGAGCTGCATAGCTGGCTTAGTTACAATCTGCACTTATACCTTTAAATGGGTATGAGGAAACATGCAACATGAAACATTTTGATTTGGGGCTCCAACACCCTGACAGTTAGCAAATGCATAACAGTGGCATCATACAAAATGAACAGTATTAACATCACTTTCTTTCAGCTGAAAATCCACATGGTCACACTTTTACTCTTTTAACCTGTTTATTATTATTCCGTTTATGTACCCTGTGATTTAACATCATTCGTAATAGTGACTGGAAATGTTTAACATTACGTAAAATAAATTCTGACAATTTAACTAGACTAAGCATTAACGCCTCAAGTATTGCAACCCCTGGAAGATTGAAATTTATAATTAGCTTAAATTCACCAAAAAGTTTTTTTTTCTGACTGTAAAACAGAGTCATCTCTGAAAAAGGCAAGAAACCATAAAATTTGTGCCATTATTTATTATTTGGTGCTGAGCACAACGTGTTGCGGTAGGAGGTCTTCCTTCCCATAATCCTCTTTTCCCTCCATATATTTTATATCAGATGTAGGTTGTGGATCCATCTAAGCCACTTCAAATGGTGCTATTACTACCATAAAATATGTAGAAATTTAAATGTTACTCTAAACCTAAATATGCTGATAGTATAAACTATTATAGTCTTGAATGAACTTGTTTGAGGCTAATATTATTTTTTTTTGCTCAGCATCAATCAAGAAAAATTTCCCCTATAAACATGATCTGAGGAATCTTTTTCTTTATTTGTAAAATATTAATAATTTAGTTTAGGTTGAGCTGCTCATAAAGTTAGATCACAAAACTAATTGAATTTGGGCCCAGATTTTCTAGGTGCAAAAGCATTATATTTGCTATCGTTATTAATCTAATTTACAAATATTTATATGTAATGGTTAAAGTTTCTTAAATTTTTACCAGTAATATCGCTCCATAGGTTATTCCATTATATTTTACTGCAGGGAATGATTTAATGTACATCCTTTGAGTAGCAAATTTTACTGCCAAAGATTATATTAATAACTGTAATAAAATAAAAGGATGCATTCATTTGAAAGGGAGGATTTAATCTGGCTTGGAAAAAGGTTTCCAAGGGTAACTTGGGCCATTCTCTCTCTGGTTGACAATCCAGGGTTAATCGCTTTAAAAGCAGTAATTAGGTGTTAAGAGGTATGCTTGTCTGTTTAAATTAGCCTCCAAATCAGATTACCTGCTGCGACTTCCGTTGATGACGCTCATCAGAATTCAATGCTCTTCAACTGACTTTTCAAATTATTTTTGGCAAGTCAAGTTTATTTATTTTGCACATTTCAGTCCCAAGACTATTTTATTACTGTACAAGAAAAAAGAAACATTAAAAGGAAACACAAAGAGAGTAGCATGTTCGCATAAAAGTAAGTAATAAATCATGAATAATTACAATTCATAAACCTGACAATTAAAATGGCCAAGTAATTATAACAATAAATAATAAAATGTTGGATAGATAGATAATACACTTTAAGACCACTCTAAGCAATTAGCTTCTAATGTTTTAAAGCATCTTAAGGTTTTAACACTTTTACAGTTTTCTGCAAGTATTTTTTATTTTTTTTTTCAAGATTAGAACTAAAAGCTGCTTGTTCATAATTCATCTGGTTCTATATATATATATATATATATATATATATATATATATATATATATATATATATATATATATATATAAAAACTCGTGGGGTGGTATGTGTCATCAGTATCTTAGCTGTTCCTAGGACTGCGCTCTTCTGGACAGAGACCTCTGATGTTTTACCTGGAATCTGTATATATATACAGTATATATATATAAAAAAATATATATATATATATATATATATATATATATATATATATATATAAATGGTATTAGAATTGGGAAGCAAAATACTGAACAAAAACTATAGTCAGACTGACTCCTTTTATTTTACATTGTTTTCATTATTCATGACTCCTGAGTTTGCTATGATGAGCTCAGGTGTGGAAAAACTGCAGATACCAGTCTGTTCTGTACGTCCAGTCTGTTCTTCTGCTTGGTTTTGATGTGTGTCAAAGTTGATGATGACATATAAGAATACCCTACTTTTTGGTTGAAAAAAGCTTGTTTTATTTTTCTGGTGGGTCCTCACAAAGCAGAACAGATCCCAGCCCTATTTTAATTTATTACCTGAGAAATAAAATATTTTCATGTACCTCTTGCAATGCACTAGTGGTATGAGTAGCCCAGGTCGGGAATCAATGTTCTATGGCACTGATTACCCCTAAAAATTGCCATTTATTGGAATGGTAGCATCCAAAGCTGCTGCAAACAGCCACTATTCTGGAAGAACAAAATGAGGAGGAAGCCCATGAGATGAGGCAAAGGTCCTACTTGTTTGAACAATGTTTTTAGACTTCATCTTCACTCGCTACCAGCTGATTTCACCCAAATAGATACATTGATCCACTCAAGCAATAAACTAATTCTCCCAGTAAAGGTATTGTTGTTAAAACAGGCTACGGAAGGCCATTTTGATATATGAGCTTTGATAATAGTTTGACTAAATATATAATGCTGAAATCTGACCATTTTAAAACAATATTTTCAAATAAAACAACATTCTTCACATCTACAATAGACATTCTGTATGTTTAGAAATGAATTTCAGATCTCCATATTCCTGCTGTTACTGCTCAGCATTTGTAATATTTTGACTATGAGGAAATGTATTTCAGATATTATAAATATATAGTCAGTCAAGCTGATGAATGTCAAAATGGGCACTTGGAATGTGTAAACATTTCTAGGTATATAAAACTTCTCTTTTAAACTTTCTGAAATTCAGTTGCTGCTGAAAAAAATGTAATATAGAAAATTGGTTATTACAGTTCCGTCAAGGAATGTGATTTTGAACTTGAAGAATCTTATGTTAGTGATCTACTAGTGGATAAACAGAAACAAGAGCTTTTAATAAATGTTAAATTGGCCTGCCAAAAAATAAAAAATAAAATGGTCTGTCATAGACCACTTCATATAAACCTACGCATTAACTAGAGCAGCAATCTTCTCCTTTGCCACCTTCCTCTCCTTTGCAGCTGTAGTGCTTTTGCTCTGTGTTTTGAACACTTTACCAAATTTATTTTCTTTTGATTTCTGCAATAAAATCTTTGATTCCAGTGGGTTTAAATAGGCACCTCCTGTCGTCTGTTGTAACAGTAACTTGTCGAATCGATGCTCCACTTGTTACACACTCGTTCATCTCTGAGTGGACCTACTTAGAGTTGATGAACTGAAAACTCAGTTTCCAACCTCAGGCTAGATCAATTCAGAGTTGAGGAATTGAGTCTTAAACCTGTTTTGTGAAATAAACACCTATGGCCTGACATATTTATTACTGGGTTAAACCAGATGTTTTGACAGGCAAGTTTATTTGGTCATATTGAGAAATGTATTCAAAATTGGTTCTTGTGGGAGACTGCATTCAGACTTATGACTTTCACTCCACTACTTTTCATGGAAGCTGCTGGTTATTTGTTTCTTTTGGCTCAGCTTGGCTTTGCAGTTTTGTAATCCACTGTTGCCGGGGTTTTTTTTTTTTTCGGAAATGCCATTTCAACATGAGAGATAGCAGCCCTTAGGATTGAATTTGGACACCGCCGTTTTAGCGATTTTCATGACGTTCCACACATGTGAGAAACTCAGAGCAGATATTATTTGTAGTTAGGGTTAATTTCATTAAGGCATTAGTTGTTCAGTAAGATGAGTTCTCAAATCAGAGTTGTAGTTTCTATGTGGTAATAGATTCAACCTTAAACGTCTACTTCTCAGTGCAAGGGTGAGGAGAATCAAGACCCTCCTTATTTTTGTGGCATTTTTATGCTGATGTTCTTCACAGTTGGTGTTGAATTTGTAGCAGGTTTTTCTATGAATTAATATATCAGATGGTTTCTGAAAGTTACACGGTTCTTTAAAATTAAACAGTAATGTGCTGATGTTAAAATAAATTTATTTGTATATTTGAATACTTAAATGAGTATTTCAATACTTCAACTTGAGTGGATGTTTGACCGAGTAACCTTTACTTGTTGTTGAGTAAGACTTGACTATGAGTATCAATAATACTCAGGTACTACTGTTGAGTACTCCATCCACCACTGCCTTAGACCTGATAACTTATTTCCTGAGACATGAGGATCTCCTATAAAGGATGAAGAGACTGTCCTTCCAATCTGACCCCAATGTAACAATTGGCACACATTATCTAGAAAGTTTTACAAACCTGATCCATAAAATAGGGAAACAGAGTCAAAGAGTCAAACAGAGTCAAAGTCAACTCCTTGAGGGCCGTCTGTTGTGCAACTTTTAGATTTGTTTCTTCTTGAACACACCTGACTTTAACATGAGCTCTATGGCAGAGCTTGACTGCTACTAGTGTGGTGTTTGGAGCAAGGGTTACATCTGAATGTAGCAGGGGACCAGCCCTCAAGGATTTGAGCTGGAGACCCCTGCGAAAGGCTGCCTCAGGTCTATCCAGGATGTTTTGAAACAACCTAAATATCTAAACCACTGCCAGGCTCATTTCCCTCTAGTTGCATGAATCCAATGCTTGGCACATGCATGGCTCCCATACTACTAAAAACTGGTCTAAAAACTTGTCAACTCTAAAAGTCCTTTGTTTTATTTTTATTCAATTGAATTTTAAAATAGTGCGTCCAAAAAGCCAAACCAACAAAGTCAGCTAATACAAAGAACATTTCCCTTAAACCAGGGATTCTCAAACATATTGTTTTCAGGGAACTCTAAAAGGTGAGAGTATTTTTCCATTTTGATCTGCATGATAATAATTCCAATATTTTTGTACTACTCAATATCTTAAAGTCATAGGGAAACGGCTGTTCCAACCGTTGCATTCCCAAATTCTCCCGAGTGGTGTCCGACTTTACTGGTATAAAGTTGGGCGGTAAAATAAAGTGAATGTGATTTGTTGATTATCAAGGGGGCGGGATTGTTTTGGCGGAAGGACTCAAGCATGTTTGGTTGTGGCTGGTGTCTCGGAAGCATCTTGCTAACCAGTTAGCAACTTAGTGCTAGTAGGTTCCCAAATGTGAAATGACATTGGGATCAAGTAACACTAAATTGGTGACTTATGTAGTAACAACACTGTCAAGGAACGCTATGGACAGCGGAAACATGCAAGAGGAGGAGAGTTTTGTGTCGGAGGTCGTGGATGAGTCTCCTCCGTCATACATTTTTTACTTAGAGGAGGAAAGTGGGGACAAGGTTGTTGTAGAAGAGGACGCCAGGGTCGGCAGAAGCTTGGTTTGGTGTAACTTACAGCCGTACATGTTTGAGCACTTTCCTCGCAACGCTGCCAGTTCTGTTAGCTCTACGCCTGCCAAAGACACAGACATCTATCCACGTGAACACTGGGACGTAACTCCATGGTAAAGTAAATTATTCTTATTTCTTATTTCAACAGTTGTGTATATTAGCTGCGATATGAATCAAGATGCTATTACTGAAAAAATTTGATTGACAGATGACCATTGATATATGATTGGCCGAATTTAGGTGTACAGGCTGACATATAACTAACTGGCCTGCACGAAATAGCGGGGGGGAAAAAATAAATTTTTTTTTTCTAAATTTTGGTACAATATAGTCTGATAAAGAGTATATTTATATACATGTTTAAGTCAGAATGATTTGACACTTAAATATGACTTCACTACGACTTTAAAATTCATTTTTTTAAACTCTTAACCCTAAGAGTTCTTTTCTTGCTTGTATCATCTTTTAATACCACAACTTAATCTATCACATTTATTTATTTTTTTTATTTTGCCTCTCCAATCTATGGTTAGATTTGTTCTCTTCCTTCTCCTTTAGCATGCCATCAGATTTCCAGCCCTCAGAGGAGGAATAACTGGTCTCTTACAGGTTTGCACACTTGCCATATGCGCAGCAGCACACGGCATCTGTGGATGGTGAATCTGCAGTAGGGCTGGGGGAGTAGTGGGTAAGCCAGGTGTCCAGATCCAACAAGGAGTGAGTGCTTAAGTCTGGGTATATGCATGAGGATGCAAAAATAGAAAACATCCTTTGCCAATTGACCCTTATCGTCCGAGACCTTGAGAGTTTTTCTCTTTTTCCTAATTCCATTATGATTGTTTTCAGAACAGTGGAACCAAATTAACCACTCAAATGAATTTTCTAATTCAAATTTTATTTATACCACATTTAAAAAAAAAATTTAAATTCCTTTTTTTATCCAATATTTCTCCCTGGGAGGAAGATGTGGCTTTGTGGCATGTTTTATTTGTACTTTGTGATTTCTGATCTTTTAGTAGGAGATTTCAACTGCAATGCCCACAAAAGTAAAAAATGTCAGGACAACATTCCATGCCCAACTACAGCTTTTAAGATGGTAGCTCATACTACGTTTTAGAGTTTATAAGACAATAGGTCCATCCAAATACAGCAAATCAGTGAGGACTCTTTAGCCATAGAGAAATGCACCAGAGGTTGCCATGATAAGTGCTGTCCAAATAGTACTGGGCATAGGTGGGACCAAGTCATTGTCTGATAGGCATAAATAAGTCTAGTCTTTGACCTCAAGTCCTGAGGATTTGTAGCCTGACGTAGTCCTACTCAATTCTAGTCAGAATATGAGTCTGATACTGCTCCGTAGAGCTGTGATTATGGGGCGTGTTTCGAACGAACCAGGAAAAAAAATCCCTCTACACTCAATTGGATAGACCTACAACCAATAAGAGCAACGGAGTGCGTGACGTATGTTAAACGACGCAAAAACAAAGCGTGCAGTTGCACGCCTAGAATAAGAAGATGAGCCTTGATCGCGTTTCTCTGTTCCTCTTTTAAAATTAATTTGCTGTCGATATCTTCTAGAACAGACCTAATAGCAGAATCTACACACCTCAACTCTCCAGCGGCAGCCATTGTTGTTGTCTCCCATGCGCGCTTTGGTGACGTGATTGATTACGTTACTGTTGATCATCTGTCTATCATCGTATAAAGCCCGCCCTGACAATTTGATTGGTCCACCAGATATTGTGCGAGCATACTCGAGCTACTACTGAGCAATGCCAGACCGAACTTCCTGACCTCAAACGTTGTGGGCAGGACTAAGTTCGGAATGGCACCCAGGCTACAGGATTTGTCCTGAGTCAAGTTCACTACACTAGTCAAGTTGACTAGTCTTAAATCGGGTCCCAAGTCCTGCAGTTTGAGTTCCAAGTCCTTTTAACCAGAGAGTAAAAATACATTTACACACATCATGTACTCTTCTTTATTTATTTATTAAAACATAAGCAAGTCCAATTGCAGTAAAAAAGATTTGCTGACATTGGCCATGCTTGTTATATCATAATAAAAAAACTTGATGGCATTTAATTTTTAAGATTATATTTTCTGTTGATTCTATTAAAAACATAAAATGTCCACATCAAAAACAAGTAATGAACAAAGAAGAAAAATTGTGCAGTGTAAACAAATTTAGTTTATTTTTATATATAAATGTAGGGCATAAAAAGAGATAGGATGAAGTAAGGAATGCTCTTTAGAAGTTTGTAGATGGCTTTTAAAAATCTAAAAGTTGCAGGACACCCAGCAACTTCATCATTAATGGTTGTTATGCAATTTGATTTGATGGACCCTGTTGGATAAAAAAAAAAAAAAAAATGGATCAAATTTGATTGGACAGCACATACAGACAGACGCACACATATACACAATAAATGACACAGAGCATTCTGTTTCGATTCTCAAGTTTGTTTAGGCTCAAGTCTAATTGAAGCCACAAATTACTGATGTGAAATATTTTTAACATTTTGTCAAGTTCAGTCGAAAGTCATCAAATATATGGCTCACGTTTGACTTGTATCCAAGTCATGAAACTCAAGTCCACACCTCTGGCACTCCAAGTAAGGAAAGAAGTAGTATAAAGAACCTGAATGCTTCCTGTAAAAACTTCATTTTCCACAGTGACCTCCCATATTGCTATCTGATGCTTAAGAACTATACGGATTTTCCAAATTCTTTGTATAACAGAACCTAAAGTCATAACTCATCTCACCGAATTTAAATAATTGCTTCACATGTTCTCTGTGTGATACATGCTAATACTCATGCCTTTATATGTTTTGGTGTATATAATGGGAAACTGTCACTACATTTGTGTAACTTGCATATTTTGTAGTTCTTTTTTGAGAGGCTGTAGTTAAATTTTTACAAACATCATAAATGTGCATTTCAATTGCAGAGCAAGGGTGGTTGTACCTCTTTACAATTGAAAATAGCTCTGTATTGGTCTTTTACCCCTCGGATTCTAATTTCCTAAATCCTAAGTAATCCTGCTTTTAAAAGACTTATTAAAGAACTTTATAAAAAAAAAATCAGATTTGCTGTATGCTAGGCCTCTAAAACTCAATAAAAGTTAAAGAATACCCTTTATTATGTTACAAAGGAATTTTAACCTCTAAGATTGTACCTTTCTGAATCCTAGTTCACCCTTGTTCCAGAAAAAAAATAAATAAATCACTCACTGAGTGAGTGTCTCACCACCATGTATTAATTTGAGTTTGTAGGTCCCAACACTGGAGAATGCGGTGCCAAGGTTGAGCCTTATTTCTCTAATGGGCTTCTTCTCTTAAGGCTGGAGCTTTGTCTTCGGGTTGGAACCTGATGCTGGTTGGACGATCTCCCTGGATAGTCAAGATATATATCTTACAGTCCCAAGTTAGTAGTGGAAAAATTAGATTTTCCAAGAACTGAAAATACCTCAGTCAGGTTTATTTAAGATTGTTGCAAAAGATGAGAAAATGGTGTCTGTCATATGATCTGAGTTTCTCTCATTAATGTTTTTTTTTTATCCAAAGAAAGGAAAAATATTCAAAAGACAAAGTTACCTGCAAGTTACTGTTAGAACGGATCTGAAATGTGTTGCAGTCAGGCAGATAATAAGAACAATCTATTTTAGGGAAACAGATTTTTTTTTCACTCTTACTGGCATAAATTTCACTTTACAGTCAGATCTTTATGACCAGTTTGTAGATATACTGTAATGCTCTGTTTTTCCTCTCCTTCCTGCAGTTTTCTGTCAAATCCGTCCTAATAAAAAAAAAAAAAACAGCCACAGAATTCTCAAACTGTTAGATGGATTTACAGTATTTCAGCAGGAATCCAGAAGGTACAAACTTTCTTTACAGTGTCCAATCTTATTATTGGGAATAAGGAACAAATACGAAATTGACCACGAGAGAGGATGAGCCAGGTTGTTAAGGGCCAAAGTCACATAAAGTTCTTAGAAGAGCACAATCCTTTACGTTTAGTCAGCATTGCTCCAGCTGCTAAAACCAGCTAAGGAGTTACAATGAATTTTTCAATATAAATGTGCCAGTATGGTGAGTTCCAAGTTGTTCTAAACAGAGCAGTCCAGTTTGTCAAAGAAAAGTTCAAAGATTCTAATCAGAGAAACCTTTACAGATTCATGTTACACTTTATTGGGAAAGTAAGTCCTATGTAATTATTTAACTAGAGATAAAAAGCTAGTGTTGAGTTTTGAATTAAAACCTAATACCCCTCTACAAAACAGGCTTTAAATATAGCCTTTAAAAAGAAAAACTACGGGAAATGACAAAATAAAGGCATCACTTCGTAGTATTTAATATGTAACTGGTATGCTCAAAATAGAATACAATGTGATTAATTTCAAGCGAAATATTCCTCATATATCAGAGGGATCTTATATTTTCCTAAAAATAACAACTATACTAGATTTGTGCTGTATGACAAGAAGACATAAAATTGCTCTACAAAATAAAAGCCCTCACATTTGACTTAGTATATAATTGAAGTTTGTGTCTCAATGCTATAAATAGAACAAAATCAGTTTGGAACATAAACTGCAATAATTTAACCTTTAAATGAAACCTATCATTTTACCATGTATTTATCCCTTCAGGATCATGTGTGCCCACATTATTTGGAACTATGTTTCATTGGCCTGATACATTTTATACACAAATTTTAAGCCTGTGGGAATGATTTCACATTGCATAATTAAATCTGGATTCTGTTTTACACACAGTCGGGGAACATCTTGGCACAGACACATGCTCAGTTTTACTGTTCTTAAGGTTCCTTATAGTTTTACCCTCTGACTGGATATATACAGTAGTAAACCTAACCCTTCCTCAGAATCTTTGGCTCTGGTTCAACAACTATGTACAAAGTGATAGCCACCTTCAAACATTTCCTGGAATTCTTTTAGTTATTATTTTTATTAAGCTCAAACACAGTTGGGCAATGCAGCAACATAGGGATCTACAGCATGACAGCAATTCCTAATTTAAGTAGCTCAAAAGAATAAGATGAAAGTTTTGGAGCTGCCGATAAGTACTTCAGATTTAAATCCTGTTGAGATGTTGTGGCATGATCTTACACAGACCACATGATCCAATTGGCGATGATGTAGCTACAAAAAAAACAACTATGCAAAGAAGTGTGACCCAGAAATCCTGATAAGCCAGTTTTTATGTAATGATCAATGGCCCTTTTAACTACGAAGGGCGACACCACCACTGATGAAAGTCCAAATATAGCTATATATAAATAAATAAAGGGATTACTCAGTCTTTGCTGAAGTCTGGCTGTTGTTTTCTGAAGAAATCTGTAAAGGATAAACCTTGTTTGTTTGTTTTTTAATAAGACAGGATTCTATTGTCTTGCACAAATACTCTGAAAAGTTACAGGATATAAAAACAGTCACATTTTAACAGCCAAACAAAACGTAAATAGCTGAATTCCTTGGATATTTAAGAATATTATCATTTATCAGTTTCTTGCTAAATATTTTCACTACATTTATGTTTTAATAAACAAAACACTTGAAACACAACTCAGATATTTCACCAAACAGTTTGTTCAATAAAATATTTTGTAAAACTACTACCCCTGACAAGATGGCTCTAGTCTTTCATTAGTTCATATATCTAGATGAAGATACATTCTTTAATAAAGACATACACATTTATGGCCTTTTCAATTTGAGAATCTATACTTGACATTGTGATTGGCTAGAACCAAAGTAAAAGAGCCCAATAGATGTTACCAATCTCCTAAGAGGTGGTTGTATTTAATAAAGACATTTAAAGTCACAAAAATCCCCTTCAGATTTAGTTCTTTACATCTTTGGTATCACACACCTTCAATGGTATTTAAATCAAACAGTCCATAAGCACTCGCAAGAGGGATGTCCATTTACATTAGACAGCAAAATCACATGTGCTGCCAAGTTTTATCCATCGACTGAATGTGCTCTTTAGCCTTCATCCTGAGCGCGGCAATGCTGGAGCTCCTATCATCCTCTATGGGATACTTATCGTTGAAGGTTGGTGGACATGGATAAGGAGGTGGACCCATGGGCTGCATGCCTTGGACCATGCCAGGTGGGCTGTTGAGGAAGCTGTGGCTAGAGTATGTAGGCTGCAGTGTCTGCGGTGAGCCCATAAATCCTGGAATGCTGTGCATTGGCGTGGTACTGGAAATAGGCGAACTTAGCCAAGGATCCAGGGGCATTGGGTTGGCCACTGAGCCCACGTTTGGAGGCATTGGTGGGCGATTGAAAGACAGCATTGGAGAATCATGCAGTTTCATGGTTCCAGTGTCCATCTTTTCTTGACGTCTCCACTTTGCTCTTCGGTTCTGGAACCACACCTGGACAGAGAGTCAATAAGACTGTTCATGAAGTTCAGCGTTGCACTTGCTGACATTCAAAGAATATACAACATGAAAATCAAAACAAAAGCACCAGTCATGTCACTCATTAGTTTCATTTCCTCATCCTGCTTCTGTTTCCTTAAAAGGTTCTTTATTTTAATCGCTAAGAAATTAGGCAGTTACCCGGCATTAACTCCGGTCTGAAATGCTCACTCATGCCGTCATTTATTCTTGTCTTTACCTGAACTCGAACCTCAGGCAAATTGACTTTCATAGCCAGTTCCTCTCGACTGTAGACATCCGGGTAGTGGTACTTCTCAAAGGCTCTCTCCAGCTCATGAAGCTGATACGTAGTGAAGGTTGTACGATTTCTTCTGTGCTTTTTTTTAGAGTGTTCCTCTTCTTTTGTTGACTCTGGAGAGTCCTCAGCAGCATCATCTTCCTTGTGCAGGCTGTTTATTTCTCCATCACACTTGTCACTGGAAAATAGGTCAGACTCTAAAATAAAAAAGAAGGCTCATTTAGATATTTCCTTGCACTTTACAAACACCCAATGTCTGCAAATTGATCTAATAATCTGTATTTTTACTGTTACCTAGCAGACATGTGCATCTGGACCCCATATGGAAGTTTAAGGTATGAGACTGGGCTTACAATGGGCATTGTTATTGGATCCAGTTTGTTTTACTTAATATAAATTGTGTTAACAAAAACAGCTGGACATCTTACATTGGTCTTAGCAATGTCCCATTTTTTTCAGCAAAAAACATACCTAGAACCTATATGAATGCAGCTGATCTATTCTCATGTTTCCCTCAAGATGCCTGCATTTTACAGCTACTCTGGATAATGCTATCTGGGGCCCAATTTCGAGCCCACTTGGAAGGCGTTTTGGGGTAAGGTAATCCAAAAAGTTACAAGGTAAAGCTTTTTTGTTTTAGAAAATAACTCAAGCCGCTGTTTTGAATTAGTATAGTTTAGGAATATATGTTACAAACCTCTCTAAACTGAACCTAAAATGTGCAGTGAAACATACAAGTTTCACAAATAAAAGAAAACCTAACTAACACGTGATATCACATAAGGTCTGTGGATAAATGGTACCATTTTAACAAGTCTTACTTGGCTAAGTAAAGCCATTAGAATGATGACAAAACCAAATTGGCTTTGAAAGACAATAGTATTTGTCACTTGCTTGACATTGCACGTTTATATCCAGAACCACAAGCTTATTATCATATATATTAAGCATATCTCCATTCCAATGTTAAATACTTGGAGGGCAAATGTAAGATCCATTAAAATACTGTCAGAGCTATTGATTTGTTCTATTTCAGGAATCACTAAGATTAACAAAGTCTAAACTTTCTTTTTAGATTTGACTGAATTGGATTGAACAAATTCAATGGTATCAGTATTAAGAAAAATTTAATCCATCCATCCATCCATCCATCCATCCATCCATCAAGGGGCTGGTGTCTGTGGATGATGGATGAAAGGCTGGGTACCTCCTAGACAGGGTGCTAGTTTGTCGCAAGGAAACATATATATAGGGAACCATATGAAAAACTTCATTGCAGTTTCAATTATCTGAATTGGGGACCGATAACATTTTCCAGCTCTAAATAAAACCACAAAATATGTTTTTTTCTGAATGGAAAGCATTTTTCTTCTTTACATATGCCACAACAGTAATACCTCCCAGAACTCCCCACCCCCATCTCTGAAAAAGTCAGGTTGGAATCAGATTTTCAACAGTTATGTGTTTATATAACTATATTAATTTGCTTATTTGTTCACAGAATGGATTCAGTGCGCAACACCGTGTCTTGTCGACGTTTAAGCAGAGATATTAAAAAAAGAGGCATCGTGGCCTCTTAGTTTGCACACTAATCATTTGATTTTTAAGAGTCATTGCAATCAAATAATAAACATATAGTTCATCAACGTAAACTAAGCTTAATATTATCATTACACATTAGCAACCGCTGTATAAATGTTTATGGATAAGAACTTCTTATCCATAACAATAAATAGCATATAATAAAAATAATAATTATAATACACACATAAACTAAATTAACACAAAAATGAAAAAAAAAAAAAACTGTGAAAGCAAATTAAATGAATTGTCTGACCTAATTTCATACATATTCTCCATGATCAACATGTAATGAATATGGATGTATCTAACTGTCATAGTTCTGTCTTCTCTCTGCACTTACATGCAAACAATCAGACCATGTATTCAAACCATGTGCATGTGTCTCTTACTAATATTCACTGCGACATCAGTTTTCAACTAATCAAACAATAACAAACAATAAAATGAGGAAAAACAGGCTGCTATATCTGAAGGCTCTTTGGTATTTTCCTCATAGGCCTGAACCATTTAACCTTGCTCTAGTCTTATGCCCTCTGGTGGAAGATGCAAATACTTTTATGTACCTTTGATAGTTACATTTTAAGGATGCACTGATATAATATGAATTTCTGGAGTCTTATTTCATTTATAAGGCTTAACAAATTACAGAGATCCATTAGGTCTTATTATGTGATTGAATGATCTCAATAAGGATTTGATTTATCTAGTGATTCTACGTCAACGAAAATGATTTAGATCAGTTTTACTTGCAGGGAAATAAGCAGGGAATTTGCAATGCATAAAAAAATACTGATAGGAATCAAAGTGTATGATTTACAGTGAGTTTTGCATTTGTGTAAATATAGAAACATCTGAAGAGAAATTTAAATTGTAAATAAAATTCAGCAGTTTGATTTTGAAAAAAAAAGATAATAAGTAGTATAATTATAAGTCTATATATTAATAATGGGAATTTCTTCCCTTCTGTTCATGCAATGTATATACTTTTTAAATAAAAAGCTACAATTTCAATTTATTTAACATTTAACATTATCTAGAGATACTGTTTCCAGTAAGTGATAAAATAAGTTCCTCAGGCACAAGGCCTGTATTATCAGTTTTTTTTTTTTCTTTTTTAATACCGTAAGCTGTATTCAGAGAAAAATAATACTGTGGTAAGGTGTACTTCCATGGCTTGACAGACTCACCATGGTAAGCAGAGTGCTGGGAGTTGTCCCCTAGTTCTGATAGGTGTCCATATGGGTCCAGTGGCACCTGCTTTCCAGGATCCTGTGCGTTTGCTCCAGAGGCCTTTGCACTGTTTCCTCCTCCCACCGAATGGAGCAAAGGTTCCTGGTCTTTTGTGAATCCCAGAATGACATCGATGCTGTGGACTCTTCCTCCAGCTGTTGATCCAGAACCTTTTGCAATGTCATAATTGTCCCCTAGTCCATGTCCATTATCATCCACTATTCCAAGGGTATCCATTGACAAATGCATCCGAGCCTACAGGATCACTTTCGGTACTACTTGTTAAAAAAAAAACAAAAAACTAAAGGCTACAAACTGAGGCAAAACAGTTTGTAACTATTATTCAGCGAGTTTGCTCTACTTCAAATTGCACTGAAGTAGACATATACAATAAGTTAAATACTCCAAAGATCACTTCAGTAAAGATGGGGGGTCTCCTTCCACAGCAGGAGAACCAACTGTCATTTTTTCCTGCAAAGGATTAAAAGAAAGAGAAAACATATTTTTTATGATTCTTTCTGGAAGATTCCTGCAGTCTATATTACATACATCAGATTCTTTTTTTTATTCAGCATTAGCAAAAGATTGCATTATGTAGTCACAGTAGATTTATTAACATCTTTGAATAATGCAGTTTATAAAATCTATTCATAACCCAATGTTATTAAAAAATGTATTGACATATAATGTTAATTTGTTGAATCTTATCCAATTTAAAGCTATGGGTCCATGTTGGAATTTTTTTTGAGTCACTATGGTTGTTTAGTTGATTTAAATTTTACCTCATACAGGCCTAGTTTTGAGAAGAGATATATGACAGAGAACAATGCGAGAGCAATGCATTTTATGCTAAGCCACGTGGTTTTGTATGTACGTTTTTATTTATTACTTAAATAAAAAACTGAATCCCATCATGTACCTGTGCAAATTTTCACTGGCTTTTTATCAAATCACTTTTTAAAAAATGTAGCCATTTCAGAGTAAAATCCTAAACATGTACTACATAATATTGAAGTTATGAAAGACCTGTAAGGAAGTATATAAAAAACTTACCTTTAGGTTTACCAGACTTCGCACATGGTGTCTATCTGGACCATAAGTAGACCAACAATATCTTCTGTAGGCACTTGTTACTCCCCGTTAAGTCCTTCAAATCCCCTGCAAACAATTGCACGTAGGACCTAATGCTGTTGATCCATGCAGCCGCAACAACAACATGTAATGTCTTTCTCTTCTGACAAAACTCTCCTTAACCACATGAGACACCAAGAAGCTGTTGGGGGGGAATGGTAGTAAAACCAGGGGCCTTAAGAGGTTTATTAATTGGAATCCTTCCCCTTTAAGAATGACTGACAGTTGTTTTCTGGTCAAGTAATTGCTCCAAATGTGTCATGCTTTCAGCCCGCAGAGGGAGGCCATTGCTAATGAAGCCTCAACAAAACTTTCTTTCAAAAACTCTATTGTCCAAAAGATAATGGCTTGTGTTCAGAGTTGTCTTTTTGTTTTTGTGCCTAATCCCTTTATTCTTCATAATGTTAAGGGGCAACAGACACAGTGATGGACTATGACACATAAAAGATATACTCAGTAAAACTATCATGCTGTAAAGTAGGTATTTAACTGGATGTTAAGAAGCACATTATTATCATATGTCTTTTTTTGATTAAATGTGTACTCTTAACAGGATTCTTGCATAATTTAAAAATTTTGTTGTTCTTTTTCTTTTAAACTTTAATCAAACCAACAATTTTATGTTTGTCAGGATAATTTACCGAAGACCAAAAGTCTATGCAGGAATTGGTGGCAGACCTCAGCTGCTCTTAATTCATTGTGCAGCCTGTAGTTTTCTCCTTTGCCAGCTGGTCCAACCAAAGCCGCCACTTCAGTAGGTGTTGCAGAGATCAAGCCCGTCCTTAATGAGCCTAAAGACTTCACTGGGAGATTTCCTCTGACCTCACTCCACCTACATGAAGATATATTTAGGGGCTCTTTGCGCATAATACACAAAACAACACCATGGAAAAGTACTTCACAAAGTATATGTTTTTTCAAACCCTATTGTTTTTGAGTGAGTCAGTTCTTGTTTGTGTATAAGAGTAAAGATAATTTCACAGATTTTACTAGGAACATGAGGACATTTTGTTGATCCTTATTTTTATGTTTTTGCTAAAGAGTAGTTGTACCACTATGGTATTAATTGAGTTTAGATTTAGCTCAGGCATAGGTATGCACTATTAATGGTTACGTTTAGCGTTATTACTGAAAAATCAATGAAAGTCAAGGGGATTAAACAAGTGGCAAGACAAAACAGGACAAAAGTATTTGAGTGTGTCTAATGATGGCAAAGTGAACCTCGTGAAAAAAAAATTCAGAAACTATTAAGATGGCAGTTGTGTATTCACTTTATTTTTTTCATTAATTCATTTTTTTTTTGAAAAAAAAAATTTAAAAAATCTCATTCAAATTCATTGATACTTTTTCAGTACCTACTTACATTTTCAGGTGGGCTGCTGTCTATCCATGGCATTGAATGGCAAAACTACACCCAATACTTAAAGGATTTTTTTTTACCATTTACTGTCTAATGGAATTGGAACCCAAGACCTTAATAGTGACATGTGCTATCAAAAACCTAAAAAAGAGGCTTATATCAATACTTTAGTAAGGATGTGTCAGATATTATATGAATTATATGATATTGATTTATTTAATGAAGTTACTCTTACTTAATACAGTATCAACAGCTTTGTTGTATTTAATTAATCCTTGCATGAATGAGATTACTTAATGCTTGTGTTCATTTATTTTATTCTATGATTGCTAACTTTTGATTTCTTTCATATTCTTGATAATACTTAAGATCAGCTAAGAAATCTTTTTGTTTTTACATTATTTTTTACATTTCAGAAATGCAAATATAAAATGTTTCATAGTCAGTCAGTTCTCCATACTTTGAACATGTTGCTTATCACAGATAAATACACTTGAAACATTTTTATTTTATGTGAAAGAAGCTAACTAGCAAATTCCTCCAGAGCAGCATCAGCGACATGTGTAACAAGCTGAGCTGAGCTAAAATGTAAAGACTAACAACTACTTAAAAACATGCCTTTGCTCTACCTCAACAGACGGGATGCAGGTTAAGTGGCTTTTCATTGAGCACATTTTCTTGATTGTCAACGCGGATTTCCAAGAACGAAGTTGAAAAGCCCATTACTTTTGCCTTTGAAAGAACTTCAACAGGACAACATAGGTAGGGATTTGCAAGGCACTTTGAAGCCAAACAGCCACCATAAAGAAAGTCAGGCATCTGATGCTCTCAGTGTCTATATATGTTTCTCTCAGCATTTTGTGGCAATGAAATGTTTCAATTAAACTTTTCGACAGTTTTTCAACAAATATTTTAACTTAATCATGCAGGTTTTAAAATAATTTGTATAGGCTGATACTTTTAAATAATGGATAACTAAGGCAGTTTATTTTAGATATCATTTAAAACTCTTTCTTATTGCTAAAAGGAGAAAAGCAAGTTTATCAGATCAATAATACTTCATAATTTTAGAACATTATCATGAAATTACAGGGTTTTTTTTATCCCTAAATATGTTACTTCAGGATCTGTTTGATTTATTTCACTATAACCCTACATATCAAATTAATGATTTTATCATTCTTTACTCTTTAACACTTTCCATCACTGCTCACTTCATTAATGACTATTTAGCCTTTTGAAATGCTCCTAATAGCACCTGAGTCATAGGCAAGAGTAACTGATAATCATTTCATCACATTAATATATTAAAGCTGTCCCTCTTTGCTCATTTCCCCATTATCCTAATTGAGTACAAATTGGTTAAGAGGGTGCAGCGTAGCTATCAAGCGCCTTAGTTTTATCAGATGACAATGTAAGTCCCTCAGATCCTATTAGGAAGAAAGCAGCTAATGTTTAAATGTGCTGTGTCAGCTTACTGGGGGAAAGGGGGATGGTGAACAGCAGATGGATGACAGGGACACAGCAGAAAGGGAGGGTTAGATACTGACAGTGTCACATGGTTTTCCCAGAAATGCGTGGAAAAGACTGAAGACAGAGTGCCACTGCTGGGACAGTTAATAGTTCTGGTAGAACTACTGCACATTGTATGGAATTCCTTGAATGAAAAACTGGATGTTTTGCATTTACAGAACAATAATATGCAACAATGATTTATACTGAACTTAAAGGGCTAACCAAGAATTGCTGTTCGTCATTTTAGGAAAGTTTAAACTCATTTGCATAAAAAGTGGCATCCCAGTCAAAAATGTGTTCACATGTTTTCAGGTTAATACCATAAACTAACATGTATTTATTTCTTATATAATGAAAACAATCAACAAGAAAAGTATTATCTATGGGTAGTTGTGACCCTGTAACCAGAGTGCTTGTATTCTGATTGGAAGTACCTTTTTTAAACCCCACAGACAACCACTCTGGGTCTCAGAGCAAGTCCCTTAACCCCACAATGAGGGGAGCAAAGGGACTGTAATGAGCTTACTGCTATCTAAGTTAGATGAGAAAATAATTTGGTTGCAATAACCAATAAATTTGATATATTTTTATTCAGCAACCCTATTAAATGATATGTTTATTCTTTCATTGTCCAAATTACCATTGTTGGTGTATAGGATGTAATCACCACTTTGCAGCAAACAAGGCAAAGTTGTGCGGTCAAATGTGGTCTGCATGGTCTTAAAGCTGAGTAAAACTGCTTCATAGAATACAACCAGTAAACAAATGTTGGCTACTATGTGTAATATATTACATATCATACATTAATAATAAAAAAAACAAAAACGTAAAACGTTAAGTTAAAAATTAATAAACTGACTAAAAAAAAGTTAAAAAGCTATTTTAAAAAGTTAATGTATCACCTGTAACAAAAAATTTGTCGCTTTCTTTATATAAATATTTTTCACAGATTTCTTATAGAAGCGTTCTTTGTTTTGTTTTTTTACCATATTTGGGAAAATTACTGTTTTTTGATTTTAAACATGAATACAAATTTTCTCAAATGTTACAAAGGTTATAGGGTCTTGGTCTGTCCTCAAATAAAACCCTTGACTTGAAATTTTAAATTTCACAATATTTCACTGAGTATAAAAGTTTGAAAAGTGCAATTCTACTTGCTTTGGACATAGAACTTTTTTTTTTTTTTTTTTTTTAAGCTAAAGATAAATCTGACTGGATGGAGAGGACCTTTGAACATACATATTTATTTCAATCGTCTCACATTTTCTATTTGCATTTAGGGTTTTGACTGGGTCATCCTAAAATATAAATTTCCATTTATCTAAAAAGTCTGCAGAAAGTATTATAACTGGCGATGGAATGCCCAGGAGGGATCGGCAAACACAAGCAAATTCCTTATACGGGTTAATTGACAGCTCTAAGTCCATGATGAAGCATCAAGTCATCTTGCTGGCTGCATGATCCAGGTAAGAAATGCTGTATATTTCAAAAGTCTGCACTTCATTCAACACCAATTTGTCCCCAAATGTTTTTCCATTTCAAGACCTAACACAGTTTATAATAACTTCCGGGACCTACAAGCCGGATAAAAAAAAAATGCTCCTTCAAAACAAAATTCCCATCTGTATTGCTTACAAAATGAATTCAACAATAAAATCTTAAATGTTCAGTTTCAGCTTATTCCCATTGTTGTCTGGTCCTGCTGCCACTGAAGTTATTGTTTTTAGTATTTTAATATATTCAGTTCAGTATATTTATAAAGCACCAACTCACTTATTTGAAGTCACTTTACAGAGAAATTTCTATCAGATCATATAGTCAAGTGCACGGGTGTCAAACTGGTTCCAGAAAGGGCCGTGTGGCTGCAGATTTTCTTTCCAACCAAGCAATAGCACACCAGACTCCAGTCAATCCTCAAGTCATTATGTTCAGATTGGACTCCCTTGATGAGATGACTGGAGTCTGGTGTGCTATTGCTTGGTTGGAAAGAAAACCTGCAGCCACACGGCCTTTTCTGGAACCAGTTTGACACCCCTGGTCAAGTGCATCATGTGTAACCGGCTGAGCTGAGCTAAAATGTAAAGACTAACAACTACTTAAAAACATGCCTTTGCTCTCCCTCAACAGATGAGATGAAGGTTAAATGGCTTTTCATTGAGCACATTTTCTTGATTGTCAACACGGATTTCCAAGAACAAAGAAGTTGAAAAGCCCATTACTTTTGCCTTTGAAAGAACTTCAACAGGACAACACAGGTAGGGATTTGCCAAGCACTTTGAAGCCAAATGGCAACTATAACGAAAGTGAGGAATCTGATGCTCTGAGTGTCTATATATGGTTCAGCATTTTGTGGCAATGAAATGTTTTAATTGAACTTTTCAACAATTGTTTAACAAATATTTTACCTAAATCTTGCAGATTTTTGAAATGGGTATCATTTGTAAAGACTGATATTTTTGAAGTAATGATAACTGAGGCAGTTTATTTGTGTTATTCTTTGAAACTCTTATGACTAAAATGAGAAAATCAAAATTTATCAAATCAATAACACTTCATAATTTTAGAACATTAGTGTGAAATTAGTTTGTTGAGCTCTAAATGTGTGAGAATAAGAATAATCCTAGGTTTGTCAAGGCTTAGAACAGAGGAACCAGCTTTAGAAGCAGACAGACAGTTGGATTTCTATTTGCAGAGATCAGCAAGTATGTTTAAGGCAGGAACCTCTTCAGAGAGAGAACACAGGTTAATGACCAATTCTATCTACCAGTGGATGATACTGAACGTTTGAGTCACTAACCTGGTCTTAAAGTTCAGTCCGTGCCCAGAGAACAAGTTTTGTTCCAGCAGGTCGGCTGCCAATAAGACATGGCGGGAGCCACCCAGAGACATCCAGACGCTGAAGTCCTAGAGAATGGAGGACAGGCAGGAGATCAGAGTCAAGCAAACAAAGAAAGCAGGATATGCCAGATGGCAAAGCCAAAGCTGGTGTTGAGGACGTGCTCAGTAGTCCAGGTCAGGAGATCACAGACTCCTAGACTTTACTCTGAAGCAGACTGTGAAGTATGGCGTCCCCATGTTGATTTGATAATGGAAAATGTATCTCTTTCCAACATTGAAAAAACTTGAAAACTTCTCAAGAACATTCTCACTCGAGCTTCAGATGTTATTCAGCCTCTTGGTAACCTTTGCTCTACCTGAGGCTGTTTCAGTCTGTTTGGCACAGCTGAAGAAGCGAGGAACTATTGATGCGATTCATGAACACTGCAGGACCCTTGGGAGAAACAATCTGCTTTTTGACATCACATGCATGTAGCTCTTACTATTGCAGTGTGAAGGGGTGTTATAGACTCCAAAGAAACAGACAAACAGCTCCTTAAACCGTTTTTCAGAACCGCAATTACAGTTAAGGAAAGAAAATCATCGATCCACATTTGCAGATCTCCTTCGTATTGCAGAGAACAAGCAGGAAGTTAAGAGCACAAACACTTCAGTACAACAACAAAAAAAGCTGTTTCAAATGAACTAACAGCCTTTAAAAATACAGAAATAGGTTCAAGCACTTTAAGTGACCTAAAGAAACAAGTTGCTGATAAAAGTCAATAAGTATTTTTCCGTAAAAATTCAAAAAATATCCACTGGACTTGGTTTCCAAGATTTGAAGACGTTTCGCCACCTCTCCAGGAAGCTTTCTCAATAAGCATCAGTTATGAAACAAAAGAAGCAAACAGTACCTAAGAAGATCCAAACAATAAAACCTGACAATGGAAACCCTGAACCCAACTTACCTTCAAACAGCTTCCCTAGTTTGAGACCCAAGCCCTGGCGCTGCTTTAGCTGTGGGGAAGATGGACATATTGTTGTGAACTGTGAATATGAGCCTGCCCTGGTAGAGGCTAAAAGATAATAACTAAAGTGAAAAAACAACTATGGGCCTGGCAGCATTGTTGCTCCATCTCTTTAAAGTGAAGTCTGCCTCTGTTGTCCGACAAAGAGAGGCTACCAGAGAGTCAAGCTGTTCCCTTGAACCCAATTTAAAGGTAACAACTAAACAGCATGCCATTTTAAAATTTGCATACTTAAACCGACAGATTCCCAGTACCTCAAGGCTTAATTGGCCTTGAAGCACAGCCCAAGTAATGATTAACAGTAAAGATTTTTAAGAAGTCTGCGTCAAAGATAACTAATTTCCCTCAGTCATTTTATGAACAACATCTGTCCAGTTATGAGATTAAGCCAATTTTTGACCTCCTTGACACTGAAGGAGCAAATGACCAATCAGTGCCTTACTTAGGGTACATTGAAATTCATTTCACTTTTCCAAAAGAGTTTATTGGCATAGAAGTCATCGTGCAAATGTTTGCCTTGGTTGTGCCAAATCTTTAAGCCGATTCTCAGTCCGTAGTGTTATTTGGGACTAACACATTAGATGTGGTCTATGAGTTGAACAACAAAGCATGTCCTAGACTGCAGCTCCCAAATTCAAATGGTTTTAAGGCATTATTAAAGGACCTAGAGTTAAGACACAAACAGGCCAAAGACAGTACCCGTGGTCTTGTAACCATGTACAACAAGGGCTGTTTAAGGGCTGTCAAGGGCTCCTGAGAAATGCAAGTTCTTTCAAAATTTTATTCGATCTCTTTGATACATATCCCACAAACGAGTAGAAACCAGTGGTGGCTGGCCAATGGAGGACCTTACGTGTGCCCCGAGTTGGCAGGAACTGTTGTCTCATTGTAGTGAGGCTGATTGACAGGGCAAGCCGTAGAAATGAAATCCCTTAAACAACTTAGCACGAGAAGCTGGAGGTAAAATCGTTTGGACCTGATCAGCCGAACTTTAAAATTGACAGCAGTCTAAAAGACAGAGGGAGACGGTGAACTCGGTCCTGGTTTGACTACTAGGCTTTGCTAACTGCATTATCCTGTTTTCTCTGCCTCCTTTTTTAAAAGTCAGGATCTGTCCCAGTATGGATAAAGACAGGTAGGATTGATTTAAAACATGTTTTAGAAATGCAAAGAAGAATGAACAACCTGGAATTCACAGGGAAAATCATATAATATAGTGTACTTTTTCTAGATGTTTGTTGATTTGCATAGTTGCTCTTAAATAAACACATTCTCAGAAAAACAATATCTTTTCTATATAAGAAAAATATAAAGCTGACTAATAGCTTCTCCATTATTAAACTGGTACATTATTTTTTCAGGTTTGTGACATCATAGTGGACCATGCAAAACACAGATTTCCCTTCACAAAGCCTCAGAAGGGCAAAATTTATGTGCAAAAAGTAAACCTGAACAAGAAATTCTGTCTATTTTCTATAAAGTATTTCTATAATGTTTTTTTTGTTGGCATTCATATAAGTATACTGGTGTGATAATTTAGTTGTCATGAAACGGGACAGATGGACCCAGTATTCAATGTGAGACAGTCAGTAGGAAAGTTCATAATGTTTATTAAAATAAAAACATAGACAAAACAGAATGCGCTGCTGTGGATCTGCGGATTGCGGTGACTGCAGGGGCAGGGAGCAACCCATCACTAATTCTGTAAAGAGAAACACAGTTAAAGCTACAGTGTGTAATTTTCAGCGACATCTAACGTCCAGACTGCAGACTGCAGCAACATGAACATCTCCCCCCCACCGCTTCTCCCCCCCAACAGTACGGCGAGCGTTACGGGACAAAATGTCTTCCACGACATCCGCATCACCTACCTTCTCAAGTGATGAGGTTTGTTTACATAGATCATTTTACAGATAGTATTTCATTAGACTGTGTGTTCAGTACCGTCTCAGTTCATCTCTCTCAACTTGCCGTAGTTACTTTCGAGCGTAATGGGCGATCTCGCAATCGCTAGTTTGTTGGCTCTGCGCTGCTGTAGCGCAAAGATGTCTGCCTCCATGGCTGCGAGACCTGCTCCTATGTAATTATAAATAACGAATTCTAAGGCAATGCAAATATTAAGGTTAAGAGGCTGAGCTCGTAGATGATGATAAATAACATAGTTATGTATAATATATTACATTTCTGACTGTATATCCCTGTAAATATTACACACTGTAGCTTTAAGTGACCCTGCTCATCTGACAGGAGATTATACAGAATGAGTCACTTATGTGGTTTAACAGTTCAGTCCATTCTCTGCGTGATAGGCAGGTTCCATCCTATGGAGTGCCGAAGGGATCCAGTGAAGAGCCATCCAGGGTGTTCCCGATCAGAGCAGCAACCACTGAGAGCTGACAGGAGATCGATCCAGGTCAGAACCAGACAGTTCTGCGATCCAAGAGTCCTCAGCTTGATCAAGGCTACAGATCCACACAGGAACAGAACAGAAACGGGGTTCCAGGAATCCACAAAGCTTTCAGGCAGGTTCAGAGTCCAGAGTTAGACACGTGCAGAAGCCTGTCAACACAGACACACACAGAAGCAGACAGGCAGACTCAGATATAGATAGGCAGGTCAGTGGTTGAGGGGAGCAGAAACAAGATGTTGTTCCAGGATTTATGCAGGACTTTAAACTGGTTTCCTTCTAGGAGCCAGTTTTACGGGTATAAAACCGACCCACCCCGCGTTCCGAGCCAAAATCCTGAGGGCTCCACGGAGAGTGATCAGAACAGGATCAGAAGACAAGACATACACAAAACCTCTCAACCCACTGGCCGCCAGGAACCAGGACATGAACCAGGGAATAAACTAGAAACCAAACAGACAAGCAGAAAACAAATAATGATCTGACCCCTATCACTCGGGCTGAACCAAATGTAAAGCAACGGACGCAGGTGGATGAAATGAATGATAATTAGGTTTTTGCTATACAGTATGTGTATTTATATACAGCTGTTCCTAGAGACCTTAAGCACCTTCGTTCATTTCTAAGCCTTTCAGGGTAATATAGGCACCTCATCAAAATAACTTCAAGCCTTGTGATGTCCCTTACTGAATGAAAATCTGCCATAAGAGCACTAAAACAAAAAGCGAAGGCTACTGAGTACTATGACCCTAAAGAAAGCTTTGGTGAGTGATGGACTCCCTCTTGTGACCTAGCTTTCTAAGGCATCATTGAGTAGCTCAGTTCTGCTCCTATCTTGGATTTTGCTGACCCGAATTTGCCAAACTCACTCCACACAGACGCAAACAATACAGGGCTATCCTGCCCACAAATTAAAACTCTTGGTCTAAAGTGGGCTGTAACAGAAACGTTTTCCGATTATCTATATGGAAACCAGTTTAATGTCATGGAAGACAGTAACCCCTTGACTTATATTCTGACAACAGCTAAGATGGATGCAAAGAGCTACAATTTGTTAACATCTCTGTATACTTCTAACCTTAAGCTCCAGTATAGAGCAGGCAGACTCAACTCTGATGCAGACGGCTTTTCAAAGCAACTGTATGGTGAGCTAGTAAACAATGCAATGTTGCAAAAAGATCCTGACAGAATAAAGCAGTTCAAGAGGTGGTGTCTGCTATTTGTGGGAGACCCTTGTGTTGTAGCCTCTCTGATGAACCCACGCCTCTCGTGCACTCATTAGCCATTTCTGTGTGATTGGTGCATTTTTCCCTCATTGAATCCTGTAGACAGGCCCTCCGTGCCCTGCCTGTGTTTCCAGGAATAATTTAGGTTCAGCTGCCCTAGAACAGGCAAGTCGAATGTAGGTCCTTGAAAGCCAACAGGTTTTAAAGGTTTCCCGGCTTCAGCACAGCTTATTTTTATTGATAACTGATTTACAGGCTTTTGCTGAACTGCCAACATTCCACAACCAGGCAGGCTGGGCACCAGGCTGGCCAGATAAACCCCCAGATCTCATCATCGTCCCCTCAAGTCTTGGAAAGGTCAGGGGTTCATTAAATGATGAGGCCAGCAGTCGGATATTTAACTCCAGGTCAGGAAACATGTTGGGCTGCTTGTACCGTGGAATTATGGTTCTAACATTTTGTTTTAACCTTTGTTCAGTCAGCCATAAATACTCCTTAGTGCTGGTTCCTCGTCTTTCTCCATCTTTTCCTGACCCCCCATGTTTGTTTTTCCTGATGTCTCCAAGGTTCGTGTTTTTCTGTATTTTGTTATGTTGGAGTTTTGGATTCCTGTCTCAGTTGCCTGTGAGTACTAAGTTATTTCAATTAAATCTTCAAGAATTAACCTATGCCTCCTTGCCTCTGCATCTGGGTCCCCAAACCTCAACCAAACCCTGACAGTTCAAGGCATTTTTTTATAGCAAAATTCAAACAATAAAGTAAAAGATATATTAAGGCAGAATAAAAGTAAATAAAGATAAAAAACACGATAAAAGCAGGTAGTAAAAAAAACAAACATTGGACCACAAGCAAACAAATAATACATCAGATTAACTTCAATCAAAGGCAGTTATAAACATTTTTTTTTTCTTTGAATTAAAAAAGCTCAGGCTTTCAGTCTTATTTCAAGTTGCTTGAGCTGGGTAGAGTGCTCCTTCCACAGCTCACCTACTTGGTAAAGATTTAGATCAAGAGTTTTGTGCGCCACTCAATATTTCTGTGCATTCTCTGCTTGGTCCAGAGGAGGAACAGATAAGTAATGCTGCACCTCCACAATAGTAGAATAGAATAGAACTCTATTGATCTCACAATGGAGCAAATCACTTGGGACATCAGCTCTTAGAAACATACAAAGAAGGAAAAGGTGCATATATACAGTGGATGGTAAAAAATAAAGGAGAGATTTAAGGTGACTTATTTATACAGTATCTTATGTACAGTAAATTGCTGGCAGTTAAAGTGTGTTTGCAGGTTTTTTAAATAAATAGTATGTTATTGCAGTGTTATTACACCAGGTTACATTGCATTGTAAAGTCTGATGGCAGCAGGGATGAATGACCTGCAGTAGTGCTCCTCTTTTCACATTTACATTTAGGCTTTCTAATAAACACTTTTAATGTACCATACCTTATTGACTGGCTTAAAATCGAAATATTTCCATACATGGAAACACACTTTAAGGTTTGTTTCATGAAAGGATGACCCAAAAACTCTGAATTATAAAAAAACAAGAGACGTTTGTAATGTATGAAGTGTGTAGAACAGGGACCTGAGCCATCTTAAATGCACGGAGTCACACCAAATGTTCAAATCTTTGCCTCATTGCCTTAAAGCAGTTGGCTGAATTGGTCTGTATCAAGCATTGAAGATGTTAAATCGTCATCATTGATGTCCAGTGAAGCAAGCTCCGGCCCACTGCTTCACCATAACTAGCCAGTCGTGTTTGAAGTATGCATCGAAGCCTCTGTGTTAGAGATAACATCACTGCAGTCCATCCATTATCTCCAAACATCCTGAGAGACAGGTGTCTCCACTCCTTACACCGTCATCCGCTTCTATGGTAAACAGCTAACAACTTTTACTCTGGGCTCTAAACATGTCTCCTAACTGTAAACTGGCTTAAACTACTCCATGCAACTTTCCAACATCCATAACTCTCCACTTAATGGTTTGCCTTCCCTTCCAGTGGCCCTCTCAGTCCCGGTTCCCACTGTTGTTTCGCCTTTCCTCTTTTGCATATCTAAGAAAATAACCTGTTTAAATCTGCTTGTTTCCATGGAGGTGCTTGCCTAAAAGTCAAAGAGCAAGCATCATGACAGTCTTCTGTTTGTTCCAGATAAGGGGAGCATAGAAACTAAATGCTGCTTCTCCATGTTTGGTTCTAATTCTGGGTGTACAGAGTGGGTTTGACGTATAAGACCTGAGTGGTCTGAGAGGTTGTTTTTTTGGTTGATATGCTTACAACAACTCCGTTATGTGTTGAGGTGGTGATTAGTGTTCATTTTAGCAGTCATTTTGAAATTTAGTTTTAGTTTTAGTCCAGTTTCAGCATCGCTTTTTAGTTTTTATCACATTTAGTCGACATCATCCCACTTTTATTTAGTCTAGTTTTAGTCGACTACTATTCAGAGCTTTTTAGTCTTTATTTTAGTCCAATTTTATTTGTTTAGTTTTAGTCAACAAAAACCGTCAACATTTTAGTCTAGTTTTCGTCAGGACATAATTTTAACCTTTTACTTTTTGTCAGCAGATAATATTTAACATTTCCTAAAATTATTTCACATTTCAACATTTTCTCTCATCTTTTTGAAAAAAAAACAACACAATTTTAAGGAACACATGCAGACATGGAAGATGTTCTGACAATATTTGCATATTTATTTTGAACATTGTTAAGGTTCAAAGACACAAACAGATTGCTTGCATTAAAACAAATAAAATACACCTGACAAAGGAAACAAATAAAATAAAGTTTCTTATGAACTTAACACAAGTGCTGGCTGTTTATAGCTAGTTCACATAGAATAATAAAATAAATAGATTTGAGATCAATGTTGTGAGAGAAAAAAAAAACTCCAACTGATACAACAGAAGTGCTTTCCTGCCAGCTAGTTCACATGGTATATAAAGGTACAGTGTTGCTAGTCCTGAGAGTCAGCTTTGTATTTGGTGTGGGCAATTAAGGAAGCTTGTATAGCTGGCCTGTCATTGTTTCTGGGTGGTTGTTGGTGGTGGTGTATCTTCAATCTGGAACAGAAATTAATACAATGTCAGGATAGATGCACCGCATAACAGGAATTCCAGGTGTATAAATAGCATATAGGTCTGTTTTTTTCCTAAACAAAAACTAAGTCTCTGTAAAAACTACATTTGACAATCCATTTCAAACTCATACAAACAACCTAACTATGATTTTATGCAGGAATAGATTGCAGACATTTTTATGTGTGCATGCATTTTGGTTGTCCTAATATTGATGCCAATTCAAATCAAATGTCCTTGTAATAGTAATGTGCAGATAAACAGAGCAGCATTTTATGTCACCAAATAAAGACATTGGGAGTTTGCATCCCTGCAGTGCTTCCCCTGGCAATGGCTATTTTGTGTGTGAAAATCTAGGTTAAAGTTTTTCTGAATTATGTGTGGCATATTATTTTTATTTTGTCTTATCCTGATAAATTGTTTCAGTTCGTTTTAGCATTTAGCATACATGTGTAGCTGCCAAGGTGATTTGTGTTACTATAGTTCACTTGCAGCTCCTAGATTACCTAAAACGTCTGTCTGCTTTAATCAAACTTGCAAATTAACTGAAACTATGGTTGCTCGGCCAGTATAACATATCTAAGTTAGCATAAATTTAACTTCACATACAATTCTATCAACAAGTGGCTACGGTCGCTACGTGCTAAGAAGCTAACGTAACGTAGCCAGCCTGGATACTAAATGCTATGAAAGTTAGCCAACATTAGTAAGTTTATCATTGGGACATTATAGCCGTTGATTTAATGTTACATTATAAAACAACCACCACCATCTTTTCTGGTAACTTACCGTAATGTCTTTGTGTTGAACTGCGTCTCTTCCGGTTTGTTGTGTTTTTTCCAGCTACCATGTGGCCACATTCCTTCCCGTCGTCTAAAATCAAGCATTTGGTTTTGTTCTCCACTACAATGAAGCGAAAATGTGTCCATATATCATGTATCCTCTTTCTATCGAGCCCCATGCAAAGTATGTTTTACTTTTAACCTGTCGCCGCCCGCTCCAGGTTTGAAAGTGGGTGTGTGGCGGAAGAGCGGAAGAGCTGACGAGGAGGAGGCGGAGGAGGAGACAGGATTTGAAAAAAACATAAAATAATAATATGCAATTTTTGTCTCGTCTTTGTTCGTGAACTAAAATGTCCATAGATTTTAGCCCAGTCTTTATTTAACGAACTGCATTTTCGTCTCGTCTTTATTAGTCCACAAAAATTATTTCTGATTTACTCCCACTTATTGTTTATTAGTGGGGATTTTCGTCTCGTCTCGTCTAGTTTTCGTTCGGTGAAAAATGTGCGTTGACGAAAAATATTTTCGTTTTCGTTAACGAAATTAACACTAGTGGTGATCCATTAAGTGATTTATAGAACAGACGGAATTTAAAGTCTATTTTCTGAGCTACAGGGAGCGAGTGGAAGGACTTCAGAACCAGGCTGATGTGTTCTACTTTCTTAGTTCTAGTGAGAACATGGGCAGCTGTGTTTTGGATAATCTCCAGCTGTCTGGTGGACTTTTTGGGCAAACCTATTAAGACACTATTGCAGTATCCATCCTTCTAAAATTAAATGCATAGAATGTCTGTAGATTCTGCTTGGATATTAGACCTTTAACCCTGGAAATGCTGTTTAGGTAATACAAGGCAGACTCAGTAACTGCCTTTACTGTATGTGCCTCTGAAGTTTGGTTGGAGTTCATCATAACACCCAAGTGTTGGGATCCTGAGGCTTGCCCACCAGAGGGTGCAGAGGATCCTCTTCTGTTATATGTTTTCTGTCAGGAACTGGGGTTACTGTTGGGATCTGGAGAGCTACCATCTGTCTCCAGCAGAGAGCGCTGTGGGTCTCCTGGGCTGGAGCCCTCCAGCACACCTGATGCTCATCAGCCCATCAGGAGACCTTCCTACATAAGCAGCAGCCAGACCTTCCTTCAACGCCGCAGTGTTGATCAAGTTTGGTTAGCGAAACCTGAGCCTCTGTTAATAGAATACTAGTAGACTCTAGAGCAGGGGTGCTCAAGTCCAGTCCTCAAGAGCTACCATCCTGGAACTTTTAGATGCATCTCTCCTCTAACACACCTGAATCCAAAGGCTCAATCCCCTCATTTAGCTCAGCAGAGGCATGGTAACGAGCCACTCATTTGATTCAGGTGTGTTAAAAATGGGGTGAATCAAAAAGTTGCAGGATAGTAGCTCTTGAGGACTGGACTTGAGCACCACTGCTCTAGAGAGAAACTAGATTCTAACCTGCCTCTGTCTTCTCTGCCTCATAGGAAACCTGATCGAAGTCTGAAGCTCTGGATGAGCTTAGTCTGGAAACCTGCCTGCCTGCCCAAGGAAGCCAAACCAGAAGACATCGGTCTGGATTCCTCCAACAGCTCTCAAGGAAGAGCTAGGAAACCAAGTCAAAGTCTGAAACTCATGAGTCAGAAGCTAGACGCTGCTGCCGCTGAGCTCCCTGCTGAATCTACAGTCTCTGGACCCCCAACAGCTCTCAAGGAAGAGCTAGGAAAACTAAACCCAAGTCTGAGACTCTCTAGCCAGAAGCTAGACGCTGCTGCTGCTGATTTCTCTGCTACTTCCACATTCTCTGGACCCAACCGGTTCCCCATCTCAAGGATCTGTCAAAACCACTTCAAGGTACATTCAGAAATTACTCACTCGTCAAACCATCTAACTGCCTGGTTAATCAAACTCTCCATTTCTCCACATATCAGTGAAACCTGTCCCGGACCTGTACCAGAACCTGTCCATATTACTCTGTGTGTTTTCCCCCAAAATAAACATTGTTAACTTTTCTCAGTCTCCAGTTCTGGTGTTCTGCATGTGGGTTAACTCCATTAGCCAATCATGACACCAAGATTTCAGCCATAATCAGTGGTTTCTAGCTGTAGTAGTTGAAGCTGTGAGTTAACCCTCAATCCCTGCTCATTTGGTCTGAAGATTATTATCTCAGTTTTTTTTTTTATTCAGTTCCACATATTAATCTATTTTACGCATCTATCCAACTCTCAGATGGGTTCATAGTCACCTGGTAACATTGTGATCTAAAGCTGAGTGTCATCTGCATAGTTATGGTAACTGATCTTGTTATCTGCTATAATCTGAGCAAAGGAGCATGTTGACATTGAATTGTTGGGGCACCAGAATGGAGCCTTGAGTAACCTCATGTCTTTTTTTTCTGGTCTCGGATTCAAAATTCCTTTATAAGTCACGGTCCTTCAGGTAGGATTCAAACTAGTCCAGAGTGGTAACAGAAAGGCAGACCCAGTTTTCTAGATACTTTGATAAAATCAAGTGATCATTAGTATCAAATATCAAATCTGGATGGATGCCCAATAATACCAGCACTGTGGTTGTTACACAGTCAATTTGTATGGATGTCATTGAGCACCTTAATCTGGGCAGTCACAGTACTGTGGTTGGCACCAAAACCTGACTGGAAGACATGGAAGCAGCTGGGCATCAAAAGAAGGCATTTAACTGTTGAAACAAAACCTTTTCGATAATTTTACTGTTGAAGGAGAGAGTTTTTTTGGTTCTATTTAGTTTTCACTTTAGGTTTTCAACTAGGCTTGGATTTATGTTATTCTGTTTTTTACTGTCAAGACTAATTTCTTTTTTTTAAATACTTCTTCTCCTATTTGGTGTTTCTGCAAATTTCAGGGATGGGGAGCAAATGACTGGGGTGCTTACTGCACTCCTAGGGAGCCAGCTCCCCCACTGACTCCAATAGGCACTCCCATTCCCCGATAGCCCCTCCAGAGAGGGGGGCCCCACCAGTCTCACCACAGTGGCTCGGGGGCCAGGGACCGGCAGCAGGACCCACCAGCCAGCCGGGCACAGGGCTGAAACCACCGACCTCCCCCCATCCTGCCCATCCACAAAAAAATAAATAAATAAAAATGAATGATAATAATAATAAAAAAAAAATAAATAAATAAGGGGGGGGGGGGGGGCGTCCGGCCGGCCAGCCCACACGCAACACGCAGAGCCCCCACCCCGGATGAAGCCCCACCAGGGGACAGCATGGACCAGGACCGAGACAGGGAGCCAGACCCGAAGCCCTTCTGAAATCCTCTTACCTCTAGCGCCACCCCGCACTCCCCCTCCGGAGATATAATCCCTCCCCTACAATAACATCCAAACTACTCACTACACAAGCGACAAAAGACATCCAGGCCGAGATCATTCCTACTCCCCCTCCCTCCCCTTCCCCCACTTACAGAGTGCAAACCCCTGAAGGGGTCAGCATCTGCCATAGATGTTAATGTCCATGCCCCCCCAGCCCAACAGGCCCCGAAGCATTGGCGGACAGCCGGGCGTACACCGGCCTAGACCCCAAGCAGTACCCCCCACCGGACCCGAGCCCCCGAAACCCCACCGGGGCCCCTGCCCGAGGGACCCCAGATCCCCGGACCCACCCAGCAGTAGGGCCGGGATATGCCCAAAGACCCCCGTTGCCGGCACTAAAACCTCCACCCCGACACCGGTACTACAACACCAATTCGAAGAACAAAGCCACACAACACAGCAAAGCACAAATCCTGAGTCCCATTCCAAGCTCCGATTCCCCCGCTCACACCCCCCCTCCCACACAAAAAAAATCCCCCTCATTGAAGAAGAACGGCCACAAACAATTCAGTGTCCAACACCCACTGCCACACCGCGAGGACCCCTCCACCCAGACGCTCCTCCCCAGAAAGATCAACATGCCTGCCCTCCCAAGAGACAAACAAGCGCACCAAACGGGAACCCCACCGACAGCGCACCGCCGGCACGCGGGGGCCCGAGCAGCCCCGACGGAAACAACACCGGAAGGCCGATATGGACAAACCGACGGCACCAACCAAGTCCCCAGGCGGATTCCCCCACCCAAAAACAAAACGATTTTACAACCCAGGCACAGTGATAGATCCTTACATACCTGAACCTCTATACCGGCGTGCATAACCATAACGCGTGAAAAATAATTATCAAGTTGATTGCCTGTGAACTGTGGACAGATTTTAGATTGCGCAAAACCCATCTTGAATAATCTTTGACCTGTATAGTGCACTCTGTGGAGGATTTTGTATTGTATTGATTGTAAATTGGTATTTCTAGTCATGTTAAAAGTTCTTAGACATATCTGAGCCCAGATGTGTAGTTCAAAACTGACTGATAAATCCTCCTCCCATTTAGTAATAGGAAGATGTGCACTTTCATCTGGCTTGGTCTGCCGCAGTTTCCGTAGGCTCGTGAACTCGCAGGCGCGCGCTTTTAGGAAATCCTATACACTACTGTTTATGCTCTAAAAACATTCTAAATGACTTCGTTTCGAGTAAATTATGGACGCTACCCACTCAGGACACTTGGAATACATTGGACGAGCAGTATGGATGAATATTGACACGTTTTTTGTGGACTTTTATGGACCTTTCTGCCTCGGGCACCATAGACCTCCAATATTTGAATGTCAGCAGACAGTAAGAAGCCTCCCAGATCTCCAGATGCATTTGAGATATCAAAAAAGTACTCCAGAGTGTTGTTCAGCATGGGGGTGAGTAGAAAATGAAGGCTAATCATGTTTTGGGTGTACTATTCCTTTAAGTGGACAGTTTGATTTCACAGAAGTTTGATTTAATTGAAAATACATTGTGTTTTTTAACATGCTTCCTTTGTTTTTGTTTTTTTTTAGCAGTGTATGTATTTGAAACAAATTTACCTCCAAGACTCCTTTAATCAGTATTCTTCCTCAGCTCATTGTTTTCATTCTATTCAGCTATGTCCACTATTCATCCTGTCAGGTAGATGGTTTTCATGCATCTTTAAATGTCTGGTTTCTGTGTCTTTCATCCAAGTCCTTGTAATGAGTTATTTCAACATTTAATGATAATTAAAAAAATGTAAATGAAAAAAAAATTCCTTTTCTTCTTTTTACATACTAATCATTATTTTTATCATCTTCTCATAGAGTGTTGGGATACTGGCTGGAGCTTTAAAATGCTATACATACGTGTGACTTTTTAAAGCAAAGCGGGGGTGTAAAGTTCTTTACTTTATGGCTCAGCTGAATTACTGAATTGCATCACGAACTAACCTGTTGAACTCAGATTTACCTCTAACTGACGTCAATCATGTTATTAGCCCAATTTTGCAATAATAACAGATATCTGTCTGTTTCCTATTTGCTGGATTTGTCTTGTCTATTTAGGGGTGGTCTGCTCTATCCCTGATTTAATAAGATTAGCCTTCACAGGAGCAACAGCTTGGCATAAATCCTCCGTTACTTGATGTCTTGGTCAGGACTGTACTCTTACCTCATATGCCTCGTATGCTGGAGTTTCAGCTCCTACTCGCACACAATTAGTCAGACCAGCACAAAAGTTGCAACAGACAGATTCACACTTTTACAATCCTGTTTATCAGATAAAATCCTTCCTCAGTTTATATTGTGGGAGAACCTTCAACTGCTAAATATTTCATCATAACCAATCACCCCTTCGGCTATTAGACCATCTTTCATCTTTACCACTTAGATTTGATATTTGTCCCCATTTTCCCCCCTGACCTTACAAATGAGTTTATTTTTGTTTTATATATAGATATATCTATATATATATATATATATAGATATATAGATAGTTGAATTTTATTATATTTTCCACATAGCATACACTTTTACATCCTATTTCTAACTGCGGTTCTGCTCTCCAATACAGAACAGTTCAATTTGGTTAAAGCTACAGTGTGTAACTTTTAGCGACATCTAGCGGTCAGACTGCAGCAACATGAACATCTCCCCCCCACCGCTTCTCCCCCCAACAGTACGGCGAGCGTTACGGGACAAAATGTCTTCCACGACGTCCGCATCACCTACCTTCTCAAGTGATGAGGTTTGTATACATAGATAATTTTACAGATAGTATTTCATTAGTCTGTGTAGGGTATAGATTTCATGTAGACTTAAGATAATAAATATACCGGTTATTTTTTCTACATCGTTGTGACGTTTTGGCGATCTCGCAATCGCTAGTTTGTTGGCTCTGCGCTGCCGTAGCGCAAAGATGTCTGCCTCCATGGCTGCGAGACCCGCTCCTATGTAATTATAAATAACGAATTCTAAGGCAACGCAAATATTAAGGTTAAGAGGCTGAGCTCGTAGATGATGATAAATAACATAGTTATGTATAATATATTACATTTCTGACTGTATATCCCTGTAATAATTACACACTGTAGCTTTAAATATAACAAGTTGTGTTTAGTATGAGCAAAATAAACCTTATAAAAACTTAAAATATAGCTTCTATGGTGTATATATAATGGTGCAAAGTTTTATAAAATAATCTGAGGCTACTTTTCATCTCCAAAAAAGTTAGGTATAAATAAACATTAACTTTAAAAGCCTAAAGGAAAAGATTGAAAGTGACCAGAAATACATTAATTTGGTAGATTCATTGGTCAGCTTGAAGAGATTTTTGTGAATTGTTGGAGAAAGAAAAGGACAGCAATCAGTAACCATGCAGACCCTAAAAAAGTAGCATGAATTTCAGTTGTTTGAGGCAAAAAAAAGGTAAACCTATTCTTATTTTCTTCTTATTGTTGGCAATAAGACTTTAATTTTATTAGTTTCCCATAATCTAATTTGTGAGTGACTCAAAAGGCCAGATAGGATTTGCTGGATATCATGCTTGGACCTGCAACCCTACCACAATATTTGCCAACACTGTCAAAAACAATTAAATTGTTCCAAATTGAAGGTAATGAAAAGTTCAGCCTCAGAGTTTAAGATGATTAAATAATTATTGTTTTAAAGTGCCCTGGCTAAGAGATTAGTTTAATGGTGGCTTCTATCCTGACAGGTTATTTACACACAAGCCTTATCTGCTTCTCTGTCTAATTTCAGTAAATAAACTGCTAAAGCTACCTGCTAAACCCAGCCCACATCCGCTGATGTCAAAGGTGCATCACAAGTGGCCAAACTGTGTCATTGGGACACAGTTAAAAAAAAGAACAGACTCTAGCTACTGAGAGTACAGTTGAATTATTGTTGTACCCTGTATTAACCTCCACAAACACTTCTAGTTGATAGTTTTTTTCATCTTCAAAGCAGTGAATTCCTTTAAATGTTTTTAGACGTGCTCTGGTGAAGGAAGGCACCTTGTAATGATTAGTTAATCTCGACTTGTCCTTTCTTAGGGTTTAATAAAAAACATTATTGGGAATCACTGGTATGACGTAATTTTAGTTCATCTTTACTATAACTGTGGCTAAGAGATAAAATATCGAAGTATGAAGTATTTTTTCCCCTGTACATTTATTACAAACAGACTTATCCTGTTTGTCTATCTATCTGTCTGTCTGCCTGCCTGTCTATCTTTCTATCAGCACTAAAAAAAATTGCTCAATACAACAAAAAAAAATTGGTTGAATTTTACCAATCTGGCTGCTAGATATCCAAAAAATATTTTGGTTAGAACAACAAATCTAATTTGGTAGTGTATTTCACCAATCTATATTGGTAAAATGGCAAACCAAACAAATTGGCCACTTTAACCAAAGTATTGGTTGAGTACTATAGAAACTTTGATAGACAAGGCTGGAGTTTGAACCCACAATCCTTTGGTTGCAGGGCGAACTCCTGCGTCCGATGCCACCATTACCATTAAGATTTCCTGGAATTTAATACTACTTTAATACTACTTTAATACCAATGGTACAACCAAGCTTAATACAGAGGCTTGCATGCTCTACATGTACACATCATTGTAACTGTTCTCTAGGTCCATAACTGTAACACACTACACCTGACTACAGCTAAACAGTCAGATTAGTAAACCATCAGTTGCCATTGTTTTAACCAATTGAATTGGTTGATCCAAAAGCAATGGCTTGATAAGTTTCTGAACGAGCCATTGGTTGATTTAACCAACTAGATTGACTATCTGTCTTTCTTTTTGGTTGTCCTTATTAAAAGGGATTATTGCAATGCATCCTCTTTATTGAAATGATATTTGTGAATGCTATTTATAAAACTAATTGGTTTTTTCGGGGGGGGGGGGTCTGCCTATATTCCCAATACCAAATATTTAAGTGTCTGGAAAAGTTCAAGGGCTTTTAATACTTTTGAAGGGAACTATAAGCCACGTATACTGAATCAATGACAGACCTAATGTTGGGATCTGGAGATCTGCCACCTTTCTCCAGCAGAGGGCGCCCTGGGTCTCCTGAGCTGAAGCCACCTGCACACCTGAGGTCTCGTTAGGAGACCAGCTATATAAGCAGCGGCTTGACTTCCCTTCAGTGCCAGAGTGTTACCCCTGGCTCACACCGACTCCGGTCTTACCGGTGCGGTGGGTGCGGCGCCGCAGTGATTCCAAGTCATTAAAAAGACGTAAACCTCTCTCACCGGCTGCTGAGCTGTCCGGCTGCGGTTACCGAGACACTCCGGCGCTGCAGAAAATTCAGCAAGAAAGCTATCCTTGCGGCGTGCCGGAGCCCTCCGCAACAAGCTCTCGCAAATATCCTTATTTGGGCCGTGTTATCGCGTGAAGTTATGTGAACTCAAGTGAACTTCTGTTAAATCTCCGGACCTGTTGCCGGAGCCGCAGAGCCGCACCGCACCGTAGTCAAAAGGGCGGTGTGAGAGGGGGTGTGCGGGAGTTGCGGTCTCCGTCGGCTCGGTAACCGCACCGGAGCAAGTGTGAGCAAGGGGTTAAACAGTTTATGGTTAGCAAGCCTGAGCCAAACCTGTTGCCTGAAACTCTGACTGCTTTAAAGCCAACCTGAATCTAACCAGCCTTTGTCTTCTCTACCTACTCAGGAAGACCTGATTCACTCCTGGGGCTCTGGAAGAGCTCAAAGCCTGAAAACCTGCCTGCCTGCCTGCCCTTGGAAGCCAAACCTGAAGATCTCCGCCTGAAACACCTGCTGGTTCTCAAGGAGAGAGCTAGGAGATCAATTCAAGGTCTGAACCTCATAAGTCTGAAGCCAAGCCATGCCGCTGCTAAGCCCTCAGCTGATACCTCAGTCTCTGGACCCTTCTGGTTCCCTCCCTCTACAGTTCTGTCTGAACCACATCAGGTACAGATCAATTCAAAGACTCTGACAAGATACTCAAGTCTCTTGGCTAACCAAACTGTCACTCTCTACAGAGAGTCCTGTGTTACCAGTTCCTGAATCCGTTCCTGCACCTGAATCCAAATAACTTCATTGTGATTTCTCTTCAATAAAAACAATTGAACTTTTACTCAGTCTCTGTGGTGTTCTGCATGTGGGTTAAATCAGTAAGACCTGTCATGAAACCTAAAACACTCAGGATACATTTGTCCTGAATGCATGCCTTATAGACTTAAAGAGTAGAAGTAAACTATCTAGGAATCATTTTTTTAAAAAAGGAATCCACAAAAAACAATATATTAATTGAAACAGACAGACATTTATCACATTTTTAAAACATGAATCACATAAACACATTTGTATAATAATTTTTAGAATAGCTTTTTCTATGTTTTTTAGGGTTGAAAAGGTTATATAAAGCTTCACATAAAAAATATTAATTTCTGTAGACAAGTTACCTTGTTGAACAGAAGCACTGCAGAACCACAACTTGTGCAAACAATAGTTGCACAATAGTCCAATTTGAATAGTAGAATTAGCCTGGGTGAGAAGCCTGAACTGACATTAGGATTTACATGAGGACACATTTCTCCTCAGCTGTCTGCCTTAGCTCAGTCACTTTGCTCTGGGCTGTGGTCTTCAGTGCATCCAAGTCCATGTTTTGAATCTTGTTGAGGAAAGAATCATTGGCCTCCTCTTCCTCCTCATCTTCATCAACCATTTTGGCCAGTTCCTCTGGGAGATCGACATCATCCCCAGCCATCTGAATCATTGCACTGTCTTGAGAGCTCTGTTAAAATCATTGAGAAAACATATCTTAATAAATGTATTATATGTCATTTAAATATTTATTTATTTAAACATTTAACCCGTGCTGGGAAAGTAATCTTTCCAACTTCATTAAATATTTTCATAACTTTTTTGATTATACCTTGACTCACAACTAGTTGAATAACACCTCTGACATGGCCTGAGGGGGTCTGAATTGTTTTCACTGGCACGAAGAAACTTTGAGGAGGGGGCCAGTAACCCTGGCACACAAAACATCTACAAATGTTTACACTGCTTTACGGCATATACATCACTATCCCCTTTCCTCATTTGTTATAAAAATGGAAGCTGATGTGACTAAGTTACCCAGAGAAGGTGTATATTTGTGCACATTGTGTAGGATTGATATTCAGGCAATGAAGCGTCTTTTTGCAGGGCTTTACACTCTGTCTCCTTTGTAGTTATCAAACAAAACGAGTGAGGGTGTGCGAGTTTAAACAATGCACATTGTTCTCAATCAGCTCGGTGGCCCCAAAATTACACCAAAGATTTGAGCAAAAGAAGATGAAATGCAAAGTTTGTCTAAAAACTGTCGGGACTACCCAAAGAAACACATCCAACCTCCACCACCTACAGCACAACCATGCTGTTCAATTCAAAGATGTGCAAAAGGCTCCAATACCTTTGTGCAAATATGTATGGAAGAGAGGTAACATTTTTCTGCTGTTTAATGAGACATTAGCCCCATTTACACTACCCCTCTGAAACCAATCCGAGCTTTGATCAGTTAATCATGCCGAGCTTGGTTCCTTACGACCGTTTATACATTGTGCTAGCACCGTTCCCCGCCTCCTAGTGACGATCTACGGTACTTCCTTTCATTTTAGGCTTAGTTTATAGCACTTTCTTAGTGTTAAAGGTGAGTTCCCCTAATGCAAATGCATGTTCAGAATGACTGATTGCCAAATGCAATCAAGTTTAAACTCTCACTTCATTTATCCAGAAAGAGTAAATGCTAAAAGTCTCAGAATTAATGCAGTTGGGTGAGTTTTTGTTTAGAAGGAAATGTTTTTATCGATTTCTATCAAAAAATTGACTTAACTGTATAATTGGATTAAATTGACTGTACAATTATTTGTATGAATTTTATATCTTTTTGTTTATTTTGGAAATTGCCCTGAGACTACTATTTGCTGTGAATTGGTTCTACATCAATTCAGTGGCGCTTCAGTGGGGCTGCTCAGTGGTGCAGTGGTTAGCACTGCTGCCTTGCAGCAAGAAGGTTCTGGGTTCGATTTGTGGCCTGGGGTCTTTCTGCATGGAGTTTGCATGTTCTCTCTGGGTACCATGGCTTCCTCCCACAGTCCAAAAACATGACTGTTAGGTTAATTGGCTGTGTGTGTGTGTGCGTGAATGGTTGTATGTCCTGTTTGTCTCTGTGTTGCCCTGTGATGGACTGGCAACCTGTCCACGGTGTACCCCACCTCTCGCCCATTGACTACTGGAGATAGGCACCAGCACCCCTCACGACCCCAATTGGGAGACGTGTGTCAGATGATGGATGGTTCTACATCAATAAACTGAGCTAAACCGAGCATCTTGAACAGAACAGCATACAGTTATAGCTGGCAGTGTACATTCTGTACAGGTCATCTGTTCATAAACATGCATCACAAAGATATATGTTGCTATAAATCAGTGCATAAGCCTTACATACTTTCCAGAACTTGCAAGTAGCTATTTTGTCATAAACAAATAATTGATATCAAATTATATTTATTTGAAACTCTGATATTTATAATTAAGGAGACGTAGAAGGATTAGAGTTGTACTTACATCAGGTAAACGGTATTTATCTCTGAGTGCAACTCTCAGGTTTGCCCTCTCAGCCTTCTTAGTTGCAAAGTCTTTATCTCGCTCAATCCTGCAGAACACAAACACGTCCGATAAGACTGCAAAGTTGGCTCAGAGAAAGAATAACATTTACATAAAAACTTACTTAGAGCAACCTCCCATACTCTGGCATTCAGTCATAGTAATGTTTTACTGGTATTACAGCCGAAGGGCATGGTATTAAAAGGTTAAAGGCTGGACAAAGCAGGTGGCAAAGAGCAAAGCCTTTTGTAACTTGGTGTCTCAGCACCAGCAGCATCACCCCATCATATAGTTTCTGTACATACATCCTATCTGAGTTGATTTGGCTATTCTGCTTCCATTGTTGCTCTTTTTTTGGGCACATCAAAAAGTGGAAGGGATTGTTTTTGCCCCGTCTTTCATATAAAGTATCTAAAGCTCAGTCAAATTGAAGGGAAGTCATCTATGGACGTTGGTTTCCAGGTCTTGCCACAGATTCTTGATGTGGGTTTGGATTACTTAAAGACATGAATATACTTTGATGTATGGATTTAATTTTGTCCATGGTGACATTTTTAAGTTTGTTTTGCTGGAAGGTCCATCCAGCCACTAAAAAGATAATGCAACAGTTTTTGGCATTTATCTAATCATATTTAGTTACTTTTACACATGTCAGCAAGGCTGAATTGATTATTCCCTGCTTTTGACATTTTAAAACTGCAACAAGAAAGTCTTTTGTATTCACACATATTAAGTAAAATATTATATTTTCATTATAAAAAAAAACACCTGGAAACAAGTGGGGTTTTTTTCACCTCAGGCATTGAAGCTTACTTTTTTAAACATTATTGTACAACAAATAAGTACATTTTAAAAATGGCTATACCACAATGTAAGTTCACTGTTTGTTATTGCCAAGTGTTTTCTAGTTTCATTATTATTATCTTTGGAGGGGCAGGGGTGGCCATGATCACCCTAAGCCAGGGATGTCAAACTGATTCCAGAAAGGGCCGTGAGGCTGCAGGTTTTCTTTCCAAACAAGCAATAGCACACCAGACTCCAGTCTTCTCGTCAAGGTGGTCCAATCTCAACGTGATGACTTGATAATATGAATGGAGTCTGATGTGCTATTGTTCAGTTGGAAAGAAAACCTGCAGCACTTTCTGGAATAAGTTTAACACCTGTGCCCTAAGCCAACCATTGGCCACCCTTATCAGGGGATTTGTTGGACGTAATTCACCACCTCTGGTTCCCCTCTTAGACAGAGGGTGGAAGCAGGAATACTCTGAAGTAGAATGTCTCAACTAACTTGGCATTTTAATTATAAGTATAATACAAATAAATGAACAACAAAAATACAGTAATTAATTCACTTATAAGTTTGTTTTCAGCCACCGGTCAGTGCAAATGGATCCCTGGATGGCCAAACCTGGCCACTGCGTCATTGTTTATATCCTTTGTATTGAAATCTATTAATTGTTTTGGGATGTAGTTGATAATATTCATGTTTATGTTTGAATCACCTTTTCCTCCCAATCCTCCTTTCCTTCTCACCTCATTGTTTTTATCCTCCTCAGCTGTGTCCACTTCTCTCCTGTCTGTCTGTCTGTCTCTTAATTGGTTTTCATGCATCTTTAGATGCCTGGTTTCTGTATCTTTCTTCCAATTCCTTGTAATGAGTAATGTTAGAACTTTATTTAGCCAAAGCTCTTTATTTAGCTAAAGCTCTGTGCTTTTAGGTTCTCCTTAAATTTAAATCAATGATAATTAAATGTCAGGGTGTAAAACTCTTTTTCACTCTTTTCACCATTATATTTATCCTCTTCTTACTGATTGTTGGGATACTGACTGGAGCTTTAAAATGCCATACAGATGTGTGCCTTTTTAAAGCAAAGCTGGTGTGCAAAGTACTTTACACTGCGTCTCAGCTGAATTGCTCTAAGTTAAACCATCACGAACTAACCTGCTGAACTCAGATTTACCTCTAACTGACGTCAATCATGTTATTAGCCCAATTTTGCAATAATGTAATTATAACAGATACCTGTCTGTTTCCTTGTTGCTGGATTTGTCTTGTCTATTTAGGGTTGGTCTGCTCTAACCCTGATTTAATAAGATTAGCCTTCACAGGAGCAACAGCTTGGCATAAATCCTCCGTTACTTGATGTCTTGGTCAGGACTGTACTCTTACCTCATATGCCTCGTATGCTGGAGTTTCAGCTCCTACTCGCACACAATTAGTCAGACCAGCACAAAAGTTGCAACAGACAGATTCACACTTTTACAATCCTGTTTATCAGATAAAATCCTTCCTCAGTTTATATTGTGGGAGAACCTTCAACTGCTAAATATTTCATCATAACCAATCAGCCCTTCGGCTATTAGACCATCTTTCATCTTTACCACTTAGATTTGATATTTGTCCCCATTTTCCCCCCTGACCTTACAAATGAGTTCATTTTTGTTTTTTATATATATATATATATATATATATATATATATATATATATATATATATATATATATATATATATATATATATTTATTTATATAGATAGTTGAAATTTATTATATTTTCCACATAGCATACACTTTTACATCCTATTTCAAATGAGTGTGATTATGATATCACATACAGAAAAGTTTAATTTGATAAAATATAATAAGTCATGTTGGGTATGAGCAAAATAAACCTTATAAAAATGTAAAACATAGCTTACACAGTGTATATAAAATATAAGATATATATGAAATAATCTGAGGCTACTTTTCATACCCAAACAAGTCAGGTATAAATAACATTAACTTTGAAAGCCTAAAGGAAAAGAGTGAAAGTGACCAGAAATATATATATTCCATTGGTCAATTTGAAGAGATTTTTGTGGATTGTTGGAAAAAGAAAGAAAAGGACAGCAAACAGTAACCATGCAGACCCTGAAAAAAGTAGCATGAATTTAAGTTGTTTGAGGCACAAAAAAAGGTAAACCTAGTCTAACTTTCTTCTTAAGTTTGTTGGCGATAAGACTTTAATTTTATTACAAGTTTCCCATCATCTAATTTGTGAGTGACTCAAAAGGCCAGATAGGATTTGCTAGATATCTTGCTTGGACCTGCAATCCTGCCACAATATTTGTCAAAAACAATTAAATTGTTCCCAATTGAAGGTAATGAAAAAGTTCAGCCTCAGAGTTTAAGATGATTAAATAATTATTGTTTTAAAGTGCCCTGGCTAAGAGATGAGTTTAATGGTGGCTTCTATCCTGACAGGTTATTTACACACAAGCCTTATCTGCTTCTCTGTCTAATTTCAGTAAATAAACCGCTAAAGCTACCGGCTAAACCCAGCCCACATCCGCTGATGTCAAAGGTGCATCACAAGTGGCCAAACTGTGTCATGGAGACACAGTTTAAAAAAAGAACAGACTGCAGCTACTGAGAGTACACATTCAAGCAGTCATTGAGAAACATGAATGTTTTAAAGTATTAAAACAAAACAAAAAACAAGCAGCAATTAAAATGTCCTATTAAAATGCCCAAAGCTGAGCCCTGAACAAGAAAATGTTTCACTACTTTGACATGTCCTGACTGATTAATGCCAAGCTAGATGTTATTTTAGATGAGTCCCAAGTTCTCTCTAGGTTTGGCTTTAAAATAACCGAAATTTGGGTAACATAAAGTTATTTTTTTTTGTTTTCCTCAGTTATCTACTATTCTTTGCAGCTGCAGCCAATCCTTCAACTTGGAAACAAAACAATCCTCTGAAGGGGATTTGTAAAGAGGGAAAGCTCAGACAAGATTCTCTAGATATCCTGATTCGTCCTGTGAAGACTGCCACATCATTTGCCAACACTGGCAACAAAGTGTTCAGCCTCATATGTAAATTAATGAAATAATTATTGTTCAGAGGTAATTTATAACCTGGCACGTTACCTGCCTCTATTTAATTTGAGCCCCAAGGAAAAATAAATCCCCTCCTAAAGCTAACAGCTGATTTTTCTTTGGACTTGTGGCATATTTTTTCTAATCTTATCTCTTATCTAAGTTATTAGGTTAATAATGGTATTGTTTTAACAAAAAGAAAATTAGAATAATACCTCAACTTCAGCTTGTACTACTAATACTGCTTTGCACTGAAATAAATGACAGGTTTTCATATTTTTTAGACTCAACAGGATTGCTCTAAAGTAAGCTGTGACACCATTCCCAGAAACCAGCCAGGTGAAACTGAGACTGAGAAGTTCACTTTGCTGAGGAGGAGCAAGGTGTTAAAAGTAGGAGAAATCAAACCTCCATTGTTTTAAATGAAATAATTTGATGGCGAATACACTCCTTCTCCGGTGTACATTCCAAGTTGGATTTTTAAAAACCATGAGAAAAATAAGAAAATAGCAAAAGAAGCTTAATGAAGCTCTATACCGTAAAGCATATTCAGTTTTCGTGTCAGAAGCAGCTGGACCAGATAAATCTTTCCATTCATCTTTTTCTGGTTCTGGTGCAGTTTGCCCGTAGAGCAATAAGGTCTGTAGATGATGTAAATAAACTCCAGGAACCTATGCCAGGAACATGTTTGTAGACTTCAGCCGTGCCTTTAGCACCATAAACCTAGCCCTGTTGCAAGACAAGTTCTCCCTGGCAAGCATGCCTGACTCCACCTGCAGAGGAATCACAGACTTTAAAACAGACTGTTGCAGCATATGTAGCTAGTAATATGGGGCCCCGGTTCCTTGACCATCATCTCCACTTATCCACAAGTTCTTTTCCATGTACTGTTTTTCCTGTTGACCAAAAAGCAGAGGGGGAAAGACCCCCCCTTGGCCATCTTATAGTCCATTTTGTCATTCTCCAGACTTAGACTTTTATTGTCATTTTGTCAGCAGTGTACTATCACCATCTGGTACACTGCTGCCACCACCAGGGACAAAGGGAGGCTGCAGTGTATAGTCTGCTCTGCATAGAGGGTGATCGGTTAAAATATTCCTTCTTTTGAGGAACTGCACTCATCCAGAACACAAAGCCAAGCAGGTATAATTGCAGATGACCCCTCCCACCCTGGTCACAAACTGTTTCAAACTCTTTCCTCTGGCAGAAGGCAACGTTTAACCAGGACCTCAACACCCCGCTAGAAAAACTGCTTTATTCCCATTTGACACTGATGTCATTAACAAGGCTGAAGTTCCCCACTGTCAATTTTCTATTGGAGGAAAAAAGCCTGACTTCATACTGTTGTTCATTTTATCTGCCACAGTGCCCTTCCTGTACAACTTGCATTTCTTTATTCCAAACTAAATATTCTTCTCTTTATTTACTTCAGCTTTATGCTTGCAAGTCTGTATGTAATAAATTATCAGCAAAACAACTTGCTTATATGAGTGAAGCACTACTTGACAATAGAGCTGTTTCTGATTCTGAAATGTTGTAATGCTCTCCAATTTAATTTCTCTATTTTTTTGCTCATATAAGCATTTTCACAAATGATGCAACACAAACTTAGATTGTGAAGGCCAACAGAATATTTATAATTTTTTACATGTCTTGGGAGCTTTTCCTACTTTGACTGTGGTGCCTCCAGTTCATACTTGGCACTATTGAACACTATTCCAGCCACTTAATTATGGTGTTTTTTGTATCACTTGATCACTGTCTATGTATGTGTTGTGCTACAGTCTAGACCTGTTTAATAATTGGTAGAACCTAATGCTTCCTCAAACCTTCTGTAGTACACAGCGTGTACTACAGATACTTCTCTCTCCTTAATGGTTCCTCCTAATGGTTCTTTTACACTCTGCATTCTTCTGCTTCAGGGATTTAGCAGCTCATAATCAAGGTGTCCTGATGTACTGCAGGGTCTGTACTCTTTTTGTCCTCAATCTCACCATGCATGCATTGTGAAGAGCTTCTTTATCTCAGTATCATGAGCTCTGTTTGTTCCCCGTCTTTTTCAAGGCAATTACCACAGACAGTGTGGAATCTAACGTCTGCAATGTATCCGTGTTGACATCTTCACTTTATTTTCAACATTTTATATGATTGCTTTTCAGGGCTTGCCTTAATAACTGCAGATACTTGGTCAGATTTATGCTGTAAGATGATCCCCTGGTTACGATCACCTGTGCCCATTTGGACACCAACTTGAAGATCTTAACTTCAATTGACTTGCAGGGCTCACACATACTGTAGAATGCACGCACATGATTATCAAAAATAGATAATTACTGTGTTAACCATCACAACAAATGAATAATGATCATAGGAGAATGACAAGAACTGGTGGGGATATTAAAATTATGAGAAATAAAAAATCTGGAAAATTAGAGTTAATTAAAGTATGTATTGTTATTAAGGTGTTTAGCAGCAGCGTTGTCATTACATGTTTACCTGATATTTTTCAGCAAACAAAATTAGATATTACTTATGATTCTTATCAGTTATCAAATTGTGTTTACTCTGCAGAAACAATATATTTTATTGTTTGCTCCTTAAAAAAATTACTTTTTGGCATTATGAGGAACGTTTTTTTAATCATGCTTGTTTACAAAATTGTATTGTTGGAAAAGAAGATGCACCCCTGACTTTAAGATAATGTGGAAAAAGTGTTGTATTCATATAGAAATTTGTCTTTGTAAGAATCATAGTACAAACCTTTGCCACATGCCATATCAATATCATAAAGCAGGAAATAAATGCTATGGATTCATACAGTGTGGTTTCTCCCAGGCTTCTTTTTAAATATTTTTCAGACAAAAATGGAAGGGATGCATATTTTATTTTCTACACAAAGCTTGCACTCAATTTTATAACATATCTGTGAAGATTCTCAGTCATCCAGGTCATGGTCATGCTTGAAAAAGTTCAGCCTAGGCAACTCGATGTGAAGTTTTCTAGAAGATGTTTCGCCTCCCATCCAAGAGGCTTCTTAGGTTTTTATAACATACAGAAGTTTGTTTGTTCTAAAATGATTTCAGCTGATGAAAGCGTTTATATTTTTCATTAAAATATGTTATGTTGACAAGTTTTAAAATGATAGAATATTTATGCAACATGTATTTTTTAATTATGCTAAAAGTGCTTTCCCCCCTCAAAATCCGCTTTTAATTACTTGCATTTTTGTTTAATCAGGTTTTGTTATAAACGTATTGGTAACTTTTTTTTTTTTTTTTTACTTACTTTTCTTCCACCATCTGCTTCTGGTATTCTTCAAACTCCTCCCTGGACATGCCTTTGGACTCGGCCGTTTCTTTACCACCTGCTCCAGCCTTTCCGTCACCTTCACCAGCTCCATCAGAAAACCCCTTTAACTTACTGCCCAACATTTGATTCATAAGAAATGCCATAGCTGTTTAAAAAGGTTGTTGAGTCTAACTTGGAATGACTTGAGGAGAGAAAAGAAAAGTTTATGGCAAATTAATTTCTCAATATTTTCTTATTGATAATGTATCTAGCAGAGTTGCCCAGTATATAAACACCCCACTTGAAACCTTGTCTATAGTGTATCATGATGATTAGAGTGTATCAATAACTTGCTGCTCAAGTAAAACCGATAAAGAGCTTATCTCATATCTAAACAGTGTAACAGATGGTCTAGAGCCACAGTGCCACATACTTGTTGGTCGTGGACGCTGTCACAGTTGTTGTTGTCATAACCAAGCTACCTTATGGAGAATAATTATGTTAGAGACACATAACTACATAGATGTCATAATGATGAAGAAACATTTTTGGATTGATTAAATAATGAGTCTATATTTCCATTTTGTTGAAGGTATTGTGTTGTGTAAGCTTGATAAACATTAAGCCCTTACTTTAGAAGACGAAACTGACTGTTTATCTGTGTCATTGCTGTTCATTTAAATTTTACTTTGCATTTTCCAGGGTGTGTCTGCAGAGAACAATCTTCTCTTTCCTTAATTACTCTTTTGTGGTTACATTTAGATACAACAGCTCTAGTTCAGACACAAGGAGAAATTCCTAAATATATGTCATTATGAAATCAGAAGCTAGAAAATCTTAAAAATGGAGAAAGGCCACAATATTTTGCATCAACTCCTGTTGCAGCTTCTAAAAAAAAAGAATAAATGTAACGGCATGTAATGACATGCCGTTACATTTATTCTTTATAAAACATGAATAATCCAGATGGAATGGTAAATATCCTTTTCCTCTTTTATTGCTGTGAAACATCATATGAAATATATGAAAATTAAAAAGATATACATGCATATGCAGCAAAATTAACTTTGTAGTCATACTAAAAACAAATAATACTAATAAAACAAATAATACTAATATTTTGGTGTAAATATCTAAAAGAATACTATATAATAATAAATATATAGTTAATATGCCTCATATTTTGAAACTTCTCTAAGTGCATTGAATTGAAAACATACAAACAAAAATGCTGTAAGGTAATATTAAGCATGATGCATACATTTAGAAAACTGAACAGTAAATATATATCATCACATTAAAATATTCCAAATTTGTATCATAGATTTTAGGATGATATTCAAACATATATGGTGCAAATATTGTGCAGAACATCAGGTTAATTAATTTAAATTTACTTTGTTTATATACAGTAGCACCAATTCAATCTCAAGGCACTTTACAGAGACAATTCAACTATATCATACAGTCAGGCTGGTAAAAATAGCTGCCAGAATATCATATCGTTGTTCGATGCTGTAGCGCACATATTGTTTACATTTCGACTGGTCTAACAAGGGAGTACCAATATGGCGGACGGTGGCTTCACTTCAACCCCATACTACCAACGGTAGGGTGACCAAACGTCCGTATTTCCCGGGACATATCTGTATTTCACGTCCTGTCCCGGGCGTCCCGGGTTTTTTTTTAGAAAGTGAGGAAATGTCCTGATTTTTTAAATTACTTTAATTGGACCATTAAATTTAAGATACAAGGTAAAGATAAAAACCATATTTTCTTCACAATTATTCCAGAATCAAATTTTAAATTTTATTTTGAATGGTTGTGTTTGTCAACCTTCAAACAAAACATTCAGTTTTCAATTGCAAGTTTTAGTTTTTCAATTAAAATGTATTTCTTTTTATTTAAAAAACGAATATTTTGGCCCCAATTTAGCACCATATACTAAAGCGTAAATTCCCTCATTTTCTGAAACTTGACATTTGTGCCAACTTAGTATACAAACGATAATTTTTCTCATTTTATTTTGTAAAGCAAGTCGGACGGTAGCCCAGAAGGCTCAGTTTAGGCGATTTGCACTTCCGCGTTGTTAGAAATCAAGACGAACAAGCGAGTTTCGACACTTAAAATACTCTAAGCAGGTATGATCACAGTTTCTTGTTTTAACATGTATTTAAACACTTTGACGCATTTCTAACATTAGATAGGAACTAAGCAGTTATTCTAGTTTTGACTTTAATAGAGTGTCTCAGATATTACAGAACACATAGCATGCTAACATTAGCACAGTGACTTCTACATTTTGAAATGAGGCGATTAATTCACTGAGTGAGTGAACTTTATTCTCTGATAAGATCATTGATGACCTTTGACACCTTGTTCTCTTTAAAGCAGAACGATCAGCCTGCTGTTGCTCAGGGTTTTGTGTGTTTTATTTGACAGCAGCATCCCAGCATCCAGGCTGGAAAACAAAGCAAGACATCATGTCTTTGGGAGACAACCCTTATCTCCTCCTGGGCAGGATCCGCTTTTTGAGCAAGTGCATAGAGAGTTTTAGGAAGAGTGAACCAGTCCCAGAGAGTCTGTGTTATGTTCCCAAAGAGGTCTGCTACAAAATATGCAAGGATTCATCATCCAGCTCCTCTGCCTCTGCTGGAGCCTCTCCAGGAGGATCAACTGTGGGTAAAACCCTCCTGTCTATATTTGAAAGTCCTCATCAGGTCCCTCACTGTAAGAAGTCATGCAAGTACAGCATTGAGCCGAAGAAAGGGACCTGCATCAGGACCACAGGGGAGGAGTACTGCAACAGCCAGGGGCTCTGGGTCAAAATGAACAAGGTGAGCTCGTCAATCAGTCATTCCTCCACCCTCATGCTGCTTTTCAAGTCGACCCATCTTCTCCAGAATAAAGTAATGGGCTCTGCTCCATGTATTTTTCTAGCTTTTTTTTATTTAATTTAAAATATTTTACCTCTTAGATAGAAATAATAAAGAATAGAACAACATACCATCCTCATCATATTCACATTTATTTTTCCCAGATTTATTTTTGCTCTTTAGAGCCATGTCTCCTAATTTACCCATGACATAAAGTGAAATAAAGTAGATCTCTATGCGTCTGTGTATATCTGCAAATATGAAGTACATTTGTTGCACATGTTGTTGTAGTTTACTATTGATAGTGCTCCTTAATCTCGGGCTACGCTGTGCAGAAGCTCTGTTTGCACAGGTAAGTATTCCTTAGCTTTAGCATGCAAAATGTCAGCATGTTTTCTAATGTTTTTTTATTAAGTAAGGACAGTCATAGATTATGTAAAAAGCATTGAGCATTTAGCCCAATAGTCAGGTGGTTAAAAATGGGGGTAAAAAGGAAGATTATTCTTTAACATAGTGTGGAAAGGGATTTACTCTTGTCTTGAGTCACCGCACACTGTATATTTTGGGCCTGTCATACAAATCTAAGTATTATACAGACTTTATATACTTGTCCAGCCTTATTGATCAGAAAATTTGCTTCCTTACTTTAAAGTGTAGACTTAGCTTAAAGCTGATTTTAAAATAACAAACTGTAACAGTAGCTTTGTTGTCTAAAGACTGGTGGTAAAAATGACATAAAACCCTTTTTCTCAAGCTGGGGCTCAAATATCATTGGTGGTCCGTGTGTCCACATTTTAGTTTCAATCATTAATAAAGTAGAACAAGATAACTATCACTGTAATATTTTGCAGGTAGGGCAAATTTCATTTTAGACCAATAATAAGTAAGTGCTGCCCTGAGGCTCATTTCAACTGGCTGGTATTACAGTGGAATGCAAGTTTCATATATATTAGCCATCAATTCTGGCACTCCACTTCTGTTTGTAGTCTGAGTATTGCATACACTACAATACTATAATGATGTTATTGATGATATATTTGCATTTTTTTTTTTTTGGTTCCTGCTTGTTATTCTTACCTATGACTTAAAAATACTTGCTTATATCTACACCGGTCCTCTCAAGCTCAGCTTCAGATATAAACAGCTATTTCTATGTAGGAGTGAATACTGTTGGCAAAAGTAGAGATTTTTAGAGAAGTAAAATGAGTGAAAACCTAATGAGAATATTTTTGAATGGTTTTCTTTCTGGAGAATAATTATTTTATTTACTTTTAAATAAGTTTTAGAATGCTTTTCTTAGTTTTTTATTTTTTTTTTGAAGAGCATCCCTCCAAGTATTTTTTTATACCTGCTGTATCAAATCAGTTTGTCTTGAAAATGAGATCTTGGAAATCATTTAGATTACTTGTATACATAGAAAATCAGCATTTTCCTTTTTTGTGGTATTTGATGGTTTGTTCATTTTTCTGTAATTCATAATCAGATGTTGCTGGCACAGTCACTGTTAGTGATGGGTGGATGAGGTATCATGAAGAATTAGACTAGACTCTATTAATATTATATCACTAAATACTGACACCTGCTGGACTTTAAAAATCCCTACATGCAGCCTATCTGACAACTGATATGATGACTTAACATATACAATAATATTATTTAAGTCATTGTATGTTATATTGTATTATTTCATATCATTTAAATGTAAAATATCTTTGATATTTTAGATGCAGTCATTAAATAATGTGAGCATTTATGAGGACATGTGAATGGGAATGCTTGTTGTTTTTTTAACACATTTTTGTAAAAAAAAAAAAAAAAAAAAAAAAAGTAAGTACCGTAAGAAGAATAAACTAAAAGCCAATCTGAAAAGAATTTAAATTCAGATAAATCAAGTGAAAACTGAGAGGAACAGGATGACACAAGTAAATTAAAAGAAATACCTAATTTCTGATTATTATTATTTATTATTTCCCAAGAAGATTAAACCTTTGTTTTGGCTACAAGCTGTTTCATAACTCTTGATGAATTAAGTGATGAACCCAAAATGATCAGATTCTTTTGATTTGACAGGCTTCCTTATAAAAGATTTGTTGCATGAGAGCGAAACGGCTCCTGTAACCATCATGTGACTTTCTTTTAGCGATGCAAACACAGAGTTTTGCTCAGTGAGCTTCACCTATGCACCAACGCATCGGTGTTGCCGCATCCATCACTAGTCACTGCGCTTACTAAGCTGTCCTGTTTTAGCCCTACACTTTTCAATTCCAGCTAAAATGTCCGTTTTAGACATTAATTTAATGCCTTAAGTTAGATTAAAATGTTGGTCTTTTGATATTTTTTAAGTCAGTTTGTTTTTTCTTTGGGAATAATTGGAGAAATTACCTTGTACAAACAATAGTTGCGCCTTTACTCTGTGTGATCTCACCAGTGGGTTGTTCAGACGGATGTTTGTGATGACCAAAGAATCTGCTTCTGTTCTCAGGAGCAGCTGGAGGAGCTCCGACCGGGACAGGAGCTGGAGGAAGGCTGGATCCTGGTGTGTAAGCACACCGAGGGAGGAGACAGGTTGGTTCCCGTGGAGTCACCGGAGACCATCAGCAGGCAGCAGCAGCTCTTTGGCTACGACCACAAACCCTGCCACAGGTGGGAGCAGGTGGTGGACGTGGAGAACGCGCTTTACATCGGCTCTAAACCCCAAATCGCGGAATGTGACTCCGTGGCCGTGCAGAAGCTGAGGTGAACAAGTTGGTTTGAAGTCACTGTTGAAGTCGCAATGCTGCAAATTTCAAACATTAAAAGTTAAAAACATTGAAAGTGAAGACGTTTACACCTTAAAAAAAACTTCCAGGCACGTTCCTCCAACCTGGACGTATGAGTGTGACGAAGACCTGGTGCACTACTTCTACGATCACATAGGAAAAGAAGACGAGAACCTGGGGAGCGTGAAGCAGTGCGTCACCAGCATCGATGTCTCTTCAAGTTCGGTGCGGGTCGTTAAACTCTTGTTAACTGCTTTGACTTATTCTTACAGCTCACAAATCTACCCTTCTCACGGAAAACAGATCTAACTAGAGCTTTGAGTTCTCCTGGTGAAAAAATTATTGTGATCATGGTGCATGAAACAACCTAACCTGATGTCTAATGGCAGGAGGATCCCAGCGGTGGGGTGAACTGCCTAACCGATGGCGACACGGAAACCTACTGGGAGAGCGACGGCATGCAGGGCCAGCACTGGATCCGCCTGCACATGAAGAGAGGCACTGTGGTGAAGTAAGGACCTCTTTCTGTGTCTTCTTCATAAAAATTTGGCAAAGGTTACCCAGTAATAGAAAACAATGCTGTGGTGACATTACAGTCACCTGTCTCTCTTTCATCTGACATTTTCATACTGATTCATCTATTTCTGTTGCCTTCACCTTTATACCTTCTTTATTGATCTCATATGTGGACATTTGCTTCTGGGAGATTCTTTTTAACCAACCTTGTTACCGGCGGCCTAATGGTTAGAGAGCAAAGCATTTAAGTCACAAGATCCCTCTAACAGGTTCCTAAACCCTCCCCATTTGCTGAAGATTTGCCCACTGCTTTCTAAGTTGGCTTAAACATAGAGGACAGGGCAAAATTAATTCCATACCTTGGATTTTTAGTGGCCCAAAAGTGTTGGATTTCAGTGTCCTGTACCATATTAATATTGCATATTTATAAAGTAGAAGTATATTTTCTTTAAAGAGTACAAAGTAGCTAAAACTGCAAAATAAATGTAAGGTATCAGAGCAGTTTGCTTTTAATAAATGAAATGATAGAATTAAAAGTTTCATTTATACACCTACAACCGGCCCTGATCTTGGAGATTTCATTTTGGTTCATTTTCTAGCTGTTATTAAGTTGAATCCGGCTTAGATTAATGTTTCATCACTTTAAGAAGATAAGCGGTTGTTTCCAAAAAATTATGCATTTTGTTGCTTTTAAAACAGCCTCTCAGACTCTATCTGAATACCTCAAATTGTAGCTCCTACCTCATGTTCCTAGTCCTATCCCTTCACCTTCCATAAGGTCAACCATAAGAACACTGTCCAGGGAAGTAGAGGAGTTGTGGACTGCTGTACTAAATCCAGACCGCCTTTAGCCTTATGGCTGTCATTACGTAATGGACTCACACATGAATGATTCTGGTCAAATTGAGGCAACAAGCTTCTGGAGAGGAGCTACAAAAACAAAAGCTATGAAATAATATAGTGAACGAATGCAGCTCTTTTAAAGAAAAAAAAACATACAAAGGTGAGGAAATTGGCATGTGTCGTGTATGGTACATGTCACAAAATAATCCAGTAAACTCAATGAGGGGGGATACGGCTATACATCCTGTCACATAAATGCTTACTGTGATGCCACTAGGAAGCATCCTGCTTCCTGGTCTTAGCTCCTTTTTAACTACCAGCACTGTTAGGATAGCAGTTATTATGGAGACCATGGAAGCACTTACACTGTGGCTTAAGTGACCTTAACAATTTGTGGTATTTGGCTTGAGTTTGACTCTCTTGCTGTTCCCAAATGTTTAATTTAAACCCAGCATTTTCCCAAAACCTCCTGCAGTCTTTTGCATTTGAACCTTTGTAGTCTGCTTTCATGTCAGCAGCTTTGCTTGTCTAACTGCTTTTCATAAAGAAACACTGCATGAGCACTATTTACTCAAAAGCCGTTTACCTGTGTAATTAACATGCAAAACAGATTTGCATTTTAAAGAGATGTCATTATGACGGTACTTTTTAGAAAACGTTCCTACAGTACCGCTGAAACCTCAACAGTGACGCAAAAAGCACTGAATCATTGTTTGTCGTTCAAGTTGTCAGTGTTTATAATAGGCTTGTTTGTTTTTTTTTCCTATAGTAAGCTGATATTGACAGTGGACTCAACAGATGACAACTACATGCCAAAGAGAGTGACAGTCTATGGAGGAGAAGGAGACAACCTGAAGAAGCTGAGTGATGTCACCATAGACGAGTGAGCTTTTAGCCAATACAGTTTACCCACCTGCATAGAACGGTATCATATCACCTGAATTGTTTTTGGTTTGTGAAAATTCATGGACGACTTTCCAATAATCACTGCCCTTACACCATAATAATACCAGCAAATCCCAGCTCTATGTGCAATATACAGTGGGGCAAAAAAGTATTTAGTCAGCCACCAATAGTGCAAGTTCTCCCACTCAAAAAGATGAGAGAGGCCGGTAATTTTCATCATAGATATACCTCAACTATGAGAGACAAAATGAGAAAAAAAAATCCAGAAAATCACATTGTCTGATTTTTAAAGAATTTATTTGCAAAATATGGTGGAAAATAAGTATTTGGTCAGTTACAAACAAGCAAGATTTCTGGCTCTCACAGACCTGTAACTTCTTCTGTAAGAGGCTCCTCTGTCCTCCACTCGTTACCTTCATTAATGGCACCTGTTTGAACCCGTTATCAGTATAAAAGACACCTGTCCACAACCTCAAACAGTCACACTCTAAACTCCACCATGGCCAAAACTAGAGAGCTGTCAAAGGACACCCGAAACAAAATTATAGACCTGCACCAGGCTGGGAAGTCTGAATCTGCAATAGGTAAACAGCTTGGTGTGAAGAAATCAACTGTGGGATCAATTATTAGAAAATGGAAAACATACAAGACCATTGATAATCTTCCTCGATCTGGGGCTCCACGCAAGATCTCACCCCGTGGGGTCAAAATGATCACAACAACGGTGAGTAAAAATCCCCCACACGGGGGGACCTAGTGAATGACCTGCAGAGAGCTGGGACCAAAGTAACAAAGGCTACCATCAGTAACACACTACGCCGCCAGGGACTCAAATCCTGCAGTGCCAGACATGTCCCCCTGCTTAAGCCAGTACATGTCAAGGCCCGTCTCAAGTTTGCTAGAGAGCATTTGGATGATCCAGACGATGACTGGGAGAATGTCATATGGTCAGATGAAACCAAAATAGAACTTTTTGGTAAAAACTCTACTCGTCGTGTTTGGAGGAGAGAGAATGCTGAGTTGCATCCAAAGAACACCATACCTACAGTGAAGCATGGGGGTGGAAACATCATGCTTTGGGGCTGTTTTTCTGCTAAGGGACCAGGACGACTGATCCATGTGAAGGAAAGAATGAATGGGGCCATGTATCGTCAAATTTTGAGTGAAAACCTCCTTCCATCAGCAAGAGCATTGAAGATGAAACGTGGCTGGGTCTTTCAGCATGACAATGATCCCAAACACACCGCCCGGGTAACGAAGGAGTGGCTTCGTAAGAAGCATTCCAAGGTCCTGGAGTGGCCTAGCCAGTCTCCAGATCTCAACCCCATAGAAAATCTTTGAAGGGAGTTGAAAGTCCGTGTTGCCCAGCGACAGCCCCAGAACATCACTGCTCTAGAGGAGATCTGCATGGAGGAATGGGCCAAAATACCAGCAACAGTGTGTGAAAACCTTGTGAAGACTTACAGAAAACGTTTGATCTCTGTCATTGCCAACAATGGGTATATAACAAAGCATTGAGATGAACTTTTGTTATTGACCAAATACTTATTTTCCACCATATTTTGCAAATAAATTCTTTAAAAATCAGACAATGTGATTTTCTGGATTATTTTTTCTCATTTTGTCTCTCATAGTTGAGGTATATCTATGATGAAAATTACCGGCCTCTCTCATCTTTTTAAGTGGGAGAACTTGCACTATTGGTGGCTGACTAAATACTTTTTTGCCCCACTGTAGCTTGATTTTTATCTTGCAGCAATCTGATCGGAGAGGTGTGTGTTCTGGAGGACATGACTTCTCATCTCCCTGTTATAGAAGTACGAATCGAGGAATGTAGAGGTCAGTTCATGTTTATTTATAATTCCATTATTTATGAAAATAAACCAGGTTTAAAATGTAAAACCTATTTGGTTTGGATATCTTCTTCAGTGATAGCACGAGAAAAAAGGATTTTGTTTGGTCAGTGTGGCAGCTTTATTGCCGCTAGCTGATGCTAAAGACTATTCGAATCATGGAAGCCTAACCTGGAACCAATTTTGTGATTATAGATTTGTTTTTACAAAGGAGAATTGTGTAAAAAGGCACATCGTCACATGCTACAAGATAAAAGTTTGACATCAAAGAAGAAATATTAAAATGAGTTATCATAGAAAGACAGACAATGTCTTTGTGACATAGAAACAGCAGTTGGACTCGACGGGTATAGAAGATTTATCGTAACTTTAATGAGCAATGTGATCTTTAGTGTTATATAAAGTTTACTGCAAGACCAGGGTGCAAAATATGATAATGGTAGTTTATTATATTCAGAAAATATATATAAATGTATAAACTAATTCAAGGATTGCGAATCACAGCAAGATCTGTGAGATATTAGTGTACAAGTAAACCTTTCTGCATGCAAATTCCCACTACTGTTTTGTTCTCTAGGCTTATGAAGTAAACGTCGATGCGTTCTATGAATAATTTGTTTTAAAATGTGAAAGACTCTTAACAGGGAACTTTAAAAATAAACAGGTTGTATATGAATAGTTTAACAAAAGTTATAATAAGAAATGTAACCTTAACCATGTAACCTTTATTATTATTATTATTATTGTTATTGTCATAAGAAATATGCCTTAATTGGGGGGAGTGTTGGCCTAGTGGATTAGAGCAGTGCGCTTGTTCTTTGAGAAGGTTCCAAAGTACCCCGTTTGATCCCCACAGATCTCCACTCTGGGGCGCCACACAATGGCAGCCCACTGCTCCCCAATGGAATGGGTAAAAATGCAGAGAACAAATTTCCCCATTGTGGGACAATAAAGGGATTTGCATATTTACATGCCTAATCCATCCAAATACTCTGAATTTAAGTAGGGTGGCATTTTCCTTAGACAATTTCTGGTATTTCTACTGGTGGTGAAGCTCATCTAAGACACGGTACTGGTTACTGAACATTTGCTTGTAGTTTTTACTCACATGAGGAACCTAAATCAGTTTATGCCTATGGCAAGAGTAAAGCAGATGGAATAGCAGCAACTGCCCCCCCCAATGCTAAATGACTGAGTAAAGAATGGTGTCATCTACATAAAGTTGCAATTTTTCTTTAGAGTCTTCAATATTGATGCAGTTAATAAAGCAAAAAATAATCTTGGCTTAAAATGAACCTTAAGCACATATTTATCTACTTTTTTATTTATATGCTGTTCTATCTCTAGGATAACTCCTGCATTTGGGGCTAAAATCTTTGTAATACTCCAAAATCAGTTAAGAAATGATAAGGGTGGTTTTCAGAATATATAAAAATGTTTGAAAATGATGTTATTTACAAAATCGTTTTAACTTTTACAAGAGATGAGATTGAATATCTGTTCTGCATAACTTAACTAAAAAATTCCATCTTTCTGGCCTTCTCAGATGAGGGGATAGATGTCCGAATACGAGGTTTAAAGATCAAGTCATCGTGTGAAAGGGATCTGGGTCTAAACGCAGATGTTTTTCATTCCTCCAATCTGGTGCGTTATCCCCGATTGCAGGGCACACCGCCCGATAACCTGTACCGCAGGGCATTGGTGATCCAGAGGTAAGCATTTGTTTTGGCTGGTCAGAACTGTATTCTTGATGCAATAAGATTTTCTGACAGTTCATGGTGCCTTTAGAGTCCCTTGAGTTTTACATTTGATCTGTTGCAGGTTCATCACTCTCCTGGACAGTGTGCTGCCACACCTGGTGCCAGCGTGGGACTACAGCCTGGGAACCTTTAACCACATCAAAGTGAGTCGGGGCACAACTTTTATGTGCTCCAGATTGTGAGCAACTAAAAGGTAGGGATTAGAGGATCCTATGTTAACAAACACAGGATCGACAGAATGTCCAATTAGCTAGGTCAGACAATGTTAATTTACATATTCAAGCTGATGAGTTTGTTTTCTTCTGGTGCTTCATAATAAAATATTAAGAATATGGATGAGATTATTGATTAAAAAAAAACATACTAAAAGTATAATAGAGATGGTGATTTATTTAGAATACAGAACCTGAAACAGATCAAAACTAAAAGCATCATGTACGAAGGAGCTTCTGCTATCATAGTGGAAAAGTTGCTGCATCTCACTTAAAGCAACATGATAAATATTACAGTGGGGCAAAAAAGTATTTAGTCAGCCACCAATAGTGCAAGTTCTCCCACTTAAAAAGATGAGAGAGGCCGGTAATTTTCATCATAGATATACCTCAACTATAAGAGACAAAATGAGAAAAAAAAATCCAGAAAATCACATTGTCTGATTTTTAAAGAATTTATTTGCAAAATATGGTGGAAAATAAGTATTTGGTCAATAACAAAAGTTCATCTCAATATTTTGTTATATACCCTTTGTTGGCAATGACAGAGATCAAACGTTTTCTGTAAGTCTTCACAAGGTTTTCACACACTGTTGCTGGTATTTTGGCCCATTCCTCCATGCAGATCTCCTCTAGAGCAGTGATGTTCTGGGGCTGTCGCTGGGCAACACGGACTTTCAACTCCCTCCAAAGATTTTCTATGGGGTGGAGATCTGGAGACTGGCTAGGCCACTCCAGGACCTTGAAGTGCTTCTTACGAAGCCACTCCTTCGTTACCCGGGCGGTGTGTTTGGGATCATTGTCATGCTGAAAGACCCAGCAACATTTCATCTTCAATGCCCTTGCTGATGGAAGGAGGTTTTCACTCAGAATTTGACGATACATGGCCCCATTCATTCTTTCCTTCACACGGATCAGTCATCCTGATCCCTTCGAAGAAAAACAGCCCCAAAGCATGATGTTTCCACCCCCATGCTTCACTGTAGGTATGGTGTTCTTTGGATGCAACTCAGCATTCTCTCTCCTCCAAACACGACGAGTAGAGTTTTTACCAAAAAGTTCTATTTTGGTTTCATCTGACCATATGACATTCTCCCAGTCATCGTCTGGATCATCCAAATGCTCTCTAGCAAACTTGAGACGGGCCTTGACATGTACTGGCTTAAGCAGGGGGACATGTCTGGCACTGCAGGATTTGAGTCCCTGGCGGCGTAGTGTGTTACTGATGGTAGCCTTTGTTACTTTGGTCCCAGCTCTCTGCAGGTCATTCACTAGGTCCCCCCGTGTGGGGGATTTTTACTCACCGTTGTTGTGATCATTTTGACCCCACGGGGTGAGATCTTGCGTGGAGCCCCAGATCGAGGTAGATTATCAGTGGTCTTGTATGTTTTCCATTTTCTAATAATTGATCCCACAGTTGATTTCTTCACACCAAGCTGTTTACCTATTGCAGATTCAGACTTCCCAGCCTGGTGCAGGTCTATAATTTTGTTTCGGGTGTCCTTTGACAGCTCTCTAGTTTTGGCCATGGTGGAGTTTAGAGTGTGACTGTTTGAGGTTGTGGACAGGTGTCTTTTATACTGATAACGGGTTCAAACAGGTGCCATTAATGAAGGTAACGAGTGGAGGACAGAGGAGCCTCTTACAGAAGAAGTTACAGGTCTGTGAGAGCCAGAAATCTTGTTTGTTTGTAACTGACCAAATACTTATTTTCCACCATATTTTGCAAATAAATTCTTTAAAAACCAGACAATGTGATTTTCTGGATTTTTTTTTCTCATTTTGTCTCTCATAGTTGAGGTATATATATGATGAAAATTACCGGCCTCTCTCATCTTTTTGAGTGGGAGAACTTGCACTATTGGTGGCTGACTAAATACTTTTTTGCCCCACTGTATGTATCTGCTTTGTTTACCTGAGTGATAAGTATCTGCCATCTGAAACAAGAAGCCATCTGAAACAAACAAAACTAAAACGCTGAAAATTAAAATAGCTTCTTGCTCTGTAAAAGGAACAGCAGTGGCTCAGTTAGCTGACTCAACCTCAACATACCACTGAGGAATAAATCACAGATCTGATTTCTCTTTTTATAAGAAGCAAATATCACATAATATCACATAATTTCACGATTTTCAGTTATGATTGATAATGTTTTGCTTTCGTAGCAGTAGTGCTCTGAGCTTGATTTTTGGCCTTATTTCTGTTTCTAATCATTTTAGCCCAAAGGCTGCTCAGCCTTTCCTTTCCTCTGCACTAAGAACTCCCATTTATTCAAAGAATCTCCACAGAAATCCCTCTGACATTAATTTTTTTACCTGGTAAATTAATTAAATTAAATTAAAAAAGCTTATTGAAGGATCTTCCCTTTGCACAGTTCATACTCACCCTGGAAAATTATGGAAACTAATAAATAATTTCCAACCTGTCTATTATTGTAAAAGGTCGGTCGTTAAAGCATGCATCCCTTACCAGCAAGTTGCACTTACAGTATAGAGAGTAAAACAACAATTAGAAATTAAGAAATTAGAAATTAAGGGTTTGGTACAACTATCTCTGTTTTTGAAAAAAAAGGAAAATGAAAATGATTGTATTTCTTTGTGTCCTTTGGCGCCCTGTAGAGCATAAAGCAGTTCTTGCTGCTTTCCAAACGGCGCTCTGCTCTCATCATTCAGTGCCTGAGGGACTCAGAGACCAGCAAGCCGAACTTCATGCCTCGCCTCTACATCAACAGACGTCTGGCTATGGAGCACAGAGACAACCCGTCTCTGGACCCCAGCTGCAAGAACGCTGTGTTCAGTCAGGTTGGTCTTTAGTCTCAGTGGTTCATCTCAGTCAGATCTTACTACTGTGCTCTAATCTTTATCTCTGCTCCTGAAGGTGTATGAAGGTCTCAAGCCATCTGACAAACATGAAAAGACTTTAGATTATAGGTACATCTTCTTGGCTTCGTCCTAATAAACTCGGTCAGGCTGGTTGATGAACCAAGATTTACCCCAATTTTCTATTTTTGATCAGATGGCCGGCTCGCTATGACCAGTGGTGGGAATGCAAGTTCATCGCAGAGGGAATCATTGACCAAGGAGGAGGATTTCGGGACAGCCTGGCAGACATGTCGGAGGAGCTCTGCCCCAGCTCGGCTGAGTGTCCCATGCCTTTGCCGTTCTTCACCCGGACCCCCAATCAGGTAGCAGGTCGTACCTCATCAGCTCTTTTAATGATTGCATCAAGCTTCAACGAGCTTCGTTTTTCTGAAGCCGTCATTATTGCTGTCTGTCAGGGAGACTTTGAGGCCAGAGATTACTATGTCCCAAACCCGTCCTGTAAGGACTTCCATAAATACGAGTGGATCGGCCAGCTGATGGGAGCTGCTCTCAGAGGAAAAGACTTCTTGGTGAGTAACACCTACTCCTGTATACCTGCAGGACGTCTGCTTTATAAAGAAACAAGAAGCCTTATCTGCTAAGGCTGATTTATACTTCGAAACCAGGTCGTCTGTGTGTGTGTTGCAGTGAATGCAAATGTGCCGCCGCTCCTGCCGCAGACACTGCTGCACCTCTCCAAAATTGTAGGTGACCTCAGACAGGACGCCTCTGATTGGTCAAATCTACATCCACTCTACGCTATGAGTTCTCCTGACCGGCTTGTTTTTTTTTTTTTATGACCGCCATTGCGGAAAACAACTTGTTAAGATGGACCAGCTTGAAGACTGAGGTGCGCAAAAAACTCTGGGACCCTTTTTCCACCTGGATCCCCGCACTTTTTTGCCCATATGTCCCCCCCACTTCCTCACCTCCTCGGCCATATCTAGACCCACATCTAGTTCGCGATTGTCCCTCTTGCGTTGTGGCGTGGAATAACATAGTGCAGACCACGCTTCAAAATTAGGCATAAATCAAAAATATCTGTGACCAGCTCTCTGCAACACACTGCTGCGGGGGTATAACCAGCCCTTTAGAGTTATAAGCCATTAATATCTTACATCATTACATCTTTACATCTATTTCTTCTATTTATATCAATCCAGATTAGTTAATCCCAGAGACTGAAGCTAAGAGAGAGCTTTAGGGAGGCCAAGACTAAATCTGACTTTCCAGTAAGAATAACCAAACTGATATAGAAACAAAGTGGTGTCAAAAGGGAAAAATATTTAAATTGCAATGAAATACAACAAAGTCTGTGGTGTAAATGTAACTATAATAAGAGAGAGAGTCCAAGAGGGGATGTTCGTTTTGTTTTTTATCCGTCATTGTATTCATCCCACAGGTGTTGGCTCTGCCAGGCCTGGTCTGGAAGCAGCTAACAGGGGAGGCAGTGAGCTGGAGCAAAGACTTCCCAGCAGTGGACTCAGTGCTGGTGAGGACATTTAAATCATTTCTTTACTTCCACAGAAACATCAAAGATTTAATCACCTGGAGGAGACTCTTAATGGGGCTTAATTACAGCAGGATGGTCTCTGGATTTAGCTAACAATTATGGCCAGTTTATATTGTATTTTTTTATATTATTATTATTTGTTTAATTGACTGGTATAGCCTTTTGTTCTTCCTGTGTCTGGCTGTAAATCTTACACATCATTTCAGAAAAGATGTGTTGGTCTTTAGTGGCTTCCCATAAATTTTCCTCCAACCTGTGATCAGGTAAACCTGCTAGAAGCCATGGAGAACATGGACAAGGAGACGTTCGAGTTCAGGTTTGGGGAAGAGCTGTTCTACACAACCCCGCTGACAGACGGTCAGATGATGGACCTCATCCCAGGTGGCAGCAACGTGCCGGTTCGGTATGAGGACCGGAAGGAGTTCATCCGACTGGTGCAGAAAGCTCGGCTGGAAGAGAGCAAACAGCAGGTTAGAGATTAATTCCTGTAGGTTTATTATTCTTCACAGTTTTTATTGTTAGATCATCTGATATTCTTTGATTTTGTTGTAGATCACAGCCATGCAGACAGGGCTGCTGAAGGTGGTTCCCCAGGCCGTACTGGACCTCCTTACGTGGCAGGAGGTGGAAAAGAAAGTGTGTGGAGACCCAGAGATCACTCTGGAGGCTCTGAAACGACTTAGTAAGTTTTACCCTTCGATGGAGCTAAATCGGCCCATATATAGAGAGGCCAAAAAGTTTGGAAAACATTCCAGATTTTATTGAACTGGATCCAGAACTAAGGAGCTTAGATACTAGATGCTGGATTCTCTTGAACTGGTCCTGATTATGTTCTAACTTTTAAATTCTACAAGCAAAATCAATTATCCTGCAGGGCTGTTGAATGCATTATGGCTGATACAGTTATTTATATTGATGTTCTGTGGTTACAGAGATTTTAAGCTCACGGTCATCAGCATAGATAATTATTTCATATTATATAATATCAGTTATTGACAGGGTGTTGATCATAAACAAGTCTCCTAAGAAACAGCCTTTGCTGGCCCAGATCTACAGTCACTTAGTAACTGTTAATCTGTTAACTGCCGGGTCAACCAAATGGTTGACCATTTGTTCAACAAAAGTTGAGGTTGGTGGTTGACAAGGCAGTTAAAGGGTTAACACAAAAATAACTTTGGACTCATTTTCAGTAAATGTAAAATGTGATTTAAAAGAAAAAAATGAATACAACCTAAGCAGTTTCTTCTTATGAAATCCATTTACCAATCAGACTCGGGCTCAGTTTTGGCAATGTTACCTTTTAACCTGACAACACTTAACTGTTTATCATCCAAGTTATGATGGTTAAACCCCACCACTCAAATGTGTTCTGCAAGGTTCACCTCTGCCTTAAAGCCGAGTGTAAGTGCTTCATAAAATACCAACAGTGATGTTATGTTGCCTCCTGCGCGAGATATGTTATCTACTGCCAACTTTTAAAAAAAAGCTAATAAGTCAAAATGTTGATAAGCTAATTGACAAAAGTTAAGCTTGTTTAAAAAGTAAAAAAAAGAAAAAGTTCATTTAAAAATTTAATAAGCTCAGTTAAAAAGTAAATAAAAAAAAACAGTCCCTGTATCAGCATTAATGTACTCAGGGCCATGTAACAAATATGTGCTTCTTTCTTTCTATAAATATTTCACTGATTGCCCTATAAAGGGTTAACAATATGATTAATGAAAGATGAGGAGAAACAATTAGGCTAAGTTCACAGCAGGCCTCGATGCTCAATTCCGATTTTTTTGTGAAATCAGATTTTTTTTTTTTTTTTGCGTTGCCGTTCACACTTTCAAATATATGCGCACATACAAGTCGCATATATATATATATATATATATATATATATATATATATATATATATATATATATGCGACTTGTTTGTGATCTCCTGTGTGAACTGAAATCATACAACCAAAGTGTCCCGCATGCGCAGTACAGGACGCATTGACATCACAATCAAGCGTACTCTGTGTTTACGGAAGTAAACAAGGAGGGTAGTGCTTTTTTTATTTTTTGGGAGGGTAGTGCTGGAGAACATCTAGCGATGTTTCCCAACCTTAAAAACTCAATCTTTTCAAGATGGTTAAACATAAATACTGCTCTCTGCATTATCGTCCACCATTGTTGTTGTTTTTCTTGCCACTTCTACGTAGCAAGAAGCAGAAGAGTGACCACTGTCAGGTATTCAAGTCGGATTAATGCGACATTGCTTTTCAGACATTGGTCGCATTTGAAAAGATCAGATTCGTATCGGATTCAGGACCACATAGCCAAGTGGTCTGGGTTGGATTGGAAAAAATCAGATCTGTGTTGTTCAGAGTTTCATGAAAACGATCTAGGTCGAATATGAGCAAAAAAATCGGATTTGGGTCACTTCAGGCCGCGGTGTGAACAAAGCCTTAGACTGACTTCCTGTATTGACACCAAGAAATAGTATCAACATCTTAGGAAAGCAAGAAAATGTATAATAGGGTGAAAACCTACATAGATCAGTTTTACTGGAGAAACTCATTTTCCACATTTCATTGCAATATTATGACTAACCAGGTTATTTGTTGAGGAGCTTATATGGAAGTCTTAACTCTTTAAGATACTACAAAAATGTAATGTGGGATAAAGTTAAAATCCATCCAAACACTACTAACATAATGATGATGTTTTTATTATCAACCAGCACGCTATGAAGACCTGGAGCAAAGTGATGTCAGAGTGCAGTACTTATGGGAGGCTCTGTCAAACTTCACCAATGGTTTGTTCTTTGTCATATTTTAGAATGCTCTCAATATAAATCTGTGAAGATGATTCCTTTAAACTTGTTATTTTTTAACTTTCAGAGGATCGCAGCAGGTTTCTGAGGTTTGTGACGGGTAGAAGTCGGCTCCCTGCACCGATTTATGTCTTCCCTGACAAACAAGTGTAAGCACAAGTATTATACTTTAAGAGTTTTTTACTAAGGATAGTGAAATGCCAAAATTATTCCAACTTGTTAACTTAACCAGGTCAGACACAGCGGACTCACTTCCACAGTCGTCCACATGTTCCAGCACTTTGTATCTACCCAACTATCCAAGGTATGGCCAAGTTAAGTGTCTTGGATGTAGTAGTTTTGAAAAGGGGTATCCTCCGAAAAAAGCTGTAATGTTTTTTTATTAGCGATATTCAAAACAAGAATATCATCATAAAGATGCTCCTCTGTCATATAGTTTTTGTAGTCAGAAACCTACTGGAATAATTTAGCTTTTTATTTAACTATCTTCTATCAGAATGATTAGTTGAACTTTTTTTTATAGGATTTGGTACCTGGGATCCTGTTTTAGATGTATCACATCCCAGATTTAGCCCCTCCAAAACCATTTTTCTCTACAATTCAGTTTTAGTTTTGACACCTTCACATACAAAAAATAGTTTTTGACATCTCGTTTAGTAAATAGGCTTGTTGAAGTTGTGAAAAAACTATATAACTCCTTAAAAAGGAGATAGCTGATCAAGTTTTAGCTATGTTGTGTACAAATTTTGTTATTTCTTAGAGAAATATTTAATTTAAACATTAATTCCTTTTTTTTTTTTTACCAAAAAAGTATATTTTTTGGGGGATCAGAGAATAACATTTTGTTGAAACTAATGAAAAATGTTTAAAAGGTTGTTGCTTTATTCACACTGTCATTCTGTTCTATTACAAGTTAAGCCAGAGCTCCTAGAAACCACTATTAGACGCTGCTTTACAGTCACAGGTCACAGACCTTTAGTGTAATTTAAACTTCCAATCCTTGGAAGAAATTAAAAGGGTCTTTAGGATAAACATCAGTACAAATAGTAATAAAAACCCATCAGACAACAACAAATCAATGCTTCCCAAGTACATTTTACATTTATCTGAATAATTTCCTGATTGGTGTTGTCACTTTTTATTCTGTTGTTTGTTATGCGGCAGAATGAACTGCCTGCTTATATTTGTAGCCACAAATCAAAAGCTATTGAAGGTTTAATTGTCAAAGAAAAGAAAATTCAAGTATTTTTAGGGGATTCTGAATGAGGCATTCGAAAATGTCAGTCGTGATGTTGGCAACATCATGTTGTAAGACTGCTCTGCTGCCAGGAGTATTGGTGCTTTGCACATAGCTCATGGAGTTATGATGTAAAGGACCACCTTCAACGTCCCTTAAGATCACGACTAGATTGAAACTGAACAGAGTTGGTGAAATCTTGCTATGGAATCAATAAAGTGGATACAGATTAGGCAACTAAAACAATCTAGTTTAGGTTAGAAGTTTCTTATTCTGCCAGGATTATATCAAAAAGGTTTCAGATTTTTGCGTGTGACGCTAGATGGAAAATAAAACTGGAAATCCCATGTACATGGGAGCTACATTAGAAAGACATTATGTAAAAATACCACAATCCTTCATAAAGTAAAACATTTTTTGAATTGTATAGCTTTGAGGCTTTTATATTGCACAATAATACTGACGTATTTTATTTATTTCTCAAAAGTTTGGGGAAACACATACACAACTACTATCCAACCTTTGATATCTACACAAAAAAATTAAATAAGAATTATTAAAACTTAAAGAAGTGAACATACAACTCAACTATTTATAAAATCTAAACTATTAAACTTACAAGACCTTAGATGGATATCTGTGTGGTTGGAGTCAAACTGTTGAATGCCATGCTCCTAAATATAAAGAACTCTTCTGTTCATCAATTTAAAAAAACTGTTTAAATTGATAACAATTAAATCTTATGAGCTGCTATAAAATGTGTAACAACAAAATAAATGTAACTTTGATTTTTTTTTGTCAAAACATGATCTGCCTGTGTGGCTTGAAGTTATATTGTAAATTGTGCATCTCTAATATTTTATATATTTGGAGAAAGGTTCACATATTATAAGCTTTTCTTCTTTGTGCTCCTTTCACTCATGTTAACAACATACAATGTGAAGCTATTCATGAAACGATGTTTAAAAAAGCAAATGTAATGACTGAAATAAACATGAAATAAAAAAGCAAGCAGTAAATGCACATACTTGACTTGAAGAAAGTGATCTAATTGTGAATCTGTCCCTGCTCTCCTTTTTAGTGCCAAGGTGTGTGAAGAAAAGCTGCGCTATGCTGCATACAACTGTGTGGCCATCGACACCGACATGAGCCCCTGGGAAGAGTGACCTTTGCTGCTGCACTGATTGCTGCTTACTACAGTCCCTCCTTAACAAAACGTGTTCATAATCACACATGTACAACTGCCAGTTAACAATAGCTGTGTATAATAAAGAACCTGTAGGGACACATGAATTTAACTCATTAAGAGTTCATATAGAAATTATCATTTAAATAAATACAGTTCTTTGACAATGTCTTAAATCATCTCTCATGTCTTTACAATCATATCCAAGCACTCAGATTTTGTTAAGATATTATGTGTTGGAAGATTCTGATACCTTTTTCCAGAAAAAGATAACAGAAACATTAGTTTTTTGGGAGAGATTGTACCCTTGCGAAGCAAAGGTCGGCACATTGGATAGTGGGAGCGATATCTCAGGCATACACTGCCGGGTGTAGTGCGGTGCCACTCCATAAGCTGCCTGTCGCCATCTTTGGCTGCCACGACAGGGAATCCATCTGTGAAGCAGCCTCAGGGTCAGTGCAGAGCACTTTCGCCGGGTTCTATCGGGTGAACGTGACCACACCTCATTCTCTACTGGCCGGAAAGTGTTTTTTCTTTTCTCACGGCATCCCTCTGGACCTTGTAGGCATATGTCACAGTGCTTGAAGCACTGCCTCTGGCGGTCAGTAGAGACGAAATAGAACATGAGTATGTAACTACGGTTCTATAAATCCCAGATGACCGCCAGAGCATTTGGACCCTCAGTATCACTGTTTATGCGAGAAGATCGAGGGACTGATCTCCCTGTGTCAGGTGGTTATATAGACTTATGTTGATCACCAGTAGGTTACAGGTGAGTTTGATGATACTAATTCTCAACGTGTGCAGGGGTGATCACTCAGTGCTTAAGGTACCACCTCTAGCGGTCATCCAGGATTCATGGAAGCGTAGTTACAGAGAGGAAAATAAGTATTTCAACATGCACCTACAATGACAATTTCAGACCCCTCCATGATTTCTAAGTGGGAGAACTTGCAAAGCAGCAGGGTGTTCAAATACTCATTTTCCTCACTGTACATATGTAACTCATTTTAGATTTTTGTTTAGATATTACCTTTATTTTTTTTAGCAGTGTATTCTCCTGCATTTTATTGTAATTACGCTGTCACAAGTACAGTGCTCCCCTTGGGAGGCAGTGGGCTGCCATTTGTAGGAGTGGGTTTTGAACTCACAACATCAGGATTCGAAGCTATATGCCCTAGCATCCAGTCCACCACTCTCCCTAAACGTTTCCCACAATAGAATTACATTACAAGTACAGTAAATATGTTTGTATGTCTATATTGGGCCATAAGCTTGGAAATTTATATTTGAGCTGAAGGTTTTTAAAACAAACTTAAAAAAACTCAGAAAATCACCACATTTTATGAAACATTTGGTTTTACCACATTTCAAAACTTCAAAAATAGAAATGAATCCCTCTGCAGTTGATTAAAAATAGTAACAATTTCCAACAGCATATGTTTACCAATAATAATAAGTTATGTTTTAATTAAAAGTTGATTTAATAATTGTGTCTCTAAACAACTTTTTTTTGTTGGACTCAGAAAATTAATCTGAAATGTGGTAGTCAGCAATACCGGCACAGCCTACTGACAACATTTACTCAATCAGAGAATAAGTGTTTTGCTTTTAAATAAAACTATAAAACATTCGTTTTAACAGAACCATTAGTGACTATTCTTTATAGTCCACATAGGTCACCAGGATATAATTTGATATTTTCTGTGACATTAGACAAATTTGGGGTATATATTTTGCTGTACCTATTTCTCGTCTTTTTCTCTGCCCATCTATTTTATTAATTTAATTCTGTGCACTGAGATTGAGGAAAAATAGTTTTTTATGTCAAGTGAAAGAATTTTTTGCTTATATGTCTTTGATGTAATCTTGCAGAAAGGGGTCATTTCGTTCAGTTTTCTGGCAACAAGCACCATATATTACTTAGAACCTGCAATCATTCTCCACTATACTACTGACCTGTAAATGATTATGTCGTAGTAACTAGTAAATAAAGTTTTCTGGAATTACTAGGCTACAAGGACAACTACATATGTTGTGTAGCCCACTTAAAAAAATAGTTTCATCATACTTTACAACAGTGGGAGGCCGTTTACATCTAATCATTTGAATGAAAGTGGGGTTTTAAGTCACGTTTGTTGCGTGGGATTTGGGACGTAGTACCTAAGTTCTCGCGAGTTTCCGAAGCTTCAAACTTACCCATGAGCCTTTGCGATCCCTCTTTCTAGCCGGCGCCTGAGAATGGGTACGTGTTTTCGTGTGAAGCTCGGAGACTGAATCCTTGTCCATCTCATATTTTAACGAAGGAATATCATCTCAATGGTTCGACATGTGGTAGCTTAATGCCTTTCAAACTTATCTAGCCTAAACTTATATTCTTAAAAACTGCAGATTGTGGTTTATGTTGAAATTATCAGTAGCTGTGTGTAATGTTCAAAGATGGCTGCTCGCGTTACCCGTGTTTAGCTAGGTGCTGCAGCTGAAAGTAGGCATTAAATTATTTGCAGAGCTGATAAGAATACATTGTTTAGAAATATAGTGAGTATCAATGGTTTTGGCTTGTGGAGGCTTCTTTTGAGAAGGATTTTAAACGTGTGGTAGCTAATGTGCGGTGTGGACTGTTAGCTTAAGCTAGCGTGCTGCTAGGAATTATCATGCTGCTTTTGATGCATTAAATTGAGATACATGCACATTTCCTGTTAACGGGTTTCTGTGGATGTATTTTATTGATACTTTTAGGAATTTTAGGTTTTATGGTGGCTCATGTTGGCTTTTGGGTGTTCCAGCTTTTAGAAGTCCAGAAATTACCTCGTGTTTAAGAGTCGATCTAATAAAGTGATTCTTTTTAATCTTTGTAATTGCTTGAGTGTTGTGATGAAACTCTATTAAGCGGATTCCGAATTGGAATGTGGAAAAACCTTACCTTGGAGAACTGAACACTCAAGCAAACTGGTGTTTAAAGTGAATATAAGGAGAGAACCTCTGATATGACCACTTCCGTTATTCTTCCCTATAGGTATCTCAAGGGACAACTGGCACAAACGCCGCAAGACTGGCGGTAAACGCAAGCCATACCATAAGAAGAGGAAGTATGAGCTTGGACGTCCACCTGCAAACACAAAGGTGAGTGAACAGCCTGGCTGTTGTTTTGATAAATGTAAATTAACGTGGGTGATGAAAACTTGACCTTAGGTAGGCTCTTTTTTGTGCCGTTTTGGTACAAAGCCTTGAGCCTATCAATGGTAGGACTTGTCATAGTTACACTGACACGTTGAAATGTAACAAACTAGTACTTCTGTTTTACCTCAAATTACTGTTTACAACAAAAAAAAATTTTTTTGTAGCTTGGACCTCGCCGTATCCACACAGTGAGGGTCCGTGGTGGGAACAAGAAGTACCGTGCTCTGAGGCTAGATGTTGGAAACTTCTCATGGGGCTCTGAGGGTGAGCATTTAAGCTTGGGCCTTTAATGATCTTGTTTCCATGATGATAACTTTGTCAGTTCTGCTACTGAGTGTAAGTGGAGAAACCAAAGACTCTGAGGAAAAATCTACTGTAAAACTAAACTATTACGTTTTTCTGGGTTTTTTTTTTCTAACTTTGCTTTACCTTGTGTGTTCAGGCTGCACACGCAAGACCAGGATCATCGACGTGGTCTACAATGCCTCCAACAATGAGCTGGTCAGAACCAAGACCCTGGTGAAGAACTGCATCGTCCTTGTTGACAGTCTTCCCTTCAGGCAGTGGTATGAGGCACACTATGCCACTCCTCTGGGACGCAAGAAGGGAGCCAAGTTGGTAAGTTTGACGTGCATCTGCAGTAAGAGATGTAGTTTAATATCATTTATGTAACTTTATACTTCAATCATGTGTTTAGTGCCTTAATTTTTGAAAATGCAGTGTTCAAAAGCATTGTAAGATTAATCTGTTTATGGTTTGGATTAATCAAATAATCAGATAGCCAAAAGTTCATTAAGGTTTTTATCAAATTAAACCTTTCTTTGTAATATCACAATACATTTTTTTTCCAGGTGCATGTTTTGAAGCAGTAATTTCAAACTGGTTCCAGAAAGGGCCATTTGGCTGCAGGTTTTCTTTCCAACCAAGCAATAGCACACCAGACTCCAGTCATCTCATCAAGTCCAACCTTGGCGTGATGAGATGAATGGAGTCTGGTTGGAACCAAACCTGCAGCCACACTGCCCTTTCTGGAACCAGTTTGAAACCCCCATTTTTGAGTCTTGATAGTCCAGTTAACGATTAATCAAGTTCTAAATTAGTGGACGATTGTCTCAATAATCAATTATGATTATTAATCTGCCCTACATTATATTACTAAGTTAAGATAAACAAAATGGGGATTGGAGTTTCTACACATGCTCTTATTCCAGCTATATTTTGGATACCAGATGTTGATACTGTCTTACAATGTTAGAGGATCCTCTATCTGCTTCTATTATTGCCATTTATTTAATACATGGGTCTGTTTTCATACCTATTGAGTTGCTATATATATACATAATCTGCAATATAAATTATGACTTGACCAAACCTTGTCTGACATTCCAAAATTAGTGAATAAAATTTTGTATGATTGGAACTGATATTGTAATCGGTCAGAAATCAGAGCTACAATAATGCCAGAATTCTGACATTTTTCAAATACAGTTTACCAAGTGGTTGATTCAGTCAGAATAAGCCATATTATGTGCATATTTTATGATTAAAAGAACTGCTGGGAAAAAAGTATTGAAGTGATAAATTAGTTGGAAATGCTTCTGTTTTAAGGTCTGTTAGGATGTTTCGAAGTGAATAATCAAATTTGTTTAATATTGCCTTTTAAAGCCTCAGATATTAAGTGCTTGATATCGATAATATGAAATATAATTTGACAGCATCGTAACAGAAGTACCCTCTGATTTGGAGCAAGTCTTTCCATGATGATAACTTTGACCAGTTCTGCTACTGAATGAAAGTGGTGACATCAGAGTCCCTGAGAAAGACTTGCTAGCTTAGCCAAAAAAGCTAAATGTATAGTTGTATAGAGCATGGTAATTTTTTATTTTAATGAGTGGTTTTAATTTCTGTGGCAGACTCCTGAAGAGGAGGAGATCCTAAACAAGAAGAGGTCCAAAAAGACCCAAAAGAAGTACGATGAGCGTAAAAAGACAGCCAAGATCAGCACTCTCCTGGAAGAGCAGTTCCTGCAGGGAAAACTGCTTGGTAAGTCAGAAATATGGTGCCTGTGTGATGTTTCATGTCAGTTGACTGTTCTGATCTGTGAATAATTTATTTTAAATTACTTTTTTTTATTATTATTGTTAAAGCTTTCTCATTGTGTTTTTTGGCAGGAAATTAAAAATCAAATTATACTCGTGTGGAATTTGGATATTTTAACATGTTAAGGATCTAAGTGTTATGGAAACTCTTCTCTAAGGTTGTTTCTCCTTGTTTTTTCTCCACAGCTTGCATTGCCTCCAGACCGGGCCAGTGTGGCAGAGCAGACGGCTATGTCCTAGAGGGCAAGGAGCTGGAGTTCTACCTGAGGAAGATCAAGGCCAAGAAAGGCAAATAGATGTACAGCTGTTTGATACACCAATAAAGTCAAATGTCCCACACCTGAGCGTTTCTTTTGTTTTTGTTTTTTTTATGTGACAAAGAATTGAAAATATTGTCTTGTCTTTTTGGCCTTGTCTTGGTTAATGACATGGAGCTCCCAACTAAAGTGGGGAAGAACCGTGAATATTGAAATTATCTAGTACAGATTAGAATGCAATTTGTTTTCAGTAATTGTATTCATAAGCTCGTGATGCTGTTCATTCAAGTTTATGGTGAAATTCGGAAAAAAATCAAATTCACCTGTGAACAATTTTTTTTTTTTGCAAAATTTAACTGATAAACTACCTTTCTAAAGATGGATCATCCAGCTGCTGTTGCCTCTAGAGAAATGTCAGTTTTTCTTGACTTTAGTAACTGCTTAATGCCTTTGCTGTTGACACAATATCTATTGAGCCTCTACAGCTAAAGCAGGAGTACATCAGTAGTTTGATGTACTCAAACTGCTGATGTTGGCAATAAGTTTGAACAAAGGATACTATTGATAGTTGCTAGAATTCTTAGGTCGTTGGTTAGTTTTGCATTTCTCACCTGGTCAGGCTCCTTGTGGCTCCAGTGACTTGTTTAGTAGTTTGTTGCACATTCATTGGGAAAAGTTGCCTTAAAATAAAATCTTAAAATACTCCTTAACTAAAACAAAGCTCTAGCTGGTTTAGATATAAAAACGATAGCCATGGGTCACAGCTTTTATGTTCGAGCTGAAATGTTACCAAAATCGTTGAGGACACGAGTAAAAACTGCATTTTAACTTCTTTAGTTTTGAAGTGATCTTGGCGTGTCTGTTTTGAGGTATTTTGAGGTAAAGATGGCCTGCTGATCTTTGAGAACGATTTGGAAAACTGGTTTAGGTGAAGTGGCTTGGTTTTAGAGCCAAGCATTTTTTTTTTTTTTTTTTTTTTGCCAGGTTAGATTTGAGGCCAAAAAGATTTTTGTGGAAATTAGTGTTACACAAAAATGTCACAAACTGTACTGACTGGTTTTTGTGAGGAAAAGTGTCTAGAAATTTTTTTTTTTTTTTGCAAATGGCCTGGCAGTAGATACTGCAGTACAGTTAAGAAGCTGGAAAGGGATTTGAATTGATGTGATCTTCCCCAATTAGGTTATTTGTGTGTGTATACATGACATTAAAGAGGATGCATCCTGCCTTAACTCAGTGCATTGTGACCCTCAGCTACCTGCAAGCTTATATCAGGCTGTTTTCATGTACACTTAAGGTTTTTGTATTTCAATGGGCTCTTAATTTCAATTATGCTTCTTTCCATTTTGGGTGCGTGGCTGACAAATTTGCAGCATCTGATTCATGTACATTTGAACCAGAGGTCTGAAGAATGTTTTTATGCTTGAAAGAGGGATCAGTTTTGTGAACCCTGTGTTAGCAGTGTTTTAAAGAGATTAGTTAATATAAAATTTTCTATGAATGTGGTTATAAAGACTAACTTTATATTCTTTTAGGGAAGGGGCCAGTGCTGCTTTGGAGCTGGTCCTGACCCCTATACTGAAGACACAGCACAAAGTAGCCTACTTTTTTATGATGCACTCTGGCACAACAATCATAACTTATTGGTTTATTTTTCTATTTACCTTTGAATTAAAAATGTAAGGTGCTGCACTTTCAGCTCCAATCACATTGAGACAGCATCAGTTTGTTTATTACCCCTCTATAACTGAGGTGTCAAGAGCTACAGATGACTGTTTCTGAGTCTTATCAAATGAAGAGCTGTTGCTCTGATTTTTGGGAATTACTTTTGTTCTGTTCCCCCATAAAAATATAAAAACAATGTTAAACCAATTCTACAGATCCTTCTCAAAAATATTAGCATATTGTGATAGTTATTTTCCATAATGTAATGATAAAAGTTGAACATTGATATATTTTAGATTCATTGCACACTATCTGAAATATTTTGTCTTAATACGGATGATTTTGACATCCAGCTCATGAAAACCCCAAATTCCTATCTCACAAAATTAGCATATTCCATCCGACCAAAAAAAGAAAAGTGTTCTTAATACAAAAAAGGTCAACCTTCAAATAATTATGTACAGTTATGCACCAATACTTGGTCGGGAATCCTTTTGCAGAAATGACTGCTTCAATGCAGCGTGGCATGGAGGCAATCAGCCTGTGGCACTGCTGAGGTATTATGGAGGCCCAGGATGCTTCGATAGCGGCCTTTAGCTCATCCACAGTGTTGGGTCTTGCGTCTCTCAACTTTCTCTTCACAATATCCCACAGATTGTCTATGGGGTTCAGGTCAGGAGAGTTGGAAGGCCAATTGAGCACAGTGATAGCATGGTCAGTAAATCATTTACCAGTGGTTTTGGCACTGTGAGCAGGTGCCAGGTCATGCTGAAAAATGAAATCTTCACCTCCATAAAGCTTTTCAGCAGATGGAAGGATGAAGTGCTCCAAAATCTCCTGATAGGTAGCTGCATTCACCCTGCCCTTGATAAAACACAGTGGACCAACACCAGCAGCTGACATGGCACCCCAGACCATCACTGACTGTGGGTACTTGACACTGGACTTCTGGCACCTTGATTTCCAAATGACATGCAAAACTGAGCAACAGTCCAGTGCTGCTTCTCTGTAGTCCAGGTCATGCGCCTCTGGAGCTGTTTCTGGTTCAAAAGCTGCTTGACCTGGGGAATACAGCACCTGTAGCCAATTTCCTGCACATGCCTGTGCATGGTGGCTCTGGATGTTTCTACTCCAGACTCGGTCCACTGCTTCCGCAGGTTCCCCAAGGTCTGGAATTGACAAACTTTTTCCTTCCCACAGACTTCCCACTGAGGTGCCTTGATGCAGCACTCTGGGAACAGCCTATTCATTCAGAAATATCTTTCTGTCATACCCTCTTGCTTGAGGGTGTCAATAATGGCCTTCTGGACAGCAGTCAGGTCGGCAGTCTTACCCATGATTGGAGTTTTGCAGGTGTTTAGGGTTAATTTGTTGATTCAGATGATTAGGAGCATAGCTCGTTTAGAGACCTTTTTCATGATATGCTAATTTTGTGAGATAGGAATTTTGGGTTTTCATGAGCTGTATGCCAAAATCATCCATATTAAGACAACAAAAGACCTGAAATATTTCAGATAGTGTGCAATGAATCTAAAATATATGAATGTTCAAGTTTTATCATTACATTATGGAAAATAATTAACTTTATCACACTGTAGAATTGGTTTAACAAAATTAAAAACAATTTTAAAAAAGCCATCCACCTGGTAACACCTTAGACATGTGCCCAAAACGAAGATTTAAAAACTGCTGAGAAACTAGACAACAATGTTTTAGATTAAATATAACAGGGGGGCAGGATGTATCAACACTATAAGGGTGGGCACTGTTTTTATATTTTTATGGGGTAACAGAACAAAAGTAATTCCCAAAAATCAGTGCAACAGCCCTATGCTAATATTTTGAGAAGGACCTGTATTCTGAAAACAATCCCATCTCCTTATCCGTCTATCCTGCGAACTGATTTTGTTTCTCTGTTATTTGAACACTTCAAAGCTGCAGTATCATCTGATTTTGAGCCCATGGTTGTGACACCCTTTTCATTTTTCATTACTATAAACAGCAGAGGTGAACCTCATTAGATAAGATGTAAAAACTGGGGCAAAAGTCACAGCAGAGATGCCAGAGCTGAGGCACGTGATCGCTCTCCGCTGTTCTGATTGGCTGTCAGGGCGTTAACGTTAAAGTGGAGCAGAGGTAGCTGACAAAGTCGGTCGTGTTTATGCTAAAACTTCAACCATGCTACTTAACAAGGTGCGTTATATTGTATTGTTTAAACAACTGCTTGTACACACAGCGACACGTAGTCGGTTAATTTATACATAGAAGCTTTAAAAGACTTATTTTGTCAACTAAACCAAGGCGAACTGTAACTGTTACGTCACATGCTAACGTTAGTAAGCGATTCGCTCTAACAACTGAAACATGTGAAATAACAGTTTTTACAATTTATTAATTAGGAAGTATTTATTTTTTGCTTACCAAGCCAATAATTTACATATTTTCGTCATCTCTTTAAACTCAGTAACCCTCGTTTATCGGTGGCTATTCTTCTAGCATTAGCTGTAGCTTTCTGTGTAAATATCTCCAGGCTCAGGGTCCATTCCAAGGTGCAAGGAAGATTTATAAGAGTTTATGCTGTGATTGGAGCTGATTTATAGGAAATCAGGAAATTTCTCTGGGTTCAAAGTGTTTAGAATATTGAGACAGATTATTTTAAAAGTGACAATGTTTGGATACAAATTGTAATGCAATGAATAAGACGGGAAATGTTCTTTCAAAACATTTTATGTAACTGAAAAGGAAATAATCTCGTGTCTGCAGCTCAGAAAAAAAGGAAACAGACAAAGCTGCGTTTTATTGAATTATATTCTCATATAACTTATGTATAAAAAAATACATCTCAAAATATTTTTGGATCATGCTCAGGAATGTTTAGAAAACATAATTGAGGGACTTTTTACTGGTTAGACTAAGACTGGAAAAAATGTAGAATTGCACAAAGGTTAAAATGATTTGTTCTCTTTTCAGTGAAGTTTCTCACATTGGTTAGAGGAATCAAAGATTTTACTCAAGAAAAAGTATGGTGCAGTGAAACTACTCACAGAGTTACATATTTTTATCAAAGGTACTCAAGTTGATGTAAGCAACACAGACTTTACCCTTATACATCCTAAACTGAACAGTCACATTTTAGGGAGTTTTAGGACTGTAGTTTGATGTGTCTATTCTGGAAGTGACTAATGGTTTTCCAGATGATTCAAAAGTTCTTTAATAAAGAACTTCTATTTATTGGCTGTATGAACACAACCTGGCATAGTAGTATGTATTTTGTTCTCTGTGGAGGTCCAGGATGACCATGTATCTGTTCTCGGTGGCTTTGTTGCTAGGTCTTGTTCTAACTAGATTTTCTCAAAACACAAACTGCTGTTCCATTTAACAACATACTGAGGTCAAGAACAACTAGTATTAATACAAATAGTACAACTGTATTGTGATGGTGCTGTTCATGCAGGTGTTCAGAGCCAGCCTTCGGTCTGGGAGTCGTCTGCAGAGCTCCAGTGCTGCAGCAGCTAAAACAGCTTCCAGCGGTCATGTTGGATCCTCTGGCTTCTCTTTTGGTGAGTCGGAGGAAAACACAACAGTAAGAAATGTTTAAAGTGCAACAGTTTCTGACCTCGTTTGGCACCACTCTAGTCCACTTTTACACACACACAAATATCCACGTAAATGTTGAAAAGAAATCTTCCCAGACTAATTATTTCTTACATGTCACAGAAATAAAAGGCCACCTGTTCCCTTTTTTTTATCAAAGCATTGGATTTCAGTCTTCTGTCAAACTGTATTGAAAATCTGTGCTGAAAGATATATTAATTGAATGCAATACAAATTTTATTTCCCTTCTTAAAGGTATAGTGGAGGACTTTGTAAAATTTTTTAAAAGACCCTCCCCGTCCACTTTAAAAAATAAAAATGCATGATCCCAATCTCCTCCTATATCACTATATAGAGCGGGGACCATGTAGTGGAGCTTATATTGAACTCAGTCAACCACTTGGACAGATAACCACCTCACGGTTGGTCCACTGCACTGAGCTTGTGCCATCTTTGTTATAAGTCGCTGCTGTCGGGTAGCGACTGCGCCGCTATGACAGCAAAAGCAAAAATATATGCCTCTTCTGAGGCCTTTCTTTTCTTCTCATACACTTGGTAGACACAGTTTCTCTTATGACCCTCAGCCATTTTTCAAGAACCACTGTGAAAAAGGTGAGTTTCAATGACTCAAACCGAGCCCGTAGGACGGCCTTACATAAACATATCACCAGAATGATTAACAATTAGGAGGGCCACTTATTTAGATGACCCACCCGAAAATAAAAGATCGTCCTCTATACCTTTAAAGAAACTACTCTGTAAGAGTTGTTTGTTTGAGTTGGAGCTACACAGATTTCTGGAAACCAATTTTAATTGTTTAACTGTTTTTGTCTGCTTTTATTATTATTTATTGTGCTCCAGAGCTGACGGATCAGCAGAAGGAGTTCCAGCAGCTTGCCAGGAGGTTTGCTCGTGAAGAGATGATACCCGTTGCAGCTGCTTATGACAAGAGTGCTGAAGTATGTATCGAGAACATTCTTAAAAACTTTTTGAAAACTTTTTTCTAAATATTTATTCATTTAATCTGTGTAGTGTTTTCTTAAAAGGTCTAAAGCTACGCTTCAATATTCATGATGCAACAGCAGCTTCTTTTGGTTTAGTTTTTATTAAAGGTTGTTCTGCTCTTTGTAACTAGACTAGAAACCAATACAGTAAAAAATAAAATGATATTGTTAAATTGCTTTTCAAAACTTTTTTTTAAATATCAAGGATTCAGTCCTTCAGCTGGTGTTTTATCCTAATGTATATATTTATCGTGTTTATAATCATGTTGCTGCGTTAATGGAGCTGTTAATGTAACTCCCCTTAAATATGTCTCCTAGTATCCGTTCCCCATCATCAAGAAAGCATGGGAGCTCGGTCTGGTGAACGGACACATTCCTCAGGAATATGGTACGCTGCTCTATGACAAAGCAAACTATAACTAGATGTTAAGCACAACCCCATTAGAGTCTTTTAAAGTTGTGAAAAGTAGGCTGTCTGATGTACATGACGACCATTTTTGTGTTTAAATTGGATTTTTGTCCAACTCCTTTGTTCAAGTTTTGAATTAATAGTGGAAATTCAGCCGGTAAATACACCTTATTAAAAGAAATAACTGACTCAATGCCCTTCATGTGCTCCACATCCTTTTAAACTGTACTCATGTTCCAAAATTTTAGTGTACATGCCTGGGGAAAAAAAAAAAAAATCACTTTTTTTTTCAAGAACAAGCAAATCTAGCTTTGTAAATGTTCGAACAAAGATGATCTGATACAAAAAAAAATAAAATAAATGAAAGCAGGTTTATTTTTGTTTAATGATTAGTTGACAAGTGAACTATAAAAAAACTAGGTCAAATTTTCTGCAGATTGTTTTTCAAGTCACTAATAAAACATAAATGCATTTGTGTCTAGAAAAGATTATATAATAAGAGATGAAAAATAAGCAAATGTAATGAACGCAAGACCTGATTAAGGTTAACAGGCTGCTATAGGGCTTTAGAACAACATCTGGTTTACACCACATGGTGTCTCCATTCCCCTTATTGAAAAGGCCTTTTTTATAAAATAAAGAAATGATTCTCCACTTTGAGATGAATGTTATCTAATTTTAAAACATATAAACTTGTCATATTTTACACTCAGAGAATCCTACTAAAAAAATGTTGTTTTTTCTGAAGTTATCGTATCAAATACACCTTCATTTATTATTATAGTTTTTTTTAAACCTTTATTTTACCAGGATTTTACCAGGAAAAAAAAAATTCCCATTGAGATTAAAAACCTTTCAAGGGAATCCTGGCCAAGAGGCAGCAAAGTTATATAAAAAACAGATACATTAAATTGAATGACAGGTACATAAAAATCATATCAAGTAAAACAATTGCAGATGGTTGAGGCTGCTTCAAATTCTTTCACTTTCAACTTAAAAGCATTTAAAGATAAAAACTCAGTCAACTTCTAGTTTCTTTGTAAAAAAAAAAAAAAAATCCATGCACAATGAGCTGCATAGCTAAAGGCTTTCTTTCCTAGTTCTGGCAAAAGGAACAGTGAGCAACAGCTGACTGTTGGATCTCAGGGCATAAGCAGCCATGCTTCTCTGTGTAAGTAAGGTACAAATGTAAGCGGGCAGTAATCAAAGAAGGGCCTTGTAAATAAAAGTCTACCAATGATACTGCCTTCTCTTAGAGAGGGAAGGCCATCCCACCTGAGAGTACAGGTCAGAGTGATGTCATGGATCTAGTGTTTGTGATTGAACTTTAATGAAGCATGGTAAACAGAGTTATAAACTCATATCAAGTAATTTACTAGATGCACCAAAAAAACTGTCTACATTTGCCACACAGTAATCATCTAAACATGACTTTATTTGAGCTGTTTTGTTTAGCTGACCCCCTTATGTGGTGGTTTTCCTTTTAGGTGGGATGGGTTTGTCTATCTTTGATGCCTGCCTCATCACAGAGGAGCTGGCTTATGCCTGCACAGGAATGCAGACGGCCATGGAGGCAAACTCGCTGGGAGTAAGTAGAACTCAATAATGATAACAAATCTATAAATGGTTTTAACGTGTGTATAACGACACCATAGTAGTGCAACAGAAAGTTTATTTTTTGATTTTAGTAAAGGGTCCTGTTGAAATTCTTGGTCTGGTCTGTTTTATCGAAGGCTTTAATTCTTTTTAAATCAAACAAATGTTGGGGTTTGTTACTAAGGGGCACATATAAATACTTTATTTCTTTAGTTGAAATGAAATTTCCATGTTTGTCCATGGCTGAAACTTAAAATGTAAGCTTTTCTCATTGGCCAGAGAATGATTTATCTTCTACAGCAATGATCTCAAACTCAGATCTCTAAGGTCCAGTTTCCTGCAACTTGTCTTTCGTACCCTGCATCAATAACATACAGTCAAGCTCTACAGAGATGTGTCTAAAGGTTTCAGGACAATGGGAATCTAGACATCTACTCTACAGCAATGTTAATATTTGAATATGTTCGGACGGACTTTATTTATCCCAAACTGAGAAATTTCTGCGTAGCCGCAGCAGCTTTGCACATAGTGACAGTCGCTACACAATGAGGTAAAAAGAAAAATAAGATTTAGACGTATTTACAATATAATATATATAATCAGACACATTCACTTAGTGTTTTATCAAGTTTTATAGTTCTCACACCTTAACAATAACATACATTAATTTTGTAGCTCAGTATAAATGAACTCTCTATTTTTCCACCCTGCAGCAAATGCCTGTTATCATTGCTGGAAATGAAGAACAGAAGAAGAAATACCTGGGAAGAATGACAGAGGAGCCGCTGATGTGTGTAAGTTTTGGGTCGGAAAAAACTGTTACTTTGCTAAAGATTCTTTTCGGTCACCAGCGGTCTTTATTTTTATTGTTTTGTGAAACTATGCAGACAGTCATTAGGCCTCCTCCTACCTCTGCAGTTTCTTAAAACATTCTGCAGTTTAAACCTTTGAACCTATGCGATATGTTTTCTTTGTTCTTCAAAGGCGTACTGTGTGACTGAACCAGGAGCGGGTTCTGACGTTGCTGGATTAAAAACCCGAGCAGTGAAGATGGGAGATGAGTATGTCGTTAATGGGCAGAAGATGTGGATTACCAATGGAGGGAAAGCTAACTGGTGTGTATTTAAGCCTGTGTGTTGTCATCAGTCATGGGGGTTAGGAGGCTGCAATAGTTGTAAAATGTGTATTATTATTTGTTATTGTTATTATTTATTTGTTATTATTATTATATTTATTATTATATATACTAATTTGGTAACCCTTTAGTTTAGTTTATTGTCTCTAAAACAAGCAGTCTGTTGAAAGAACAACCAACTTAGCCCAGAAGTAAAAACTGTACCAAAAATATAGATTTAGTATTTGGGGTAAAAACCTTCTTTGTCATATTTTCTAACCAGAACTACTAAACTGCTAAAGTTTTACCTTGGGTTAAATTTGGTTAAAAAAAATCTCCTGTTAAGCATCTCTTGCTATTGGATAAACCTCGATCTCAACGCTATTCCTGACATTTTTAATTGAAAAAGCTTCCTGGGTGGGAAGCGAAACGTCTTCAAAGTTGGAAATAAAGTGAAATTGCTATCGGATTTTTAATTGATAAAATAGTCATTAGTTACAGCCTGAATTATTTATTTTCTCAGGTACTTCCTCCTTGCTCGCACCAATCCTGATCCCAAATGTCCTACTAGCAAAGCTTTCACTGGATTCATTGTGGATGCAGATACTCCAGGGATCCAGATCGGGAGGAAGGTAAACTGAACAGAATAACACCGATCAGCTGCTGGTTCCCTTTAAAGATATGAGCATTTCTTTAAATTGGACTACATTTTGTAGTGCCAATGTTGTACCCAACAGAAACCTGCTAGGTAGTTTTTATAGAAGTATGTTCCATCTATCGGGGATGGCAGATGTTAGTGTGTGAGGTTTCCTGGTCTCTTGTGTCCTTATAGGAGATGAATATGGGACAGAGGTGCTCTGACACCAGAGGCATTACGTTTGAAGATGTCAGGATACCCAAAGAGAACGTCTTGATCGCAGAGGGAGCAGGATTCAAAATTGCAATGGGTGCCTTCGACAACACCAGGCCACCAGTAAGTGCTGAAGCTCAGACCTCGATAAACCAGATGGAAGTAAATTAGTTCTATGTTTTTAATAATGGTGCTGATGTTAGAATTTTATGTTGAAGTAAAAACAAAAAAGCTCGTCTAATGCTACCCTTGGACCGAACACATGCACTTTGAAGGCAGACAAAATCTAGAGAGTAAAAAAGTGCTCTAGGTCCCATCTGAGTGCAATGTGGACACACTCGTCTAACAAACATTGGAAGGAGATACGCTGTTCTTTGCAATTTTCATGTGTAGAAAGGCAAATGTAATCAAGACAGCAGCTATGCTGCTAGCTAAGCTAACTCATAGTGAGCACGGTGAATCCCTAGTTATACCCGCATCCGACACTGACAGAAACTTGGGAAATGTCCTGCTGCTCTTCTTAGTGGTGGAAAGGGGATTTAATGACAGCTTCGATTTCAAAAAGTTTATTTTCTCAAAATCCTGAATCTGCCACTGGGGATGCACCATTCTGCACCAAATGCTTGCAACTTGCCTCAAAACCCGACAATGACCAGAGACATGCATCCATCATAGACTTTCACCTTTAAGCTCTAAATGGATGTCAAGAGTTATACTTTACAACAATAATTAAGCATTTTGTGACATTACAAACTCAGACTACAAGGCATCATTAAATGTAACGCATAATAATGTTAAAGGTGTGGGATTACATTTGCAATGCAGTTTTGTTGTAAACATTGAGGTTCAGAAGTAATAACTGCTATTATATTGTTAAATAATGATTCTTTACTTTTGTTTATTTTTTGGTGGCTAAAAAAGTTCACTGTTGAGCTGAAAGGGAAGTTTTTTTCAAACAGAAAAACAGGTTAATCTCAGATCAGAATTATTAATAAAAAACAAATGGACAGCTCTTATTAACTGTTTTGGCAGAATAAAGTCATAGGAAAGTATCTCACCATCCTGTTGTTTCCAACACTATCCTGCTTTATGGTTCACAGACTCTACTTTCTAAAAGGTTTTGCAGTAACTAAGCCGATGACTTTATTACAGGTGGCAGCAGGAGCAACAGGGCTGGCCCAGCGGGCTCTGGATGAAGCCACAAACTACGCCATGGAGAGGAAGACCTTTGGAAAAGTGATTGCTGAGGTTTGTTTTAACATCTATGACAAAAGCATTTTTATTTCATAACTTTATCTTCACTGCTGTCAGTTTGAGATTGAAAATAATGATGGTAGAATGAAAGGATTATTATATCTCTGTTTGATGTTTGACAGCATCAGGCTGTGTCCTTCCTCCTGGCTGAGATGGCGATGAAGGTTGAGCTGGCCAGGATGGCGTACCAGAGATCTGCTTGGGAAGTCGATCAAGGTCGCAGGAACACCTATTATGCCTCCATTGCCAAGGCCTTCGCTGGAGACATCGCCAATCAGGTGGCCACTGACGCCGTTCAAGTCTTCGGAGGCAATGGTTTCAACAGCGACTACCCTGTAGAGAAGCTGATGAGAGACGCCAAGATCTACCAGGTAAGGAACTATATTTTATTTACTCTCAACATATAAACATACAGTTTCTAAATATCCTTTCTTTTATTGTAGATCTATGAAGGAACAGCTCAAATCCAGAGGCTCATTATCGCCAGAGAACACCTGGGAAAATTCAAGAAGTGAACAGTTTCCTGATCTGTCCTTGTTTAATTAAAGTTAACTTCTGTAGCCCTGTACATACAAACATGCTTCAGTAAAGTTAATCTGGCCATTAGGTTGAGTGTTTTCTGCCTTAACATATGATTCAGATCAGCAGTCTGATGGTCTTCAATGGTCTGATGCAGATCGCGAAAAAGGAAGACCACTGAATACATTAATAAAACTTCTCATGTCAACAGGACGTCCAAATGAACACAATATGCTGTAATCCTCTCATAAACACAATCTGCTTATTGCCTTTTATTAAAGTATCAGAAATACATTTTAAAACAAAATTCAGATTATTGACTTATTTTTTTTAGGTTTGCACAATATATTGTTATTTACATCAAGCGGCATTTAAAAACATTTTTGGATCAGTCTAATAGGTAAAGCTGGGCCATTATTAACAAGAAATGTAGTTACTGTTTCTGGAGGGGGAGGGGAGTGGACCGCTCATTGGGGTTTTATTTGGTAATGATTGTGATGCAGGGCCAGGTTTTTGTTTAACTGAAGCAAAGAAGCAATTTGGATGTCTGTTTGTTTTTTTCAGTTAAATGTTGTTGAATATTGGCCATAAAGGCTATATTAATATTGGCTCAGATTTTCATATCCGTGCATTCCTAAATCAAAGTTGCTTTTCATATAATCTTCTAAATTATCAACTGTATCAGGTTTCTGTAAGGAGTTAATGTTCTGCACACTTTTTGAGATTTTAAATAACTCATCATTTTGCCTTATTTTTCCTTTACTGTGTCTGACTTTGTTGATCAAATTTGTAAAACATTAAATTTGAACAATGTTCAGAAGTGCATGTCTGAAAATGATATTCTCATATAGTCAATCTTTTGTTTGTTTTACATTTTAAAAATGGGATTAAATCAGTTTGAAAGTGAACTGTCTTCAGACTTCAGTAATGTTGAATGTAATGCTGTAATTTGGGGTGGATTTTTTTTTAGAGCCTTTAAGCCATCAATTCATTAAATTATTACACATCTGCTCAGAGTCTTCTTTGTTGTTTTTGCTAATGTCTTGGAGAAAAAAATGTTTATCTACCTATTCCAGTTAATTTCCGGTAAGCTAAAACTTATCTACCACATTCCAAACTGTATTATCAAATTGGCAATGCCACTGTGTTGCTCTATATTGACAGCTGCTTGATCATAAACACCATTGCCTCCGTGATACAGATTCAATGAATAGTTGATTCAGGAACTTAATTTAAACACTTCTCTAAGCTGCCATAAGGAGCTGTTCTAAACCATGTGGGTCGAATGGACTGATTAGGCCTTGAGTGATCTATCTGCATCTGTGCATACTGGTATTTGGGAGCGGGTGTAAGGCTGAACTAATGGCAGATTTGGGGGCATCTTTGTCACATTTGCAGAAATTGTCAACCTGCGTCACAGATCTGCAGCCATGCACAGGGAGCGTCACTGTGTGGCATAGAAACGACTGGTCTCGTGTTTCCGGTGGAGGCCATCCGCTTCACATTCATACCCATGTCAAAGGGGGAATAGATTTTCACAGGGAAACAGAATTTCGCACAAGACCGGCCCCTACAAGCTAACCCTTATCACTAACCCTCTGTTTTTACGCGTCCCCGCGGAGGGTCCGCCACATCACCATGTAGTGGGTGGGGCGAGTGGACAGTTCAGCCCTTAGGCCTTCATCAGTGCAGGCTGGCTGGGATTTGACGTAGGAAACATTTGCAATCAAATGTAAGTTCCGCTGATTTGCTGCATTTTCATCACTCCGACTGAAAATCACAATTTAGGAAAAATAAAAAAAAATACTTCACTAATCCCTAAATGTACCGTCCTCTTTGAAATATTTTTAACCTGTGCCGCAGAGCTGTCACGTGCGGTGACAGAGCCACAGAGCTGTCACGTGTGACGTGTGGTTTCACTGTGTTGTCATATATTAAATTCACCTTTTTGGGGTTTTTTTCAGGTTATGTCACTTAAGATCTGTGTGGAATTGGCCTGTTAGATAGAAGGTCTATCTAGTCACTAGATAGACAATGCACACTCAGTTTTATTCCAATTTAAGCCTTTTAATGTTTTATTCGTGTAGGCTCCCCTTTGCAGCTCTTCTAATCTCTAACAGCCAAGCATTGTGAACATTTAGCATCAAAAATCTGTTGTCATAAATAAAAACATTAGTGTTTTCTTTGGACAGATACATGCCAAGTGGTTCGCTGAAGTGGACACACAAAATTATTTTTTTTAGATAATCAGTTTGGTAGTCTGCTTAAATCAACATAAATGAAAACAGAGTGGTCAGAAGCATTACTGACATTGTTTAGAGTTATTTTACTGAATATTAAATCAGAAACATCAGTTTTATAAAATGTTCAAGGCTTAAAAATTATTGAAGCTGCTCCGTAACACAGATAACCATTACAATGGTGAGCAACTGATAATTGAAGTAATAAAAATTTTGACAAAAAATTGCCAAATTAACTAGGATAGTTAGCGTCACCCTCTCACAGGGGCGCAACTATATTTTTTTGAGGTGGATGCGAAAACACATAATCGGCGCCACCCCCCCCCCCCCCACCCCCCCCCACCCCCCACACTAACCAATCTCCTTCAACTTTCTCTCCATTAGACAGTAAACGCAAACAGTATCCTTTGGAAAAACACCTCTTACTCTTCTCTGCTCTTGGATATGGGTCATCAGAAACTTTCGGTGGGTCATTTTCAACCATGTACTGCCTAAATATGTCCCCCATTTTGTGTGGTAAAGGCCATTCAGATGGATCTTCTGAATAAAGCCTTGTCTTAGCACTCTCCTCTGCAGCTCTCTGCTCCTCTCCATCTTCTTCATCATCTGGTCCTCTCTGCTCTTCTCCCTCATCTGCACCTTTCTGTTCCACATTCTCCCAATTTTCCCAAAAAAAGAACACAATGAGAGATGGTGATCAGAAATTCAAACCATTATGGTATATATGTTTTTGCTGCCTCCCTAATGTATTTATTCCTACCTGATGTCCTCATTTGTCTCTTCTATCACTGACCTCATGTCTGTCTCCTTCACCCCTTGTCTGTGGCGTTCTCCACTAAGTCATATGGTCAAAAAGCATTATAAATTAGCTGTAAAAATTACAGATCTTAATACAGTTTTTAAAAATAATGTTTAAACATTATCGATTGGGATTAAGTAGCTGTTCCCTCACTTCCACCTAATATTAGACCAACCTGCTTTCCCCTGTCTGTCCTGATTCATCTGTCATCTTCTCTTCTTTCTCTCCATCCTCACAGCTGAATTAAATTAATTTTATGTTAAGAAAGGTTAAAAAATACAGCAGTCAAACTACAATAAAAATTAATCTTTAAATTTGAATGATCTTATCGTTGGATAACAGTTACTGACTGGACACTGCATCTGATCTGACTTATCAGATACATCACAACACCACTGTAGTGATACTGAATAAAACATTTAAACTCAAGTGTCCCCCTGCCAAAAAGGTTGGTAACATGGGTCACCGAGTCTAAGGGCTATAATGACACTGGATTAATGTGTCTGATAAACTTGTACAACTGATCTTTAATTAAAAAAATCAATAATAAGAAATATACATATGAGTGATTAAATTGCAGCTAAGCGTTGGACCATAGCTGGGCACTGGCCAAGACATTTTAGCTTTCCTGTGTTAATATTTCACAAGTTTTATTTCGGTCATTCTTACACTGTAAGCCTTTGAAGTAAATTTACAGTTAAATCTGAACAGTATTTTACTGTATCACTGCCATACAGTATCATACTGTAAACTGCAATGCAATCTGGGAGAAAAAAAAAAGATTACAGCAATTTCAGAGAATGTCATTCTTTTTACAATATTACAGCACTTTTACTGTAAACTGCTAAGCATTATGGGAAGGTGAAAGAAAAGTGCGGGAAAACAGGATTCTAGACCATCGGTCCTCGGAAAAACTGCTCAGCCAACTGCAGATGCCTGGAGCTGCCCAACGTCCTCCACACTGTTCACAGAGTAAGTTCACATTGTTCACTTTTTTGTTCCTGATTTAGAAACGGGATTTGAGGACTTCTCTCTTTTTAGTTTTCTGATGTTTATAAGTTTTACAAAAACGCTGTTGAAAAATGTTGTTTTTGTAAGCTAACATTAGCTAAAATTGTGTTAGCTTTGTCTCAATTTAATGTTAAATCAACATTAAAACATCAGGGGAATGGATAAGTAACATGGCAGGTCTGAGTTAGCATGTTATAAGTTTCCTCTGTTGTGTTAAAGTGCTCTATAAATTATTTCAGTTGAGTTTCCACATCAAAAGAGAAACAAAACAGGCAAAGTGCTAAACTTGGCCAAAATTACTAAGAGTCAGCGTTATGTTTTCTGTTTTGTTTTTTTTTTACATGGTGGATTTCACCATAGGCTTCTTTTTTCTCTGCATCTAGCAAAGGAGTCTTGCGAGTTGCGACTTCCCCTTCACCCCAGACTTCTTCACAGCCGAAGTTGCGGCTCTGCTGCACAAAGCCACTGTGAACCGGTCACAACCGAGCTGCATCACAGATGCCCGGAGCTGCCTGACGTCCTCCACCCTCTCCAGAGAGTGAGTGAACATAATTCAATATTCGCCTTTTTTTTTCCTATTTAGATATGAGGTTGTCGCCGGTTGCGGTTTTTTTTTTGGCGTATTTAGCAGACCGAAGCTAGTTGGCATTGTAGCTGCGCCATAGCAAAGCTATACATTTCGTTTTAGCAAGCTGACCGTAGCATAAATTGGCATGTCTCAGCACTCTACCTTTACATGACACATAAAAAACTGTACGTTTTCATGCACAGCTTAAAGTTGGAGTAAACCATTTTCCCGGGTGTCAGAGAAAGCCAGAACTTGAAATAAGCCGAGAGGCACCCGCCTCCTTTCCTCAAAGCGACTCAGTGCTTCTGCAATGTCTCGATCAGATGGAGAATTGTTTACACATACAGCGCGGCTGAATCATTGACTAAAACTAATGTGAGAGCAACCATTGATAAACATACTATGCAGCAATCAAGGTAAGCCTCGTGGACAAAAAACTCACCTGTCCAGCAGAGAAAACCGCAAGCCAATAACCTTGACGTGATAGCCAATGGTCCTTAGGCTCTGACACAAGTATAGCAACCACAAACACTACAAATGCTACCTTTGTAGTAATGTTACGTCTGAAACTCCTTTTTGTGGTTCAACATACTGGATCACTACATTGTATATTGTTGACATGCTACATTCATAGACTGATAAAACCGTAAGGAAAAAAAAAATTTTTTTGTCGATGTTGTTTTACAGAAGCTGCATTGACATCAACCCGGAGAGAGGCACAAAAGCAAGCCATGAGATGGTGAAAAGCAAGAAGAGCGGCAAGATGGTCCAGAAGAAGTCAACATCTGTGAATCCGCATGTCAGCACACTCATCAAGAAGATCAGTGATTTCAAGTGGGACTTTGTCTGATACACACGCATACACATTAGGGGTATGACAAAATAACGATTCACGATGTTATATGTTGCGGTATCATATTGATATTAAAAAAAATGCTGTATTGATATTTTTTCCAAAGGAAATCTCACAAGATTTTGTAAGAGCATGGTGAGATCTCGCAAGATTTAGTTCTATTTGCAACGGTTCAGCATGTAGAAAAGTCCCCACATTAGCACTTAAATCTATGTGCAGTCTGCAAAATATTGTTAAAGGAATAGTTCACCCACAGATTGATTTAACTTTATTTTCCACTTACCTTCATGGTGAGCAAATATTTCAAATGCAGCCGGAGATCAGGACGACTTCTCGTTTTACCCCAACTTTCATATAATGGAGTTCGATTGAGCCCGAGCCAACAAGGTCCTTAGAAGTCCACAAAAACTTGTTAATATTCCTCCATACTGCTCGTCCAATGTAATCCAAATGTCCTGAGTGGGTAGCGTCCAGAATTTACTCGAAACGACGTCATTTACGATATTTTTAGAGCCTAAAAAGAATATATTACTCCACGGAGCGCTCACCTGCGCATTCACGAAACTACGGAAGCCTCGGCGTTCAGAGCCTTTGCTGCCGATAATACACTGTTTACATTGTGTTAAGAGCAACAGAGCTGCAGATGAACCGGGACAAACACAAGAGGAGTTGGATATTGATTTAAAACAAATAATGAAAGAAAAAGAGGCCGCGCGATCTCGTCTGCCTCGCCTTCCGTAGTTTCATGAACGCACATCGGCGTGCACGCAAGAGATGCAATGTACTTCTATTTAGGCTCTAAAAATATACTAAATGGCGTAGTTTTTAGTAAATTATGGACACTACCCACTTTGGACACTTGGATTACATTGGACAAGCAGTATGGAGGAAAATTAAAAAGTTTTGTGGACTTGTGGAAAAGGAGTAGTCGTCCTGATCCCCGGCTGCATTTTAAATATTAAAAAAGTGTTCCAGAGTCTTGCTCACCATGAAGGTCAGCGGAAAATAAAGTTAAATCGTTCTGTGGGTAAACTATTCCTCTGAAGGTAACTTTAAGACCTTCCCTCACAAATGAGTCATTTTGAGTCTGTTGATTCAGAAAGTGTATTTACAGTTATTGAGTTCTGGAAGGTATGTCTTTACACAGTACCCTGTCTGAATGTAGGAATTAGCTTCTTAATAGTCTCGAGAGATGCCACAAAGCACAGTGAAGAAATTCAGGAGATCTCTCTGTTTGACAAGTTCTTGCCAAATAGGATGGCACAAATTTTAAAGGTTATTAATGTTTAGTTTATGATGCTAAATTGTTCGTGATTATAATGCACTGACTAAAATGTTTATTTTACATATGATACATTAAGAAGAAGCACTGTGCGCTTTGCTTTACTGTTTTGCTCATTTTATATGAATTGCAAAATATTGCAAGAGGCAGTGATTCCCAGCCCTAATATGCATACAGTGTTAGGGAAAATGCTGGGGTATTTGTATAAGAAAGCAAGTTTAGCTCCAGTATGAGAGTTTTAGCATTAGAATTGAAAACATTTAGTGTGAGCAAAGTTTTTCTGTCCATCCTTTACAGTATTCAGATCACACAATTTGACAATGTTGTAATTTTCATGAGGCACTATTTTTCAAATAAATATTTGAAAAGAAACTGAATATTTTCCAGCTTTCATTTATTTATATAATTTATTTCTAATAATTGTATTACTTTTTTTAGTAGTTGTATTATTACAGTAATGAACTGTAGAATTAATGTACTGTAAGCAGAACTGCAAAAATACAGTAGTCTACTGGCAAAGCTGTTGCCTGTAAATTACTGTAAATTTACATTAAATGAATATACGATCTGTTATAAATTTACAGTAATTAACTGTAGAATCATTTACAGCAATATACTGTATTTATATATTACAGCAAGATACTGTAAATAATACAGTAGTTTACTGGCGAAGCTGCTGCCAGTAAAATTACTGTAAATTCAGAGTGAAAAGTCTTACAGTGTACACTTAGTGTGTGGATATGTGTGTGTTACAGGCGTATGTATCAGATATTCCTAGAAATACGGAACAAATCGCGTTCCTTATCGATTCAAAAGGGGACACAACATTTAACAGCCAAATATGGCTTATTAATTTTTTTCTGGCGCTCCATCTTGCTGTTAAGTGTGCACTACGAGTGGTAATCGAAGATAAAAAAAACAAAAAAAAAAACATGCCTGAGTGCGCCTCTTAGGGGCGGGTGCGCAAGCCACCTGTGTGGGAAGGGAGAGCGACAGGAGGGGTGCAGAATCAGTGCTGTCTCTCTGTTATTGATCGTTTTATGCTGTTAAATATAGAAAATGACAACTAGAAAAATTTATTATTTTCTAGAGTGGTTTTTTGACGCCCCTCAAGTGCAGCGCCCCTATGCATTGCATGCGCTGCATACCCAGTTTTTGCGCCACTGCCCTCTCATTATGGGTTTTTACTGTAATTCCATTTTTTACTGTCAGAGACTTCATGCCATTATCTCATCTAACCATAAAACTCCTGCTCAGACAATCTCTTTTTCTGCTCCTTTCGCTGATGTCTTATGACCAGTGGGGATTTCTTATTGAGTACCAGGGAGATGCCTGGGTAGATTTTCAGTCATGTGGGTCATGGCAGCCACAAACTGGCTTAAATTGGAAGTCAGCTAGCCTTGCAATTCAAGCCCAATTTGTGGAATACTATAGGCAGGCTAAACCTCCCCTGTAAATTTAGTAAAATTATTGGTAAAATATACATGTTGTCATTGACCTAATTAATTTTGTGCCTGTTTTCATAAGCAAGTTGCGCATTAATCTGCTGTTTATTCCATTTTCTTATTCAATCTCCCTTTCTCTCTGGAGCAGCAAGAAGCTGCGTGTCAGTCTCTATGAGAAATCCCTGTTGAGGTTTGAGCCTCCTTCTATTGAGTTAAGCAGCAGGACAGTAGAGCCCTGATTGGTTAACACACCAAAATACGTCACTTCCAGTGAAGCTAAACCTCTTAGAAGCTGAATCCCAAACTGCCCCCTAAGCACTAACCCTTAACTATCAAGTGTCACTACCAATTAAGTCTCACTCGCAGCTGTGGAAGGCGCCTTGATTGAGGGTGGAGAGGTATAAACGAGAATGGGACAGCTTCTTCCCTCCAATGGAAAAAGAACACAGTTGTTGCTATGGCAACACAGTGACGCCCCATTTGCGTGCCTGTAGCTCTGTGGTGCAGGTTAACATTGCATTAAACATTTGCCCCTTTCTTAAAACAGTTGTATACGGTAAGAGGAACTTCCTTTTTTGAATAAATTACATTTTTTTCATAGACTAACTTGTGATTTTCTATCAGCATGATGAAGATGCTGACAGCAGAAAACTACATTTGGCTGAACTTGTTTCCTCCGTACAACGGAGTATTAGGGCCACACATGAAGAGAAAAAATATTTTTGCCATGAGGAGATTAAACTCGACATGTCGACTTTAAAGTCGACATGTCGAGTTTAAACTCAACATTTCGAGAATAAAGTTGAAATATCATGTTGTGTTTAATCTCCACTTGTCGACTTTAAACTCGCCATTTTGAGAATAAAGTTGATATATCGTGGCGACTTTAATCTCGACATTCCAAAGTTTGGAGAAAAGAGCAACCGCGCTCCACAGCTGCAGTCTGGGTTTGGAGAAAAGAGCACAGGCGCCACGCACGCCTGTACTCCACCCCTTCAGGATCAAGCAGCTTGATCAATTCTCTTATTGTATTTTGCGATACAACATAATCTCTCTGTATTGCACGCAGATGTAACCATCGATATCCTTGCATCTGCCCATTTCCAGCAATTTCAGTATGCAAGAATGCGGCCATTTCTTCCAAGTTTGTATGATTTTTCCTTCTGAACAGATGATGTTTTCGCCACAACCTTTTTAGCGTCCTTACACTAATAATCACACTGTGGTTCTGGGCTAAAAGACTGAGGATTTCCTTATTGCTAAACCCGATTCTAAAGTACAATTTGACCAAATCATCTACACAAGGCATGTCTCATTCTGGATTCTGTGCATGTATCCTGTGCAGCGGTTGGCTCTCTTGAACTAATTTCAACTTTATTGTCGACACGTCGAGATTAAACTCAACATGACTTTTCAACTTTATTCTCGAAATGGCGAGTTTAAAGTCGACACGTCGAGATTAAACTCAACATGACTTTTCAACTTTATTCTCGAAATGGCGAGTTTAAAGTCGACAGGGCGACTTTAAAGTCGACATGTCGAGTTTAATCTCGTCATGGCAAAAATATTTTTTCTCTTCATGTGTGGCCCTAATACTCCGTTGTACCTCCGCCACCAGGCCGCTGTTACACCTGCTGCCGAATTCTAGCGAGTCTACATAAGTGCAGACTCGCTATTTAAGGGCTGAACGGTCCACTTGCCCTACCCCCTGCATGGTTTGCGATGGCACTTTATGTGGCTTAGCAGCAGCCACCACTACTTGTGACATGAGCAAAAAAGCAGGAAAAAAAATATTTTGTTGTTTTATAAACTTAAATCCAGTTTGTTCCTTATCAGGTTCTGAAAATATTTATTCACCTTTTACAGACAGGTGAAACATAAAAAATACTAATAAGTCTTCTTCTTCCAGGATATATACTCATATCCTGTGATAGTCATATGAGTAGAAGCATATGCGGTTTTAGACAGGGGCCAACAGGGGCCGGTGCCGGCCGTGGCCGCCGTTATGGCCCCTGCGCCGAACCGAATGCGATGACACGGAAACTGGAACTAATATACCGCAACGTTTCACTCGGAATCTTGAGTGCGGTGCGCGCTCACATAGGATTTTCTCAACGAGAAAAAGAAAGAAGAAAAATAGCATTTACAGACGAGTCGGACGACTAATGGAAAATAATGTAAAGAGACGGAGGTAAGCAAGAAATATGATTGTTTCTTGATGCGCTGTTTGGCTCATCTTTGAGTGCTACTGACGTTTTTACTGCAACAAAACCTGGCGTCATTGTTTTGCCTAATGCAGTCCTTACGGGTTAGGAACTGATTTAATATTTTCTTTCATGGTATTACTTTACCAGTGAATTAAATATAAAGTTTCTAGTTTTAAACTTAAGGATATTTGAGATTCTGTCACGGTTATGCCTATTAGATATTATCCATTAATTTCTTGCAGCACAGGAAACGTCAGTTGTCATGAAAAGAAAAAGAGACATTGCCTGTGTGACTATGTGTAAAGTGCATCTGAAACTTTAGAGAGAGAGATTATTTTTTACTATTCTAAGAGCAAAAATCTTTCTCATTGGCAGATAATATTATTTACCTGTTCAAATTAAGGACAAATACAATAATTTCAAACAATTACTTAATTTTAATTATCATTTTTCAGTATGATCTTAATGTATTATAATGAATAAATAAATACAATTACAAGCGAATGAATCCACTAATGCTCTGGGTTACACCCTCATGTTTTCATTCATTTCTTTTCAGATATCAGTAAGTGCAAGGATGATCAACCAGCCTAATTTAAAGATGTTTCCAACCACAGTTATGGCGGACAGAAGACGCAGCTTCCAGGCAAGCTGAAGACGTTTTTCATAGACCAACTGTGAGCTGATGAGTTGTATCCAATCTCTTAACCCCAAGAGTGATGCATTTTTTTTGTTTCAATTTGGCCATCTTTATGATGCCAATATTGAGGATCTGGGACCTGAACTCCCATCAGTTCAGGAGACTTTTAGAAGGAAAACTAAAGAGTCACAAGATTGGAAACCCTTCTAATACAGTGGAGTTGATCCGTTTCATTGAGCCATACAAAGACGTATTCTGCAAGCTTTTTAGACTGTGCAAAATTGCTGTTGCACTCCCAGTGAGTTCTGCCACCTGTAAGAGGAGTTTTTCCAAACTAAAATTAGTGAAAACCTACCTCAGGTCCACTATTACTGATGAACGTCTCAGCAGTTTAGGGATGCTAAGCATTGAATCCAGAAGGGCAAAGACTTTGGATCTTGATGCATTTGTGGACAATTTTTCACGAAACCACAAACGCAGAATACTATTGTTGTAATGTTGCAGGATTGGGTTTTGCCAGTGGACGAGCATGATAGATTACTGAAATAAAAAATTTGACCGTTAGTCTCCTAAATGTTAGTGTACAGGTTTGTGTAAAGGTTTATTGTTCCCATCTGTTGTATGTGAAATATTTTGAATAGAAATTTTTGTTTCATTGGTGCTCTAAATAAACGAAAAAGTTGTTTAAACAAAAGATCGTCATTTTTTTCCATTCTTCTTTCTGTGCCCCTGTGGTAGTCATGAGAGTAGAAGGCCACAGGCTGGTCGAGATGGTGCATTTCCTCTGTTATCCAGACCTTATAAGAGTGCAGTAGCAACAGGTTATGGGGCCAGGAATGAGTTTTAAATCTGAGGGAATGTTTATGCTTTGACACAGATGACAAGAACAATAGCCTGTGGGAAACTAAGTAAGTGGCCTACTTATGTATGGTTGATTTGAAGAGCACTATAATATATTATTGAAGGGTGTACCTGAGGATACAACAGAAGATGGAACTTGTTGATCCCAAAAGTTTTCTTTGATATTTTATAGTTTCTTTGTTTTTTTTAAAGCAAAGTTTTTTTTTCATGCATAACAGGATAATTGGAAAAGAAAACTTGAAAAAGAAAATTGGGCAGCAAACCAAAAAAAGGGCATATTTGTAAAATAAACATAAATAAAAAAAGAGGCACATGCTTTTAACATTAGTATTACAGCTTATAACTTTTAAAACATTGTGGTTAACAAGAAATAACTAAAGCAAGAAAAATATTTGACAAGCCCAATGGAAGCAGAAAAAGCAGCCATTTTTACAGAGCCAAAAAAGGTGGGTTTAGCTGTGATCAACAAGCACATGATGATAATTTCAGCTGCAGTAAATTCTCTACCATGCAGGATTGTCCTTTAATAATTTTAGCAATTGTGTCAATAAACCTGTTAGAAATATCATTATTGTCATTAAAACTTGACCAGGCCTGTGAGTGAGAACGGCAGAAAGGACATAACAACAAATGAATAGTTGATGCGAGATTATTTGCATTTTCCCTAGCAACACATGATCAAATTCTGTGGGCACATTTTGTTTTCCTTCCTGTTTGTACCAGTTGCTGGGAAAAGGGCTGTAAACTTCTGCTTATATATTCAGTAGGAGCATTGAAAGTTAGACCTTAGTTCTACCATTCTCCCTTAGACAGGTAAGATAACTTTTTTGTTCTTTCAGTAAATTATTGACTGTAGCGCTTGGTCTTAAATTTGCTTAAAAGACTGTCTCTATCATTTTTCCTTTATGTTCTAAAATGGATGATTATATGGTTCCATCTTAATATTTTTCCAGTGGTACGTCTTTATTACTTCCATTTTTATAATTAGAGCTTTGTATGAATTAATGACTTTATTTCAGACAATCCAGTGAAATCATAAATTTAATGCATACAAACATTATGCGTAATCAATAATATATGTATATCAGTATGTTATATGTATAATTTAGTGTTTATGTCTGCAAAAGGTAATGAAGAAAATGTTGGTGAAGATTCTCAGTCATCCAGGTCATAGTGGAGAACCTGCCTGGAAGGCATTCAAATTAAAGACTGTTTTGGGGTTTTGTGATAAACGATTTTGGTGAGCCATTCCAAAAAATAAAAGAAAACAATCCACTGGACTTGGTCTCCAAGTTTGAAGACGTTTTGCTTCCCATCCAGAAAGCTTTCTCAATTAAAGATGTCAGAATTAGCGTTGAGTTAGAAGCTTTATGCAGTGGCCCAAAAACTTGTTTTTATTTAGAAAACATGCAAATTGAACTAGAAGAACGGGTCTGCCCTTTAGGAATGGGAAATTGTTTTGGGTTTCTTGTTAGCCTGTAATACCCCGATACTGGGTTATGCCTCAGAAAGGGAGAAAGTAAAACTTATATCCCTTTTGCTTTCGTTCAGTCCTTAACACAAACACTCTTCCAAATTCCTACTAAACTTATGGGTTCCCACTTTTTTATCTGTTTAACTTTTTCTAAATATAATTTAAAACTATTGACTTTATTTGATAGACATGACCAATCTTTTTTTACCCCACTTCGTAAAAGAGCCGAAAGAGCAAGTAATGTTATATTTGCATATGCAGAATGGGCAACACTGGCACGCATGTATTGCGCATATGCGTAGAAGGTGTAACACGTTTTACGTGCAATACGTGTAATAAGTGCCCTACTATAAACGTAAAAAAATTTGTGCCGATTGCTGTGTTAAAGCCAGTATGGACTTTCAGATTAATATTGTTAATCCAGGTAAGTTAAGTTTTGGTTCTAGCACACCTTTCCATGATGGTTTCTGCACTCGGTCTTTCTCGACTTGTTTTGCCATGCAGTGTGACCTTCACACGAGGCTCCTCGTGGTTAGCTTGTAGCACTTAGCATCGTAATAGTGCATTGGGAATATGTTTTATACATAAATGTTTCTTGTTCAATAGAAACAAGATAGAAGAATCATATATGAAGAGTTTTACATATCAAGCCAACACTTGCTGTTGTATCAGGTGCATCACAAAGGGAAACATTTAATAGGTGCTTTCATTTCCTTATAATGCTATAGAGCTACGTACAACTACGTTGTACAGAAAGCATCTGTAGAAGTCAGAACAATGACAAACAGTTGTTTGGGGAAATTTATGGAAGCTCATTCACTAAATAAATTCTGACTTTCATGAAAATGCAGAATTCTTGTCTACATTATTGGTTCTCTTATTTTAATATTTGCCTAAACTATTGAAAGTAAAACAGTACCTAAATGTAGAATAAATTTTCATTATATTAATCTTTAATAATATGGTTTTCAATTTTGTTTCTATTCAGCCCTCTATTTCAGAATCAATGTTGTCATCCAATGGAATCCTTTCCAAGGAGCTGGTCGGATTGAGTTTCGAGGTGATCTGACAGATGAATAGAAAATAAAAAACCTGTTTGGAGAAAACTGACAACTCAAATCTTTGAACCTTCTTCTATTTATTCTCTGCAGGGGCTCTACCATGGATGGCTACAAGGATCCATGTCGCCTTTGTTTGGAGGCCCACTCTTCTAAATGATTAGAACACAGTGCAACCTGCTGCATGAGGTAATGATATATAGCCGATTAATCTTAAATGCAAGAGTGGTGGGGGCTAGTGATTGGAGTGCATGGTGTTTGTGCTCTAAATAGGCTATAAAGATCTCTCATTAGATCCTCAGACTGTCAATCTGGGTCCCTGAGCAAAACACTTAACTCCAGCGTGTTAGTCAGTGTGGCAGCCCACCGCTACCAGACAGATGGGCTAAATACAGAGGACAAAATTTCCCCAGTGTGGGACCAAATATGAAAAAGAAATGCAACAAAATTTATTTCCATTATTTTCAATCAGTAGGCCTAGTAAATTGTTCCTTAATGACACTTTTAAATGTTACAAGATCAGCTTTGTTTGCCAAGGAAGGGCCATAGAGCATGAGGGGTCCAAACAGGGGGGAGGGACCATGTTGAACTGTTCCTAAAGAATTTGAACAGGTAAATAAGATGATCTGCCAAAGGAATGAGTAATTATGCTCTAAAGATGAGACCGTTAGATAAGATAATGGAGATTTGTTTTATTTTAAACATAGACCAGCTTATTCCATTAGCAAATTGTCTTGGATTAAGATAATCCAAGACAATCCAAAAAAATCTACTTAGTCACATTTTCTAAAATTTACTTAGTAAAGTAGAGTTTTCAAGAATTACAGTCAGCTTTAAGTTTTAGCCCTACTAAGAATGGAACCCATTTTTTTCTGTTAAATGGCCCGTACCTGAACAAAGTGGCCACAGCTGCTCTGGGGCTCAATCAGTAGGCATTGCTTCTTGCCCAAGCACACAACAACACTGAAAGCCAAAGCCAGGTATTGAACCATCACCCCTTCAATTTCAGGGCAAACTCCTACATCTGGCAGAATTGTGCAACCTCTGCTTTGTGCCTTACTTAATATGCTAAACAATCCAATCTTGCTCTAGTTTTTTTTAGATGTTTTATTCTTTTGTCCTATTCCCCCATCAAAAAACACAGGCCCCCACTGATGAGGTACTGATTAGGTAATGATCAGTACCCAACTACTTGGTATGATGCTCGGTACTTACAAAGTCCATAAAACAACAGTCCTTAACAATGCGTGAAGTACTGGTTCTTGACACCCGTTTGAGGCGCTAGAGGCGCCCAGCATACTATAAAATTCTCTCGATTTTTATTTCTAGGGGAATATTTAGTAAGATTTAGATCAGCCACATAGAGAAAAAGGATGATCTACCATCACACACAATAAAACTGCTCTACCGCTATAAATTAAAGTGTAATTATCTAGTAAAATGCAGTTTATTACTTGGCATAGAACAGAAAACCAAACCTAGAAGATAGCAGACAGCAAGCCAATCTTTTTTACTAAACTCGTATTTAAATGTAACTTAAGGTGAGTTTTATAATGCTCTAGTTACAATTTAGTTACAATTTACTAATCACCACATTCTGCAGACACAAGGTATAGAGACCGTACTGATGACATCACCACATACTGCAAACACGAGGTACAGAGACTGTACTGATGACATCATCACATACTGCAAACACGAGGTACAGAGGCAGTACTGATGACATCACCACATTCTGCAGACACAAGGTATAGAGACCGTACTGATGACATCACCACATACTGCAAACACGAGGTACATAGACTGTACTGATGACATCACCACATACTGCAAACACGAGGTACATAGGCAGTACTGATGACATCACCACATACTGCAAACACGAGGTACAGAGACTGTACTGATGACATCACCACATACTGCAAACACGAGGTACAGAGGCAGTACTGATGACATCACCACATACTGCAGACACGAGGTACAGAGGCAGTACTGATGACATCACCACATACTGCAGACACGAGGTACAGAGGCAGTACTGATGACATCACCACATACTGCAAACACGAGGTACAGAGACCGTACTGTTGACATCACCACAGACTGCAAACACGAGGTACAGAGACCGTACTGATGACATCACCACATACTGCAGACACGAGGTACAGAGTCAGTACTGTTGACATCACCACATACTGCAGACACGAGGTACAGAGACCAAACTGATGACATTGCCACATATTGCAGACACAAGGTACAGAGGCAGTACTGATGACATCACCACATATTGCAGACACAAGGTACAGAGGCAGTACTGATGACATCACCACATACTGCAGACACGAGGTACAGAGGCAGTACTGATGACATCACCACATACTGCAGACACGAGGTACAGAGGCCGTACTGATGACATCACCACATACTGCAGACACGAGGTACAGAGGCAGTACTGATGACATCACCACATACTGCAGACACGAGGTACAGAGGCAGTACTGATGACATCACCACATACTGCAGATACGAGGTACAGAGGCAGTACTGATCACATCACCACATACTGCAGACAAGAGGTACAGAGGCAGTACTGATGACATCACCACAAACTGCAAACACGAGGTACAGAGACCGTACTGATGACATCACCACATACTGCAAACACGAGGTAAAGAGACCGTACTGATGACATCACCACATACTGCAGACACAAGGTACAGAGGCAGTACTGATGACATCACCAAATACTGCAGACACGAGGTACAGAGGCAGTACTGATGACATCACCACATACTGCAGACACGAGGTACAGAGACCGTACTGTTGACATCACCACAGACTGCAAACACGAGGTACAGAGACCGTACTGATGACATCACCACATACTGCAGACACGAGGTACAGAGTCAGTACTGTTGACATCACCACATACTGCAGACACGAGGTACAGAGACCAAACTGATGACATCACCACATACTGCAGACACAAGGTACAGAGGCAGTACTGATGACATCACCACATACTGCAGACACGAGGTACAGAGGCAGTACTGATGACATCACCACATACTGCAGACACGAGGTACAGAGGCAGTACTGATGACATCACCACATACTGCAGACACGAGGTATAGAGGCCGTACTGATGACATCACCACATACTGCAGACACGAGGTAAAGAGGCCGTACTGATGACTTCACCACATACTGCAGACACGAGGTACAGAGGCCGTACTGATGACATCACCACATACTGCAGACACGAGGTACAGAGGCAGTACTGATGAAATCACCACATACTGCAGACACGAGGTACAGAGGCAGTACTGATCACATCACCACATACTGCAGACAAGAGGTACAGAGGCAGTACTGATGACATCACCACATACTGCAGACACGAGGTACAGAGACCATACTGATGACATCACCACATACTGCAGACACAAGGTACAGAGGCAGTACTGATGACATCACCACATACTGCAGACACGAGGTACAGAGGCAGTACTGATGACATCACCACATACTGCAGGCACGAGGTACAGAGGCAGTACTGATGACATCACCACATACTGCAGACACGAGGTATAGAGGCCGTACTGATGACATCACCACATACTGCAGACACGAAGTACAGAGACCGTACTGATGACATCACCACATACTGCAGACACGAGGTACAGAGGCAGTACTGATCACATCACCACATACTGCAGACAAGAGGTACAGAGGCAGTACTGATGACATCACCACAAACTGCAAACACGAGGTACAGAGACCGTACTGATGACATCACCACATACTGCAAACACAAGGTAAAGAGACCAAACTGATGACATTACCACATATTGCAGACACAAGGTACAGAGGCAGTACTGATGACATCACCACATACTGGAGACACGAGGTACAGAGGCAGTACTGATGACATCACCACATACTGCAAACACGAGGTAAAGAGACCGTACCGATGACATCACCACATACTGCAGACACAAGGTACAGAGGCAGTACTGATGACATCACCACATACTGCAGACACGAGGTACAGAGGCAGTACTGATGACATCACCACATACTGCAGGCACGAGGTACAGAGGCCGTACTGATGACATCACCACATACTGCAGACACGAGGTACAGAGGCCGTACTGATGACATCACCACATACTGCAGACACGAAGTACAGAGACCGTACTGATGACATCACCACATACTGCAGACACGAGGTACAGAGACCGTACGGTTGACATCACCACATACTGCAGACACAAGGTACAGAGACCGTACTGATGACATCACCACATACTGCAGACACGAGGTAAAGAGGCAGTACTGACGACATCACCACATACTGCAGACACGAGGTACAGAGCCAGTACTGATCACATCACCACATACTGCAGACACGAGGTACAGAGGACGTACTGATGACATCACCACATACTGCAGACACGAGGTAAAGAGGCCGTACTGATGACATCACCACATACTGCAGACACGAGGTACAGAGGCAGTACTGATGACATCACCACATACTGCAGACACGAGGTACAGAGGCAGTACTGATGACATCACCACAAACTGCAAACACGAGGTACAGAGACCGTACTGATGACATCACCACATACTGCAAACACGAGGTAAAGAGACCGTACTGATGACATCACCACATACTGCAGACACAAGGTACAGAGGCAGTACTGATGACATCACCACATACTGCAGACACGAGGTACAGAGGCAGTACTGATGACATCACCACATACTGCAGACACGAGGTACAGAGGCAGTACTGATGACATCACCACATACTGCAGACACGAGGTACAGAGGCCGTACTGATGACATCACCACATACTGCAGACACGAGGTACAGAGGCAGTACTGATGACATCACCACATACTGCAGACACGAGGTACAGAGGCAGTACTGATGACATCACCACATACTGCAGACACGAGGTACAGAGGCCGTACTGATGACATCACCACATACTGCAGACACGAGGTACAGAGACCGTACTGCTGACATCACCACATACTGCAGACACAAGGTACAGAGGCAGTACTGATGACATCACCAAATACTGCAGACACGAGGTACAGAGGCAGTACTGATGACATCACCACATACTGCAGACACGAGGTACAGAGACCGTACTGTTGACATCACCACAGACTGCAAACACGAGGTACAGAGACCGTACTGATGACATCACCACATACTGCAGACACGAGGTACAGAGTCAGTACTGTTGACATCACCACATACTGCAGACACGAGGTACAGAGACCAAACTGATGACATCACCACATACTGCAGACACAAGGTACAGAGGCAGTACTGATGACATCACCACATACTGCAGACACGAGGTACAGAGGCAGTACTGATGACATCACCACATACTGCAGACACGAGGTATAGAGGCCGTACTGATGACATCACCACATACTGCAGACACGAGGTAAAGAGGCCGTACTGATGACATCACCACATACTGCAGACACGAGGTACAGAGGCCGTACTGATGACATCACCACATACTGCAGACACGAGGTACAGAGGCAGTACTGATGACATCACCACATACTGCAGACACGAGGTACAGAGGCAGTACTGATCACATCACCACATACTGCAGACAAGAGGTACAGAGGCAGTACTGATGACATCACCACAAACTGCAAACACGAGGTACAGAGACCGTACTGATGACATCACCACATACTGCAAACACAAGGTAAAGAGACCAAACTGATGACATTACCACATATTGCAGACACAAGGTACAGAGGCAGTACTGATGACATCACCACATACTGGAGACACGAGGTACAGAGGCAGTACTGATGACATCATCACATACTGCAGACACGAGGTACAGAGACCATACTGATGACATCACCACATACTGCAGACACAAGGTACAGAGGCAGTACTGATGACATCACCACATACTGCAGACACGAGGTACAGAGGCAGTACTGATGACATCACCACATACTGCAGGCACGAGGTACAGAGGCAGTACTGATGACATCACCACATACTGCAGACACGAGGTACAGAGGCCGTACTGATGACATCACCACATACTGCAGACACGAAGTACAGAGACCGTACTGATGACATCACCACATACTGCAGACACGAGGTACAGAGGCAGTACTGATCACATCACCACATACTGCAGACACGAGGTACAGAGACCGTACTGCTGACATCACCACATACTGCAGACACAAGGTACAGAGGCAGTACTGATGACATCACCAAATACTGCAGACACGAGGTACAGAGGCAGTACTGATGACATCACCACATACTGCAGACACGAGGTACAGAGACCGTACTGTTGACATCACCACAGACTGCAAACACGAGGTACAGAGACCGTACTGATGACATCACCACATACTGCAGACACGAGGTACAGAGTCAGTACTGTTGACATCACCACATACTGCAGACACGAGGTACAGAGACCAAACTGATGACATCACCACATACTGCAGACACAAGGTACAGAGGCAGTACTGATGACATCACCACATACTGCAGACACGAGGTACAGAGGCAGTACTGATGACATCACCACATACTGCAGACACGAGGTATAGAGGCCGTACTGATGACATCACCACATACTGCAGACACGAGGTAAAGAGGCCGTACTGATGACATCACCACATACTGCAGACACGAGGTACAGAGGCCGTACTGATGACATCACCACATACTGCAGACACGAGGTACAGAGGCAGTACTGATGACATCACCACATACTGCAGACACGAGGTACAGAGGCAGTACTGATCACATCACCACATACTGCAGACAAGAGGTACAGAGGCAGTACTGATGACATCACCACAAACTGCAAACACGAGGTACAGAGACCGTATTGATGACATCACCACATACTGCAAACACAAGGTAAAGAGACCAAACTGATGACATTACCACATATTGCAGACACAAGGTACAGAGGCAGTACTGATGACATCACCACATACTGGAGACACGAGGTACAGAGGCAGTACTGATGACATCACCACATACTGCAGACACAAGGTACAGAGGCAGTACTGATGACATCACCACATACTGCAGACACGAGGTACAGAGGCAGTACTGATGACATCACCACATACTGCAGGCACGAGGTACAGAGGCAGTACTGATGACATCACCACATACTGCAGACACGAGGTACAGAGGCCGTACTGATGACATCACCACATACTGCAGACACGAAGTACAGAGACCGTACTGATGACATCACCACATACTGCAGACACGAGGTACAGAGGCAGTACTGATCACATCACCACATACTGCAGACAAGAGGTACAGAGGCAGTACTGATGACATCACCACAAACTGCAAACACGAGGTACAGAGACCGTACTGATGACATCACCACATACTGCAAACACAAGGTAAAGAGACCAAACTGATGACATTACCACATATTGCAGACACAAGGTACAGAGGCAGTACTGATGACATCACCACATACTGGAGACACGAGGTACAGAGGCAGTACTGATGACATCACCACATACTGCAAACACGAGGTAAAGAGACCGTACTGATGACATCACCACATACTGCAGACACAAGGTACAGAGGCAGTACTGATGACATCACCACATACTGCAGACACGAGGTACAGAGGCAGTACTGATGACATCACCACATACTGCAGGCACGAGGTACAGAGGCCGTACTGATGACATCACCACATACTGCAGACACGAGGTACAGAGGCCGTACTGATGACATCACCACATACTGCAGACACGAAGTACAGAGACCGTACTGATGACATCACCACATACTGCAGACACGAGGTACAGAGACCGTACGGTTGACATCACCACATACTGCAGACACAAGGTACAGAGACCGTACTGATGACATCACCACATACTGCAGACACGAGGTAAAGAGGCAGTACTGACGACATCACCACATACTGCAGACACGAGGTACAGAGCCAGTACTGATCACATCACCACATACTGCAGACACGAGGTACAGAGGACGTACTGATGACATCACCACATACTGCAGACACGAGGTAAAGAGGCCGTACTGATGACATCACCACATACTGCAGACACGAGGTACAGAGGCAGTACTGATGACATCACCACATACTGCAGACACGAGGTACAGAGGCAGTACTGACGACATCACCACAAACTGCAAACACGAGGTACTGAGACCGTACTGATGACATCACCACATACTGCAAACACGAGGTAAAGAGACCGTACTGATGACATCACCACATACTGCAGACACAAGGTACAGAGGCAGTACTGATGACATCACCACATACTGCAGACACGAGGTACAGAGGCAGTACTGATGACATCACCACATACTGCAGACACGAGGTACAGAGGCAGTACTGATGACATCACCACATACTGCAGACACGAGGTACAGAGGCAGTACTGATGACATCACCACATACTGCAGACACGAGGTACAGAGGCCGTACTGATGACATCACCACATACTGCAGACACGAGGTACAGAGGCAGTACTGATGACATCACCACATACTGCAGACACGAGGTACAGAGGCAGTACTGATGACATCACCACATACTGCAGACACGAGGTACAGAGGCCGTACTGATGACATCACCACATACTGCAGACACGAGGTACAGAGGCCGTACTGATGACATCACCACATACTGCAGACACGAGGTACAGAGACCGTACTGCTGACATCACCACATACTGCAAACACGAGGTACAGAGGCAGTACTGATGACATCGCCACATACTGCAGACACGAGGTACAGAGGCAGTACCGATGACATCACCACATACTGCAGACACGAGGTACAGAGGCAGTACCGATGACATCACCACATACTGCAGACACGAGGTACAGAGGCAGTACCGATGACATCACCACATACTGCAGACACGAGGTACAGAGGCAGTACCGATGACATCACCACATACTGCAAACACGAGGTACAGAGACCGTACCGATGACATCACCACATACTGCAAACACGAGGTACAGAGACCGTACCGATGACATCACCACATACTGCAGACACAAGGTACAGAGGCAGTACCGATGACATCACCACATACTGCAGACACGAGGTACAGAGGCAGTACCGATGACATCACCACATACTGCAAACACGAGGTACAGAGACCGTACTGATGACATCACCACATACTGCAAACACGAGGTACAGAGACCGTACTGATGACATCACCACATACTGCAGACACAAGGTACAGAGGCAGTACTGATGACATCACCACATACTGCAGACACGAGGTACAGAGGCAGTACTGATGACATCACCACATACTGCAGACATGAGGTACAGAGACCGTACTGATGAAATCACCACATACTGCAAACACGAGGTACTGATGACATCACCACATACTGCAGACACGAAGTACAGAGACCGTACTGATGACATCACCACATACTGCAGACACGAGGTACAGAGACCGTACGGTTGACATCACCACATACTGCAGACACAAGGTACAGAGACCGTACTGATGACATCACCACATACTGCAGACACGAGGTAAAGAGGCAGTACTGACGACATAACCACATACTGCAGACACGAGGTACAGAGCCAGTACTGATCACATCACCACATACTGCAGACACGAGGTACAGAGGCCCTACTGATGACATCACCACATACTGCAGACACGAGGTAAAGAGGCCGTACTGATAACATCACCACATACTGCAGACACGAGGTACAGAGGCAGTACTGATGACATCACCACATACTGCAGACACGAGGTACAGAGACCATACTGATGACATCACCACATACTGCAAACACGAGGTAAAGAGACCGTACTGATGACATCACCACATACTGCAGACACAAGGTACAGAGGCAGTACTGATGACATCACCACATACTGCAGACACGAGGTACAGAGGCAGTACTGTGACATCACCACATACTGCAGACACGAGGTACAGAGGCAGTACTGATGACATCACCACATACTGCAGACATGAGGTACAGAGACCGTACTGTTGACATCACCACATACTGCAGACACGAGGTACAGAGACCAAACTGATGACATTACCACATATTGCAGACACAAGGTACAGAGGCAGTACTGATGACATCACCACATACTGCAGACACGAGGTACAGAGGCAGTACTGATGACATCACCACATACTGCAGACACGAGGTACAGAGGCCGTACTGATGACATCACCACATACTGCAGACACGAGGTAAAGAGGCCGTACTGATGACATCACCACATACTGCAGACACGAGGTACAGAGGCCGTACTGATGACATCACCACATACTGCAGACGCGAGGTACAAAGGCAGTACTGATGACATCACCACATACTGCAGACACGAGGTACAGAGGCAGTACTGATCACATCACCACATACTGCAGACAGGAGATACAGAGGCAGTACTGATGACATCACCACCAACTGCAAACACGAGGTACAGAGACCGTACTGATGACATCACCACAAACTGCAAACACGAGGTAAAGAGACCGTACTGTTGACATCACCACATACTGCAGACACAAGGTACAGAGGCAGTACTGATGACATCACCACATACTGCAGACACGAGGTACAGAGGCAGTACTGATGACATCACCACATACTGCAGACATGAGGTACAGAGACCGTACTGATGAAATCACCACATACTGCCAACACGAGGTACTGATGACATCACCACATACTGCAGACACGAAGTACAGAGACCGTACTGATGACATCACCACATACTGCAGACACGAGGTACAGAGACCGTACGGTTGACATCACCACATACTGCAGACACGAGGTACAGAGACCGTACTGATGACATCACCACATACTGCAGACACGAGGTAAAGAGGCAGTACTGACGACATCACCACATACTGCAGACACGAGGTACAGAGGCAGTACTGATGACATCACCACATACTGCAGACACGAGGTACAGAGCCAGTACTGATCACATCACCACATACTGCAGACACGAGGTACAGAGGCCGTACTGATGACATCACCACATACTGCAGACACGAGGTAAAGAGGCCGTACTGATGACATCACCACATACTGCAGACACGAGGTACAGAGGCCGTACTGATGACATCACCACATACTGCAGACACGAGGTACAGAGGCAGTACTGATGACATCACCACATACTGCAGACACGAGGTACAGAGGCAGTACTGATGACATCACCACAAACTGCAAACACGAGGTACAGAGACCGTACTGATGACATCACCACATACTGCAAACACGAGGTAAAGAGACCGTACTGATGACATCACCACATACTGCAGACACGAGGTACAGAGGCAGTACTGATGACATCACCACATACTGCAGACACGAGGTACAGAGGCAGTACTGATGACATCACCACATACTGCAGACATGAGGTACAGAGACCGTACTGTTGACATCACCACATACTGCAGACACGAGGTACAGAGACCAAACTGATGACATTACCACATATTGCAGACACGAGGTACAGAGACCAAACTGATGACATCACCACATACTGCAGATACGAGGTACAGAGGCAGTACTGATCACATCACCACATACTGCAGACAAGAGGTACAGAGGCAGTACTGATGACATCACCACCAACTGCAAACACGAGGTACAGAGACCGTACTGATGACATCACCACATACTGCAAACACGAGGTAAAGAGACCGTACTGATGACATCACCACATACTGCAGACACAAGGTACAGAGGCAGTTCTGATGACATCACCACATACTGCAGACACGAGGTACAGAGGCAGTACTGATGACATCACCACATACTGCAGACATGAGGTACAGAGACCGTACTGTTGACATCACCACAGACTGCAAACACGAGGTACAGAGACCGTACTGATGACATCACCACATACTGCAGACACGAGGTACAGAGTCAGTACTGTTGACATCACCACATACTGCAGACACGAGGTACAGAGACCAAACTGATGACATTACCACATATTGCAGACACAAGGTACAGAGGCAGTACTGATGACATCACCACATACTGCAGACACGAGGTACAGAGGCAGTACTGATGACATCACCACATACTGCAGACACGAGGTACAGAGGCCGTACTGATGACATCACCACATACTGCAGACACGAGGTAAAGAGGCCGTACTGATGACATCACCACATACTGCAGACACGAGGTACAGAGGCCGTACTGATGACATCACCACATACTGCAGACACGAGGTACAGAGGCAGTACTGATGACATCACCACATACTGCAGACACGAGGTACAGAGGCAGTACTCTTGACATCACCACATACTGCAGATACGAGGTACAGAGGCAGTACTGATCACATCACCACATACTGCAGACAAGAGGTACAGAGGCAGTACTGATGACATCACCACAAACTGCAAACACGAGTTACAGAGACCGTACTGATGACATCACCACATACTGCAAACACGAGGTAAAGAGACCAAACTGATGACATTACCAGATATTGCAGACACAAGGTACAGAGGCAGTACTGATGACATCACCACATACTGGAGACACGAGGTACAGAGGCAGTACTGATGACATCACCACATACTGCAGACACGAGGTACAGAGACCATACTGATGACATCACCACATACTGCAAACACGAGGTACAGAGACCGTACTGATGACATCACCACATACTGCAGACACTACTGATGACATCACCACATACTGCAGACACGAGGTACAGAGGCAGTACTCATGACATCACCACATACTGCAGACACAAGGTATAGAGACCGTACTGATGACATCACCACATACTGCAAACATGAGGTACAGAGACTGTACTGCTGACATCACCACATACTGCAAACACGAGGTACAGAGGCAGTACTGATGACATCACCAAATTCTGCAGACACGAGGTACAGAGGCAGTACCGATGACATCACCACCTACTGCAGACACGAGGTACAGAGGCAGTACTGATGACATCACCACATACTGCAAACACGAGGTACAGAGACCGTACTGATGACATCACCACATACTGCAGACACGAGGTACAGAGGCAGTACTGATTACATCACCACATACTGCAGACACGAGGTACAGAGGCAGTACTGATGACATCACCACAAACTGCAAACACGAGGTACAGAGACCTTACTGATGACATCACCACATACTGCAGACACGAGGTACAGAGACCATACTGATGACATCACCACATACTGCAGACAGAAGGTACAGAGACCGTACTGATGACATCACCACATACTGCAGACACAAGGTACAGAGGCAGTACTGATGACATCACCACATACTGCAGACACAAGGTACAAAGAGCGTACTGATGAAATCACCACATACTGCAGACACGAGGTACAGAGGCAGTACTGATGATATCACCACATACTGCAGACACGAAGTACAGAGACCGTAATGATGACATCACCACATACTGCAGACACGAGGTACAGAGACCATACTGATGACATCACCACATACTGCAGACACCAGGTACAGAGACCGTACTGATTACATCACCACATACTGCAGACACGAGGCACAGAGGCAGTACTGATGACATCACCACATACTGCAGACAAGGTACAGAGGCAGTACTGATGACATCACCACATACTGCAAACACGAGGTACAGAGACCGTACTGATGACATCACCACATACTGCAGACACAAGGTACAGAGGCAGTACTGATGACATCACCACATACTGCAGACACGAGGTACAGAGGCAGTACTGATGACATCACCACATACTGCAGACACGCGGTACAGAGGCCGTACTGATGACATCACCACATACTGCAGACACGAGGTACAGAGGCCGTACTTATGACATCACCACATACTGCAGACACGAGGTACAGAGGCAGTACTGATGACATCACCACAGACTGCAAACACGAGGTACAGAGACCGTACTGATGACTTCACCACATACTGCAAACACGAGGTACAGAGACTGTACTGATGACATCACCAGATACTGCAGACAGAAGGTACAGAGACCGTACTGATGACATCACCACATACTGCAGACACAAGGTACAAAGAGCGTACTGATGAAATCACCACATACTGCAGACACGAGGTACAGAGGCAGTACTGATGATATCACCACATACTGCAGACACGAGGTACAGAGGCAGTACTGATGATATCACCACATACTGCAGACACGAAGTACAGAGACCGTAATGATGACATCACCACATACTGCAGACACGAGGTACAGAGACCATACTGATGACATCACCACATACTGCAGACACCAGGTACAGAGACCATACTGATTACATCACCACATACTGCAGACACGAGGCACAGAGGCAGTACTGATGACATCACCACATACTGCAGACAAGGTACAGAGGCAGTACTGATGACATCACCACATACTGCAGACACAAGGTACAGAGGCAGTACTGATGACATCACCACATACTGCAGACACGAGGTACAGAGGCAGTACTGATGACATCACCACATACTGCAGACACGAGGCACAGAGGCAGTACTGATGACATCACCACATACTGCAAACACGAGGTACAGAGACCGTACTGATGACATCACCACATACTGCAGACACAAGGTACAGAGGCAGTACTGATGACATCACCACATACTGCAGACACGAGGTACAGAGGCAGTACTGATGACATCACCACATACTGCAGACACGAGGTACAGAGGCCGTACTTATGACATCACCACATACTGCAGACACGAGGTACAGAGGCAGTACTGATGACATCACCACAGACTGCAAACACGAGGTACAGAGACCGTACTGATGACATCACCACATACTGCAGACACGAGGTACAGAGACCAAACTGATGACATCACCACATACTGCAGACACAAGGTACAGAGGCAGTACTGATGACATCACCACATACTGCAGACACGAGGTACAGAGGCAGTACTGATGACATCACCACATACTGCAGACACGCGGTACAGAGGCCGTACTGATGACATCACCACATACTGCAGACACGAGGTACAGAGGCCGTACTTATGACATCACCACATACTGCAGACACGAGGTACAGAGGCAGTACTGATGACATCACCACAGACTGCAAACACGAGGTACAGAGACCGTACTGATGACATCACCACATACTGCAGACACTACTGATGACATCACCACATACTGCAGACATGAGGTACAGAGGCAGTAGTGATGACATCACCACATACTGCAGACACAAGGTATAGAGACCGTACTGATGACTTCACCACATACTGCAAACACGAGGTACAGAGACTGTACTGATGACATCACCACATACTGCAGACAGAAGGTACAGAGACCGTACTGATGACATCACCACATACTGCAGACACAAGGTACAAAGAGCGTACTGATGAAATCACCACATACTGCAGACACGAGGTACAGAGGCAGTACTGATGATATCACCACATACTGCAGACACGAGGTACAGAGGCAGTACTGATGATATCACCACATACTGCAGACACGAAGTACAGAGACCGTAATGATGACATCACCACATACTGCAGACACGAGGTAAAGAGACCATACTGATGACATCACCACATACTGCAGACACCAGGTACAGAGACCATACTGATTACATCACCACATACTGCAGACACGAGGCACAGAGGCAGTACTGATGACATCACCACATACTGCAGACAAGGTACAGAGGCAGTACTGATGACATCACCACATACTGCAAACACGAGGTACAGAGACCGTACTGATGACATCACCACATACTGCAGACACAAGGTACAGAGGCAGTACTGATGACATCACCACATACTGCAGACACGAGGTACAGAGGCAGTACTGATGACATCACCACATACTGCAGACACGAGGTACAGAGGCCGTACTTATGACATCACCACATACTGCAGACACGAGGTACAGAGGCAGTACTGATGACATCACCACAGACTGCAAACACGAGGTACAGAGACCGTACTGATGACATCACCACATACTGCAGACACGAGGTACAGAGTCAGTACTGATGACATCACCACATACTGCAGACACGAGGTACAGAGACCAAACTGATGACATCACCACATATTGCAGACACAAGGTACAGAGGCAGTACTGATGACATCACCACATACTGCAGACACGAGGTACAGAGGCAGTACTGATGACATCACCACATACTGCAGACACGAGGTACAGAGGCCGTACTTATGACATCACCACATACTGCAGACACGAGGTACAGAGGCAGTACTGATGACATCACCACAGACTGCAAACACGAGGTACAGAGACCGTACTGATGACATCACCACATACTGCAGACACGAGGTACAGAGTCAGTACTGATGACATCACCACATACTGCAGACACGAGGTACAGAGACCAAACTGATGACATCACCACATATTGCAGACACAAGGTACAGAGGCAGTACTGATGACATCACCACATACTGCAGACACGAGGTACAGAGGCAGTACTGATGACATCACCACATACTGCAGACACGAGGTACAGAGACCATACTGATGACATCACCACATACTGCAAACACGAGGTACAGAGACCGTACTGATGACATCACCACATACTGCAGACACTACTGATGACATCACCACATACTGCAGACACGAGGTACAGAGGCAGTACTGATGACATCACCACATACTGCAGAGACAAGGTATAGAGACCGTACTGATGACATCACCACATACTGCAAACACGAGATACAGAGACTGTACTGATGACATCACCACATACTGCAGACACGAGGTACAGAGTTAGTACTGATGACATCACCACTGTTGAAGAAAATTTATTATTTTTAGTTTTTAATACAGTTAATCTCATGGCATGTGTAAAAGGTATGTTGAGCACTCTCATTTTGAACATATTTCTTAATTTTGAACAAGTTTGTGAAGATAACCTTTCCTTGAACCAAAGGACTGAATTTAAGTTTGTTCATGAGAATTTATGGTGAGGCCCCCGCATTCCACAGCTGTCTGTGAAAGCTTATCTTGGTCAGATGACCCTAAGAATTCTAGATGCCAAGACAAGCTTTCCGCTTTTTCTTGTTATAACAAAGAAGCAAATGACCCCAGATGTTTGCCGTAAATTAGGGGAAGCTCTAAGTTTTTCTGAGTGTCAGAGATAGCTCCTGGTTGGAGGAGCAAAAGCCAGCCTTATTTGAATAAATTAAATACAAGAGGATAAAGCTTTCTACATAGAAGTAACAAATTAGATTTGCTCTTGCAACTCTCCAAAGATGTCTTTGTACGTCTTTGCTTTCTTTCCTTCTCTCCATTTATGTCAGGTAATTGAATGTATGTCTCCGTTGTTCTGCAGTTTCTGGTGTAAGTTTGTGCATTGTCTCATTTCTAAGTTTGTGCATTGTCTTATTTCTAAGTTTGTGCATTGTATTATATTGGATTAAACTCTGTAATTCTGTGACGTCAACACGCATTGCTGGTTTTCCTTGTGGCCACACGCAGCTCGCCGAGAAGAACCTGGGAAAGGAAGAGAGAAGCCAACCTTTTTCCAAAGTTAACTATTTTAGAATATTTTCTTCCTTAACAATTGGGGGCTCGTTACGGTTCTGGAATCTCGGTGGGCAGCTGTTTGGCACTGATTGATCCGTTTCGGCCCGACGCTTCGGTGTGGTAAGACAGTATTTGATTATTTTTTAGTTGTCTGAAGCGCCGTGTGGTTGGACCGTGGCTGATTGCTCTTGCTGTGTGCGGCCTCACAGAATTTAGAAGCTGCAGAGGTAGATAGAATCCCTCCTAAAAGAGTCGGTTGTTTAAGGATTTGAATAAATACACATTACAGGGAACTTTGGCTAGTTCAAACAGAGCCTTTACGTTAACTCTGATTTTAAGCTGGGTTTTTTTTATTATATTCTTTACCCTGAGGATTCATGCCTGTGCCTCAATAAAAGAATTTCGGGTGTCTGTGTATTAATTAGCAGGGGCTTGTATCAGCCCGGAGATTATGGCTCATCTCCAGTGGACTTATAATTAATTATTTGGGTTAATTGGACAGAGTTGTATCACTCATGGAAAAAGGACTAATAGGTTGGATCACCTTTCTCTGGCATTCTGAATCGGGTTGCTAGTAGTATAAAGGACTGAGAATACTTAATTTAGCAGGTTGAATCACCTTAAAGGACTGATAGCAGGTTGAATCACCTTAAAGGACTGATAGCAGGTTGAATCACCTTAAAGGACTGATAGTAGGTTGAATCACCTTGAAGGACTGAGAAGTTGAAATGAGAATAAAAGGGATTTGTAAAAGTGAAGTTATAAAATTAAAAGATGAGTCATACATTCTTTTAGCCGGCACCTGACATTTTCTTTTCTTTTCTGTCTTTTTTTGACTGAGCTACGACATTGTCTGTGTTTCTGTGTTTTGTATGTTTCTTTGTGTTTGTGTGCGTGCTTGGCTGCGGGTTGATCTATGGCTGTGTGTCTGTCTTCCCTCGTTATATGTTCCACCACGCGCTGCTGTCTATTTGTCTGTCTGTGTCTGAATTGTGCTGAGATTGTGCAGAAGTGATTTGTGTTTCAAGATTGTGTTATGAAATATTTTCAAATGTTTTTGCTGGATGTTGTATTACTAACTTTCTGTTAAAATGTGCTTCTGTGGGACAGAGGTTTCTCCATTTTGGTTAAAAGTTTTGTTTCACAGCAGGGGGATTGATTGACCCCCCCATTTGCATTTTGGGAGTGCTTCAGTTCTGTTAGCACTGACATTTCCAGCTCACTCTTTCAGGATTCTTGGATTTTGATGTGAATTACTTTTAGAACTGTGTTTTGTGTTGAAATGAAAAGTACAAAATAACAGATTTACAGATGTTTTTACTTTCTAAGCGGGAGAAATGTGTGGCATCAGTTCCAGGCTGGAGCACTGGAATGATCCAATTGTTTTTTTTATAATATTGTGACATTGACAATCACTTCAATTTCTAGGTTTCCTGACACAGGATGGAACACCCTCACTGTGTGGAACAAGAGAACAAAAGCGAGAACATATGGATGTTTTTCTGCTTGACAGTGTTTTCTACACTGTTAATGTAGGACATGTTGAAACACTAATGAATGACTTTGTTTCTTGTAGGACGATCTTCGTGTGCAGCCCATTTTGCATATTTCATGACCACATGAACGGTTTTTGGGTTTTCCTACAGGGGGTCTAGGTAGTCATTTGATAAAAGTGGGCTATCATTAAATACGGTTGTGTGTATAATATGGAGTTTTTAAAACAGGTTCACTCAAAACTGAACAATATTAGAACTATTGGATAATTATTTTTTTTCAACCATGGTGTTATAATAATTGTGTTTAAGACTTTCACAGGACGAATTTTGGTTTGAACTCTGGGGTAACATCCTGCATCTTTCTTACAATGGGGTGTTGATGAGTCTGCTTGAGTGTGAATGAGAGTGAATGTGTAGGCAGATGGCCTTTGATGGGTTTTAGGAAGCGCTATGTAAATATGACGTCACTTTAGTGAGTAGCTGTGTGATATTTTTCTTATTTTAAACTATTTAGGGACAGTAAAGGTTTTGTTTCATAAATATACTTTTATTACTGCTTTACGGACAATTTTAAGGTAAAGACGATTACATATTTTGGTGTCACAATCTGGTTGAAGCTGAATCATCTGCTTGTGCAGTGGAATTAATATGAAACTAGAATTCAGCCTTGGCTTAAAGCAGATAAATGTCGTTATTAGGAAACTGTGTTATCCACTTTGACTAACAAACTAACCTAAATTCTAACTAAATTAACTTGGTTTATATTTCATATTGGTAACTTATTGGACATGCTGAAATTTTAGCATAATGGGGGAAAGTTCTTCTATTTTTGTTTTCCACATCTAAATTGTTTTTCTTTTGGAAATAAGAAAAACACAGGGGGATGTTATAAAGATAAGATATTACAGATGGAACTGTCTCCATTGTTACATAGTAACATACAATTGTAATAAATACATGCAGGTAGTTACTTTAAAATTATATACCTTAATTTTGGGGTAATTACCACATATTTTTTTTTGTACCAAGTAATGTAGTGTGACTTGCTGTGTTACTATCATGTTATTGGATGGTTAGTGATGTACTGTAAAAGAAAGCGTTACCGTGACGTCATTGCATCCTCTACATTTGGAAATTCTCTATATTTGGAAATGTGAACGACAACGGGAAAAAAAAAATGGATTTCACAAAAAAAAATCAGAATTGGGCATTAAAGCCTGCAGTGCGAACGTAGCCACTGTTTTTGTTTAACAATCTTCTGAAGAGGATGCTCACCTCTCCAAAAGAAAATTGTATCTTTTAAAACATTTTTTTCCAGGAGCTGCATCATTGATCTTATTATTTATGTTGAGTGGTAAAGTGTCAGATTGAAATCACCTGCTTATATGTAGCTCCACAATGTCAATTATAAAATAACTTCATTTAAGCCTAGCCTTGTCTAACATAGAGAGTAAATTAATCTCTGCTTTCTCTTTCAGGATGTTTGTTCCAGGGACTTCAACAGAACATTTTTGGCTTTTTTTCTTTTTCACAATGTTTTCCTGCAAATAAATTAATGAAAATAGCTGAATGTGTATTCGGGTTATTAATTGTTACATTGTCAACGTGGTTCATATTTATAATGTAATGAAACTTTTCAAATGATTTTCTTCCTAGTTTGAAAGATCCTGCAAACATAAAAGTCTTTTTTTAAGTTATATTTCATGGATTTTGGTTATCTCTTGTGGGGAGAGATAAATTACAATAAAGTGCCATCATGTATATCAGTAATTCTACCTGCCTCTCCCAATCTGAATTGTGAATTAAGCATCAACAGAACATGGACATTAGAACCTCCGCAGGTGAAGACATTGAAAGTTAAAAGTCTGTTTATAAAGAAAAGGCAACAACCATAACAAGGAGGCAGATAATGGAAGATCTCCTGTTATAATGTGTGTTATAACTCCAGTAGGAGGTTATAATACACATTTTTAGCTGTTTAGATGATATCAGAGCATTGGCTAGATGCTTAGAACAGATCAATTCATAGAAGTGCCATACTTTTCTTCAACTGAATTTAAAAAGCAAACTGAAGTAATAAGCTTTGAACCAAAGGTTGAGAGATCCAGAGTTAGCTGACAACTTCCGCTACTACAGCTAGAAACCACTAATTATGGTTGAAATCTTGGTGTCATGATGAACTCCAACCTGATCCTTCAGAGGAACATAAAGGCAGTTACTGAGTCAGCCTTTTATCAAGTGAAGAACTTTTCTAGGATTAAAGGTCTTCTGTAGATCAGCGTGACATTAATTCATCACTTTCGTTCTTAGATCTGTAACTATAACTAATAAACTAGCTCTACTCTGTTAAAAGCAATCTTGTTTTTAGAATATACAAATCTTTTTTCGTTCTGTGAACAATTGGGAAGAGCCTTTGGAAACTGATCACAAAGAACTTATGAAGTTTAACAAATGGTTCAACTTTATTTAACATTTAATTTTCACAAAACAAAGTTTATATTTGGTAATAGTCCTATTAAGACAAAACTCAGAAATTAAAAGAGTGTCTGAAACTAAGTTTCTTGATGTAATAAAACAAAACTGAGTTAGAATAAACACGAGAACCACATTAATATAAAAATATCCACGTTAATTTCAGTTCTACACAAATATACAATATACCTTATACTGTTCCTTCACTACCTCTATGACCGATTGTGTTGAAGTATTGGGGATCACTTATAAGACAACAACCAACTCTGTCTTTCTTCTTCTAAAAGGCAATCTGAATATTTATGAATAATGAATAATACACAATCAACAAACTCTTTATTAGGATGAACATATTAATGTTTGAGGATCTGATTAAGTTTCAAAATTCTTCTAATCATGCACAGAGCAAAAAACAAACAAGTGCCATTTAGTATTGAAAAGCTTTTCCAAACAAAAGAGAGCAAATACTGTCTATCAGAAACATATATATTGATCAAACCAGTAATTAGTAGTAATGCCAAACTCCACTACCTTTCCTCAATAGGTGTTCAGTTATGGAAAATCTGCAGTGATGAAATAAAATCATGTTAAAGTTTAAACAAATAAAGAGGTACTTATTACAATTTAGTATTATACTGTGTATTGTGATTATAATGAGATTATTGTGATTATTATCATTATTCAGTGTTATTAAAGATTGCTAATGAGTATTGTGATCTATACTGGAAACTTTGTTGTATTGTGAATTACAAAAGAGAGTAGTTATTATAGGGTATTATTATTAATCAATATACCTTTATCTTATTTTTTTTTTTAATGATGTATTGTCAAAAATACATCATATTCTTGACAATACATCAATTAGGAGTGAATGGAAAGTCTAAGTTGTGTCGGCTAAATTTTAGCTGTTTTTCTAGCTGTTAATTTGTTGAGGTAATCTGGAGAAATTGCACCCCACGCTTCCAGAAGCAGCTCCCACAAGTTGGATTGGTTGGATGGACACTTCTTGCGTACCATACGGTCAAGCTGCTCCCACAACAGCTCAATGGGGTTCAGATCTGGTGACTGCGCTGGCCACTCCATTACCGATAAAATACCAGCTTCCTGCTTCTGCTCTAAATAGTTCTTGCACAATTTGGAGGTGTGTTTAGGGTCATTGTCCTGTTGTAGGATGAAATTGGCTCCAATCAAGTGCTGTCCACTGGGTATGGCATGGCATTGCAAAATGGAGTAATAGCCTTCCTTATTCAGAATCCCTTTTACCCAGTACAAATCTCCCACCTTACCAGCACCAAAGCAACCCCAGACCATCACATTACCTCCACCATGCTTAACAGATGGCGTCAGGCATTCTTCCAGTGTCTTTTCATTTGTTCTGCATCTCACAAACATTCTTCTTTGTGATCCTAACACCTCAAACTTGGATTAATCCATCCACAAAACTTTTTTCCAGTCTTCCTCTGTCCAATGTCTGTGTTCTTTTGCCCATCTTAATCTTTTTCTTTTATTCAGTCTCAGATATGGCCTTTTCTTTGCCAATCTGCCCTGAAGCCCAGAATCCAGCAGCTGCCTCTTCACTGTAGATGTTGACACTGGTGTTTTGCGGGTACTATTTAATGAAGATGCCAGTTGGGGACCTATGAGGCATCTGTTTCTCAAACTAGAGACTCTAATGTACTTATCTTGTTGCTCAGTTGTGCAACGCGGCCTCCCACTTCTTTTTCTACTCTGGTTAGAGTCTGTTTGTGCTGTCCTCTGAAGGGACAATACACCTTTGTAGGAAATCTTCAATTTCTTAGCAATTTCTCGCATGGAATAGCCTTCATTTCTAAGAACAAGAATAGACTGTCAAATTTCAGATGAAAGTTCTCTTTTTTTGAGCGTTTAATTGACCCCACAAATGTGATGCTCCAGAAACTCAATCTGCTCAAAGGAAGGTCAGTTTTGTAGCTTCTGTAATTAGCTAAACTGTTTTCAGATGAGTGAACATGATTGCACAAGGGTTTTCTAATCCTCAATTAGTCTTCTGAGCCAATGAGCAAACACATTGTACCATTAGAACACTGGAGTGATAGTTGCTGGAAATGGGCCTCTATACACCTATGTAGATATTGCACCAAAAACCAGACATTTGCAGCTAGAATAGTCATTTACCACATTAGCAATGTATAGAGTGTATTTCTGTAAAGTTAAGAGTAGTTTAAAGTTATCTTCATTGAAAAGTACAGTGTGACCCCAAACTTTTGAACGGTAGTGTGTATATCTCACTTGATAATGATCCTAAAAATGCAATCTTATCTGAAGATGTGCTGTTTGACTTTACCGCCCCCTTGTGGCTTTGGGTGCACACTGTCGAGCTGCGTGTTCACAACAACTTCTGCTTAATTTTTGCAAATGCTTTCAGAAGAGTTAATGAAGTGATAATCTTAGTGATTTTTGGATGGTTTACAAGGACATTTAACTTTTTTTTTTTCAAAATCAAATGGCAAGGCACAGGGGCGCAACTACATATTTTTGAGGTGGAAAACACATCATCGGCGCTCTCTGCTCTTCTCCCTCATCTGCACCTTTCTGTTCCACATTCTCCCAATTTTCCCAAAAAAGAACACAATGAGAGATGGTGATCAGAAATTCAAACCATTATGGTATATATGTTTTTGCTGCCTCCCTAATGTATTTATTCCTACCTGATGTCCTCACTTGTCTCTTCTATCACTGACCTCATGTCTGTCTCCTTCACCCCTTGTCTGTGGCATTCTCCACTAAGTCATATGGTCAAACAGCATTATAAATTAGCTGTAAAAATTACAGATCTTAATACAGTTTTTAAAAATAATGTTTAAACATTATCGATTGGGATTAAGTAGCTGTTCCCTCACTTCCACCTAATATTAGACCAACCTGCTTTCCCCTGTCTGTCCTAATTCTTCCTCTGTCATCTTCTCTTCTTTCTCTCCATCCTCACAGCTGAATTAAATAAATTTTATGTTAAGTAGGGTTAAAAAATACAGCAGTGAAACTACAATAAAAATTAATCTTTAAATTTGAATGATCTTATCGTTGGATAACAGTTACTGACTGGACACTGCATCTGATCTGACTTATCAGATACATCACAACACCACTGTAGTGATACTGAATAAAACATTTAAACTCAAGTGTCCCCCTGCCAAAAAGGTTGGTAACATGGGTCACCGAGTCTAAGGGCTATAATGACACTGGATTAATGTGTCTGATAAACTTGTACAACTGATCTTTAATTAAAAAAATCAATAATAAGAAATATACATATGAGTGAATAAATTGCAGCCTAGAGGGCTAAGCGTTGGACCATAGCTGGGTACTGGCCAAGACATTTTAGCTTTCCTGTGTTAATATTTTACAAGTTTTATTTCGGTCATTCTTACACTTAGTGTGTGGATATGTGTGTGTTACAGGCGTATGTATCAGATATTCCTAGAAATAAGAAACAAATCGCGTTCCTTATCGCTTCAATAGGGGACGCAACATTTAACAGCCAAATATGGCTTATTAATTTTTTCTGGCGCTCCATCCTGCTGTTAAGTGTGCACTACGAGTGGTAATCGAAGATAAAAAAAACAACAAAAAAAACACGCCTGAGTGCGCCTCTTAGGGGCGGGTGCGCAAGCCACCTGTGTGGGAAGGGAGAGCGACAGGAGGGGAGGTGAAGGGGGCGCATAATCAGTGCTGTCTCTCTGTTATTGATCGTTTTATGCTGTTAAATATAGAAAATGACAACTAGAAAAAATTATTTTCTAGAGTGGTTTTTTGACGCCCCTCGAGTGCAGCGCCCCTATGCATTGCATGCGCTGCATACCCAGTTTTTGCGCCACTGGCAAGGCACAATTGTCACCACACTTTCATTCTGCGGAAGGCGCTTTTAATCCCATGCAGGGAGGTGCATCTACAATTCAGAGGGTGGCGGTAATGCGCACCAAAAGTTGTACGTCACCGTGAATAAACCGACGAAGAAGAATCCAGAGCGACATGCAAGATCACTAACAATCTCCCATAATGGTAATTAAGTGTTTGTATTTCAGTTCTCAGATAATATTTTATAATACAGCATTACAGTATAACCTTCCTGATGTCTGTTTGTTCTTGTCTTTTATAATCCTGCTTTTAACATGTCTGTTAGTGTGTGATAGCAGCTAGCATCAACGTTAGTTAGCCCTCAGCTTGTCAACAACAAACGTTATGATGGCCATTCATTCTGTTTTCTTTTTCATTAAACACGTTAAATATGTGGCTAATAAACTAAGACCTTTTGGGGTGTTATGTTTTGTGTTGCTGTGGCTTCGCGGTTTGTTGAAGGTGTTTTCTGTGTTTCTATGTCAGAGCGCTCAACTGAAAGATGTCATCATCAAGCCAGATGCTCCCAGCTCTCTGCTGCTGGATAAACATGCTGATTACATCGCTGCTTATGGCTCCAAGAAGGATGACTATGTGAGTAAAGCCTTATTTACACCCAGATCTTAGCTCATGTGATCCCTCACCAGAGGCAGCTAAATGTATTAATGTTAAACTTCTAAGCTGATCACACTGATGTAAAACTTTTCAGTCAATATATACTTTGTTTTGACTGATATCTGAACTCTTGGGCAGTGGATTTAAAATTAATGTTTCCTCTAAATCCCACCAGACACTGATGTAGGATCTTTAAATAGTACCACCATAGTGTTGAGCAATAAATAATACAGTATACACATATTTTCCTACATAAGTATTTTCCAAAGATGGGGCAGCTTGGTATTATGTATAGCTTGATATTTGTTATGTGTTAATTTCCACAGCTACATATGTTTTATATATGAAAGGCAGAGATCAGGGTTCTCTCCAGTGTACTTCATTGTAGCTTGGTGCTACACTGTAATTGGTCTCCACTAGGATGACATTTGGCCAGTATGTCCATTTTCGTTTTGAATGACATCTGCTCCCTCTCCCATTGTTCTGTTCAGCACATTTCACTGCAACCACTGGTTGTCAAAGGTACACAGAAATCAAGGCCAATACGCTGAATTTTAATAAGCAAAACAGCCACATAAACTGTGTTTTTTAAACACATGTACATCCTTATTTGTACATATATGTGGGAAAGCTCTTGCCCCATTAGTAGACAGAGAGCTATCTTTAAAGGCAGGGGTGGAGTTTAGGTTTGGATGGATTCCCAAATGAATCATTCTAAAGCGGCTGATTGTAATTAATTAACTTTATTGATCTCATAGTGGAGAAATTTACTCGTTACATCAGCTCAAATAGTCAAGCTCAAATAAGAGTGTTTCAGTTTTTTTTCTCTACCCCAAAAAACAGCATCATTGCCGTTTGCAGAAACTAGTTCAATTCAGTTTATTTATATAGCACCAATTCACAACACAACACAAGGCACTTTAAAGACACATTTAAACCATATCATTCACTCAGATTGGTTCAAAGTTTTCTATCTAAAGAAAACCAGCTCATTGCATTGACTCTTGAAGGCAATCCTTCACACCGAGCATGCTTGTAGCAACAGCGGAGAGCAAAACTCCTTTCTAACAGAAAGAAACCTCAAGCAGAACCAGGCTCGGTGTGAGTGGACATCTGCCGAGGCCAACAAGGGTTCAAGCAAACAAAAGCAGACACACAGAAAGAAGCAGAGATACAAAAAGCAACTGTCAACCAGCTCCACAGGCTGGTGGCCATGTCCAAGAAACAGCCAGGCAGATGAGCTCCAAGCCAGCTCCCATGTTAGAAGCTGAAAGAGAGCACATACAGTTAGTCACAGTCAGACAAACAGGACTACACTGAAAACAAACTTCCAACATCTATAAACAGAGGTGTTCATGGCAGCAGCACAGTGCATAATTCTCTCCAAGATGGTGTCACAGCCAAACAGGAACAGGTCAGATGAAGCTACTATGATGAGGAAAAGCAGAGAGAGCATAACGTTAGAGGTTGAACTAACAAATGCTGCAGAATGGGAGAATAGATAGAATGATGAAAAATGGATCCCTTTGTACTCCAGCAGTCTAGGCCTATAGCAGCATAACTATAGAGATAGTTCAGAATAACGTGAGCCACTCTAACTGTAAGCTTTATAAAAAAGGGACGTTTTAAGCCAACCATTAAAAGTAGACAGGGTGTCTGCCTCATGGATTAAAACTGGTAGTTGGTTCCACAGGAGAGGAGCCTGATAACTAAAACACCTATGTCTCATTCTACTTTGAGAATTTATAATTATAATAATGATTACTAACAATTAAGCATCCAATTAGTTAGAACGTTTCACCTAAGAGTATCACTGCTGCCACCTCCTGGTTGGGACAGAAACTGGTTGTTCGAGAGGTAGGGTAGTGTAATTAAAACAATTTTTTACATTACATGAAAATACACTTGACCTTGACATAACACAGCAGGTTTAGTTGAAGGCAAATAATATTAGAACTTTAAAGCTTTGTTTCTACTAAGAAGTGTGTATTTGTGCATTTTGACGAAAACATGCCTGATAATCATTCAGTGAAGTACCTAAAGTAGTTCTAGTAGCAAGAAATAGTTTCCAATCATAACAATACTTTACAATTAATATCTCTTTGAGTACAATTAAGATGTACATTGTGGTTAAACCACTTTCGATGCATATAGTTACTCTAGTAAATCTAACTAGTAAATATCCACCTATGTTAAAGTGTCTGATATTTTGTCACATGGCATGGCAGCTAAAACTGACACATTTTTCAAACCAGTTGTATAAGATAGACGAGAACATTCTCAGATCATTCAAAACTGGAAGCTCAAAATATTAAAGCGATTATTGATGATCAGCTCTGTTGGGTTATCACTATGCAGAACAACATTTGGTTGATTTGACTTTATTTCTAGAGACTTTTAGAGACCGGCATTTTTCTTGTTGCTCTTTGTCAAATAGCTAAAGATCAGTTGAATTGGATTGGAAAGCATTGATTTTCTGTTAGATGAACCTCAAGCCTCAAACAGGTTTTCTGAAAAGTTTCTTCTTCTCCATTTATTAATCTTTGCATTTGCACGTAGTAGATAAAAACACTTTTGATCTCATTTGCCCAGAGCATCCTCCTTCACGACTTCTCTGTTTCCCCTACTAACACAAAAAGGGTTTCTTTAAAATAATCTACAGGGCAGCATGCTGTTGCTCAGTTTAAGTTAAAGATGGGGGTTGTTTTGAGTTACAGACAAGAACAAATCATAGTAAAGTTATTTTTTAAAGATTTGATATTGATAAGAGATGTACTTTAACAGAAACTTAAAGTCTACTCTCCTAGCTGCTCTATATGCAAGCCCTGGATCTTTGATCTTTCAGAAAAAAAATTAGACCAATCAGCTAATCAACATTACCGGGCCGCCTGCCTTCTGTCTTCGAGGAAGTTAAAATGGAGACCACAAGCCAGCTCAAGCTCAGTATGATAGCTTTAAAAGGGTGGCAATTGAGCAAAATCTGTGGTTATATGTTTGCAGGAGTACACGCTGTCCGAGTACCTGAGGATGAGCGGCATCTACTGGGGGCTGACGGTAATGGACCTGATGGGCCAGCTGCAGCGGATGAACCGGCAGGAGATCATAGACTTCATCAAAGCCTGCCAGCATGAGTGCGGAGGCATCAGCGCCAGCATCGGACACGACCCTCACCTGCTCTACACCCTCAGTGCTGTCCAGGTGACTCCTGGTGGATGCTTGTTGTCCAAGCATCACTCATAGGACGACCCTTAAATATTTCCTTTATTTGTTTTTGCTGATCTATCAGGATCCACTGAAGTGATTTTTTTTTTTTTTTGGCATAACATTTTTTATCCAAAACCTTATGTTTTTTTAAAAAGAAAAGGAGATTCCAATTTTTATTTCCCATTATACTTAGACCATCTTAATTGTCGTTTTGTACTCAGAATGTATACAAAAAGAAATTTCGCTCAGTACAGCTCTCAAGACATTTCCATCTTTAAAGTGCAGCAGTGATACAAAATAAACAGCAGTTCTGAACATTTCTTTCCTTCTGGTTTTTGGCTGACTGTCTTCTTGCATTTAATCTCTCTTAGATCTTGTCCCTATATGACAGCTTAGATGCAATCGATGTGGAGAAAGTGGTGGATTACGTTAAAGGACTCCAGCAGGAAGACGGTTCATTCGCTGGAGACAAATGGGGTAAACAAACTCAACTGATAATGTATCTACTTTCCATGCTAATCAACTTGTATCTTTTAACTTGCTTTAACTCACTTTATATTTTTAAAACTAGTAAAGTTTGGTTTCACCTTCTAAATCTTTCATCAGAGTTCATTTAGTGATTCTCTTTGTCTTTTCTCAGGAGAAATTGATACTCGGTTTTCTTTCTGTGCTGTTGCCACCCTGGCTTTGCTGGTATGTATATGTTCATTTTCCTTCAAGTGTTTTTATTTTTTTAAAAGCTCAAAAACCGATGAAAAAAATGTGACATCCATCAGCCTGGAAAGGGTTGAACCGTCATCCACTAATAAAGAACATGTGGGACAGTGATGAACTAAGAGCAATATCTTTAGACCAAAACACCCCAGATAATAATTGGCATCCAATCTTAGAGAATAGCGAGTCATATGCTGTCAGTAGAAATTAGAATAAGCTGAAGTGAGCTGTCTGCACAGACTGCTGGGGATTCACCACTGTCGTGTATCTCAGAGATTCCCAGGCTTTTAGCTAGGAATATTTCATAGGGTGTAAACCTTGGTGTATTACTTTTAGGCTTTGCGCGCTATAGGGAGCTCCGGGGGTATCCTCCCCGGAAATTTGAGCAATTTAGACTCTCTGAAAGGCTATTTGTTGCTTATTGAGGTGGAATGCAGCTAACTTTTTGTCTTTGTTACAACCTGCTTTTGTCCTAAATATGGGAAGTATGTGTGCTTTACTAGAGGTGGAAATTTCATAAGGAACACAAGAGATAATTTTTAGGTTTCATAGGTTAATTCAAACAATCAGAAAGTGTAATGCTACTTTTACACCAAGATTTGAGCAGCAAAAAAGCATCTGCTGCTCCATTATTGATGCTTGTACAGATAAAGGTCAGACGCACTTCAGGAGAATCTTTGTAGCTCCTAAAGCCATCCAGTAAAGTGTTTTCCAGATGCCTCTGATGCTTCATCATCCTGTCTTCAATGGCAGAGAGAGGCTTTGCTATATTTGCTGTGATAAGGTGGTAAAAAGTAGATTTAATATATCTTTATGCAAGAAATGAGACCTCAAAACATCGTCTGTTCAGTCAAGTCTTAAAATATTATTACACTGTTGGAGGCACTCAGAACCCTGTCATTAGGAATCCCCTGTAGCAGGCCCTGTCACATCTTGGGGTTTTTCCCATAATGTTTGGGGCGGCTCGAAATAGAGTTTTAGCCTTTTTCATGTATGTGGCAGGCACCTGAATAATAGCAAACATATTTCCCGAGCAGGTTTCAACATTTTTAGTTAATTTAGGCATTAATAAACAGTTTCAGTGGAGTGGTCATATCGCTCTGCATCAGAAGCGCTGTGTCTGTCTCCCTGCCAGCTCCCAGACCAGCTTCTCTGATTGGTTGATGTGGTGCGTTGAGCAGCAAAAGTTCAATATTTCCAATTCTAGCATCTGCTGCTTGTGAAATTTTGAACATTTGAGCTTATTTTCCACAGGAGAAAAACAGGGCATACAATATGTAATTTTTTTAGTAAAGGGCATACAATGTACGGCCGTACGCATCGCTAGCTAAAAGCCTGGTGGTTCCCTGCCCTGGTCCTCAGGGACCCCTGCCCTGCATGTCTTAAATATGTCTGTTCCAGCACACCTGATTCAAATTAGGGCTCCTCCTTTGCAATCAAGTCCTGCAGAAGCCTGTTAATAATCTATGATGCAACAAGGAAATGCCAAAAACATGCTTAACAGGGGTCCCTGAGTAACAGGGTTAAGTCTGACCAAGATAGACCAGAGGTGCATTTTGTGCAGCAATCTTTTACCTTCTAAATCTAAGAACAAATGCACTTATTTTAAGAAAAAATGACTTGTCTAGCTTTCGATTTTTTTCCAGTGAACAAAATGGGAAAGTAAAACACAAAATACAGACTACACTGGTCAAACTGTCACATTAACTGATTTGGTAATAGAGTACTGATATGTCAATAAATATCACACAGGTTGAAAACAAGCCGTCATTCAGACTGGGGCGTATGATAGCAACGATGCCTTTAAAAATAGTTTCTTTGTGCAGAAGTACAGGGAAAAACAAGCATGTTTGTGTCTATTTAAAGGCTGCCATACCCTATGATGATACTTAATCACATGAGTCTGGTGATCAGCTCACTGTCCCTGTAGTCCGACCCTATTTGCTTTGAAGAGGCGGATCAAAGTGTCTACAGTCGGACACAAGCGGTGGGTTTGGGTCTTAAAGCGCTGCAGGTCTCATTTACCTCGTTTAAGGTTCACGATTCAACAATAGAACTGGACAGAAACAGCCTCCAGGAGGTTTCAAATGTGATAACCTCTACTGACCAAATGTTAATCCAAGGAGCCTCTCGCATTTGCTTAAAAACATTTTTATTATTGTCATGATTAGTAAAGGAATATTTTTTAAACTGTTGAGACAAAAAGTAGGAAGGTGTATCCTGTTACAGCCGATGTAAATAAAGGCAGCGTTTAAGAGAAAGTCTGTCACACTTTGAAACATGATGGTAGCATGATGATTTAAGTCTGATGTAGGAGCTGGTCCATTTGCTGTAACTTACGGAACCATGAGTTCTGTCCTGCCGTGGGTTTGTGATATTAGCTCTAGCACAGTTTCTCATGCAAAAACACAACAACGAAAAAGCTAAATGAAGGTTTTGGAACAGTCTGGTCAAACTCTAGACTTAAATGTCACTGAGATTCTGTGGCTTGATTGACTTCTGGCGATCTTGTCTGATATTCAACTCTGTTCTCAATCATAAAGCGAGTCATATAAAGTAAAAAACAAAACAAGAACAGAAGAAAAACATTTTTGAAACTGAAACTGAACGAGCATATTTTCTTACAGTGTTTGTTTTTGAATTTTATGATTTATCTCTATGTCCTCTGTCCTTGTTCAGGGGAAGATGGAAACGATAAACGTTGACAAAGCTGTGGAGTTTGTCTTGTCTTGTATGAATTTCGACGGAGGTTTTGGCTGCAGACCTGGTTCAGAGTCTCACGCCGGTCAGGTGAGTTTAATCTTGTAACTCACTAAATAAACTTTTATGCTTTTGAAGCAAAACGCATAAAGCTCTAAACATAATATTAAAGGGCCTTAAATGTAGAATAACATTTGAATTCAAATGAGCAGCTGATGGAAACAGAATGAACTTATTTAACAGATGAGTCACTGAAATCAAACGTCCCCTTTCAGATTTACTGCTGCACTGGTTTCCTGTCGCTCACCGGCCAGCTCCACCAGCTCAACGCAGACCTGCTGGGATGGTGGCTCTGTGAGAGACAGCTGCCGTCTGGAGGCCTCAATGGAAGACCAGAGAAGGTTTGAGGCTTTCTGATGATGAATTGTTTGCCAATTTGATCTAGTTTCTCAGCTCAGGTGGATGTGGCTAAAGATAAAAAAACAACTTTTAGAGATTATTGCTTGTCCTAAAATGTTCTGAAGGCTTTTGAATAGGCCCTTAATTTCCTACCTGGAGCTAAAACATTAAAAAGTATTAGCGTAATCACTGCTACCTGATTGGATGGAGTTGATTAGAGCTGAGTTAAGGGCAGACAACAGTAACCAAATAGTGATTTGGATGCTTGGGCGGTTTAAAGGAACCCAGCTTGTGAGGCTTTAAAGTAATTTTGACTGACACAAGCTTACATTAGCCTTTAGTGACTAAAACAGCTACCTACATTATGTAGAGGGTGAATTAAGTTGGTGCACTGCTGGGAAGAACGAACCGTTGCTTGTTGTAATAAGCTGTGTTTTTTGTGCCAACAATTCCAGCGTACATTTCCTGCTCTAATGAGACAGGTGTGAACCCCAGTCTAATACATGTCTGGCACATGCTTAAGTCTCAAAGACCCCACTCTGCTTGCAAGCTGTTGAACATAATGGGTTTACATAAACCCTGCAGTGAGTCTGTTGTGTTTGAAATGCTCATTATCATCAGTTTTAACCTTAGCTTTATTTGCACCTGCGACTTAGTAAACTTTATGTAAACCAACTACCACACCAGCCAAGTAGGAGAAATGCTTTTCAGATTTCTGAGAAATCTGAGGGGCGGCCTAAGGCAAAACCTTTTCCAAAGTAATGCCTATGATATATCCAAGATTAATGTAGAAATAGACCAAGATGAAAAGGCACATAGACCTACCTTTACTAGTTCTCCCTCATCATTCATCTATTTCTATCTTGATTAAGACGTAGGATGTTAATGTTTCCTTGTATTTTCATGATTAGCATTGGCTTTCTATAGTTAGCTTTGCCATCCAGTTTCTTCTGCTTTACTCGGGGGCCGGGTCACGGATGCAGCAGTCTAAGCAGAGATACCCAGACTTCCCGATCCACACATTCCTCCCCCAGCTGCTCTGGGGGGAACCCAAGGCGACACCAAGTCAGCTCAGAGGCACGGTCCCTCCAGCATGTCCTGGGCCTTTCACGAGGCCTCCTCCCAGTAGTACACATGCCTGGAACACCTCCCCAGGGAGGTGACTAGGAGGCATCCTTTGCAGATGCCCGAGCCACCTCAGCTAGCTCCTTTTGACGTGGAGGAGCAACGACTTTACTCCAACTCCTCCTGGGTAACTGAGCCCCTCACCCGATCTCGAAGGGTGCACCCATCCACCCTGCAAAGGAAACTCATTCCGGCTGCTTGCATCTTGTCCTTTTGGTCATTGCCCAGATCTCATGACCGTAGATCAATCAGTAAATTGAGACCTTTGTTCCCTCTTCACCACGGCAGTCCTATACAGCAACCGCATCACTGCCTCACCGATCCGTCTATCGATCTCACGCTCCATCCATCCCTCACTCATGATAAGACCCAGAGATACTGGAACTCCTCCACTTGAGATAAGGACTCTCCACCGACCTGAAGGGGGGAGTCCACCTTTCTCCGGTGGAGAACCATGGCCTCGGATTTGGAGGTGCTGATCCTCATCCCGGCCGCTTCACACTCGGCTGCAAACCGCCACAGTGCACGCCAAATGTCCTGGTCTCATGACGCCAACAGGATAACATTATCTGCAGACAGCAGAGATGATATCCTGAGGTTCCCAAACTGGACACCCTCTGGCCCCTGGCTGCACTTAGAAATACTGTCCATAAACGTAATGAACAGAACCGGAAATAGTTTTTTTGCCACAGTGCAGTCTTTGAGACTGTAATTTAATCAGTCCATGTAGGCGATTCAAAAACAATATTTAAAGGGCTGTTAATAGTTAGTGACTGAGTATTTATTGTTAAACACTATGAAATTAAATAAAAAGTGGGGAAATGGTAGAACTATGAAAAATAGTCTTGAGATAAAGAATCTCTATTTTTGCAGTGAGGGAGAATAAGATATAACTGAGATCATACTGTGCTGTAACTTTGCTTGATTATTCTATTGGAGTGCACTAGAATAGGTTATTTAAATAAAACACACAAACAAAACTTCATTTGAGGGAATCATACTCCTGGGCCCCCTAAAGGGTTTAGTCATTTTCACTTTTTTCTTCCCTGACCTGTTTTCATGTCTGAGATGAACATATGTCCAAAAAAGTATAAAAAAATTATTAAAATGACTCTTTTTCTATTTCTTTCTAGCTTATTTTACACCTTTCATCAAGTTGATACAAATTATTTTATCATCTTTGTTTTTTTTTTATTTCATTATATGTGTATTTGACTATTTGATTCTTTTAAATGGGAAACTTAGTTCTTTCTTTTTCTTATTCACACAATGAAGTTACAGTCTGTTCCTCGATTTGATTTCATGGTGTGTGAAGACGGAGTGACTCTGGAAAAATCAGTCAGTGCAGGACTGAAGCAGATTTAATATCATTTGGTTGATGAGTTTGTCAAGCAAGTTCTGGATAATTATGTTCAAGCTCTTTTTGAACAAAGAGTCCCACCAGATATTGAGGACAAGGTTTCAAGTCCAGAATAAAATATGGATTTCTGTACAAAGGAAGGCTAAGTACATTTTAGTGTCTATGTAAAATTTTAATGGAGTTCTAAGTGCTTTGTGTGGATCTGATGATGTCTCCTCATATTTGTTTTTTTTGTCTTAATCTTACAAACAAAAAATAATAATCATTTTTTAGAAATGCACTCCTCCTTTTTAATCCTAGCTATTATTTGTTTACTATTTTATAGCCAACATACCAAAGCAACCAGGTATTAATCAGTGGCAGCAAGTGAAAAATATTTTTGGTGGGGCTGATATAGCCTAGTGTATGTCTCCAATTAATCCAGAATAAGAATTCAAATAAACAATTGGAAATGAAATACAATTGAACAGTAATGATTTAATTTACTATATAATAACAGTAACAGTGATGATTTGGGTCACTGTGACGGGGTTCTTTGGCCTCCAAGAATCCAGGCTCAGTCGGGTTACCGGTGTTGGTGATTTATTGTGCTCAAAAACTCAAAACAGGGTGCAAAAGAAACTAAACATATACAAGATATTCTGGGCCTCAGCCTCCCTCCAGTTACCAGCAATGTAACAAAGAAACAGAAGACAGAAATGGCCGCTCTTCTTCCCACAGCCCTCATTAAATAGTTTAAGCCCCTCCCCTCAGGCTCTCTTATTTCTGATTTCTTCTCATTAATCAGTTTTGTCCATATATAACCTCCACAAACAATTGATGTACAAAAACAAATAATTTTTACAACTTAATTACTTTACACAGATTCATTGACTTATTCAATTACACCAAACTTTTAAACATAAAATAAAAAAATATATAATCTGACAAACATTTAGCGAGTCAAGTGTTGGTGACGTCACTTTCGCATTCCAACAACTGTGGCGTTTTAACTGCTTACTGAGCGTTTGAACCCAGCAAAGACCCCGCCAGACTGAAGATGACAAGTCCCCGTAGCACAAATATGTACACACACACCCACACCCCCCACACCCACACATACACACACACACAGCTAACCCCACTGAAATATTAAGTGTGCACCCTCAATACGCCAGCAGGTAACCAGGAACAGCTTGTGTGTTTTAAGTAAATGGAGCTACCGGGCTCAGCGCGAGTGTATTGGTCCTCACAAACACAGTATAACAGGAATGTGTGTGTGGCACACAACGTTAGGTTGTTTTAAGCGACGAGGTGGATTCGTCACAGTCACAATAACCATGACATGAAATTTTCATACCCTACAACTGGGATGTTCTTCTGGCAAACGGGTATATAAATAAGGATCTCACCGAATTTTGGTGGAAGCTGCATCTCGCTCGTTACATTCGCCATCATCCCTCTAATTGTCTGCACCTGCGCTTGGGTGCAGAAGCCTGTTAAAGGGCAGTATTTTCAGAGCCCCAAGACCATAAAATTCTGAGACACTGATTGGCCATTAAATTATTAAATTGACCTAGCAATAGTACATGATTGGCAGATTCTCTGCACATGTGGGGCTGTCTGATCACAGCCCCAAGACAGAGACGGTAGGAGTCTGTCTGTGGAAATCCACAAATGAATGAGAGTAGGTAGGGAAATGTAGTTTATATAATTTGTTTTGCTTATAGGTACACACTCTAGAGAGTAAAACTGACATTTATGAGTTAATTTGTAAAAATATATTTTATGTTTCTCTCTTCTTATCAGGAAGGGCAGTGCCCCAGCGCCCCCTATAGGCCGGCCGCCACTGGTATTAATGTTGATTTATCCAATTCAGCTTAAACCAGGATTATTTAACTTGTGGTAATATAAACTTTAAATGTTTAGAGTGGACCTGAATAAAATATTCATGTTTATAGACATCTTAATAATGCATGCTGACCTTAAAAGCAGACATTTTGTTGCAATCTCTTTTTTTTAAAGTGTCCAACAGGGAGCTGGGATGATCAGCTTAGGTGGGATCTGTTACCAGCTACACAGTAGGATTAGAAGGAGTGACAGCAAGAAAAAAGAAAGAGAAATCACATTTGCAGTTTGGTACCAACTATGTATGGGACACAGTAAAGTAAACTTCAAGTGGAGCTCTGCTTAGATGGCCTTAAAGAAAAACGCAGCGTGACAGAAAACCATCACTGCACATCACCTGTTTAACACAAGCTGCGTTCAGATTTACCACCTGCAACTGTTAAGGCTGCATCTGTAGACTGATTACATCAACACAGGGCCATAAAGTCTTAGATGGGTCTGGTGTATCCCTATGGCCCAGACTATACCAGGGTTTTTTTTGTGAATCAATGTGAACTGATCAAACTGAAGCTACAGAAGCTGCTAATAAAGTTGGTGGATTTACAGTTAGCTAAAATAAACTTTTAGGTGTTTTTATGTCCTCTGTAAGCTAACAGCCCAGAGTTTGGACAAAGTCAGTTTGTAGTAAAGCTAAGAAGGTGGTTCGAACAAAACAAAAACAGGATGAGCCAGGAGAGGCTGTGAAGGACTCTAGAGTAAGACTGATATTCAGAAGCAGATGCTGCAACCGCAGTTGATTTTCAGATTTGGAAAATCACTTTTCATTTGGTAAACGTTAGTATTTGCATATTCTCCACTCACGAACTTGCACATTTGGTCTGTAGAATTGGATCTGCATACTGATGAAAGCTAAAACACAACAATAGGTTTGCACACACTGTCTGCTAATTTGCAAACGCAAATCACTTCCCCCCCTTCTTTGAAGATCTGCTCTGTGCTTACAGACACCTTTGCACTAGAGCTGATAAGATTACTCATGCTTTATCGATAATTGCAATAATTGTCAACTAATTTAGTAACTGATTAGTCGTTAACTGGAGTGCAGAGAATCTTAAGTGTGATTTTTAGCTGAGAGAGCGGCGCATTTAGAGCAGTAATTATACCAAGATTGCAAAAAATATATACCAACATTTTGCATTTAAGATAAATAGATAAATCTTTTTATTGTCATTACACTGTCACAAGTACAGAGCAACAAAATTAATGCGTTTAACTCATCCTCCTGGGGAACAGTTGGCTGCCATTTTGTGGCGCTCAGGGAGCAGTGTGGGGTTAAGGGTGTTTGCTCAGAGACCCTTGGTGGCAGTGGGGCTCGAACTCAGAACCTCTGGATTCCAAGCGCAATGCCCTAACCACTAGGCCGCCTCTCCCATTAATACCTATTATCTTTCAGTATGCTGTTTCCCAGAACTCAAGTGGAAAAGTCTTAATTTCGTCAGTAGTCTTCTTTAAGGAACCTTTGGCTATCCGATTGTTGATCGAATAATTGAAAACATAATTAACAGATTAATGGATCTGCAAAATAATTGTTAGTTGCAGCCTTAGTTTGCATCTTTTTTACAGTACACCAACCTTCTGGAGATCAGGCCCTAAATGTTTACCTTTGGGGTTTTTACACATTGAGCTAGTTTATCAATTATGAGGCTGCATGGAAAAACAAAGTGATGAAGTGATGTCACTCGGAGCCGTGCAAGCCCAAATAAAACGTATTCAAGTGAAAGTTTGACTTGTCATCCAGCCCTACCTTAGAAATTCTTTGATAAATATAATATATTATAAGAAGCTAAACCTGTTTTATCTCTAAAGAATGTTATCCTCTGTAGAGAGTAATTTGTCTAAATGAATACGAGTAACATAAATTGTCTTATGCATTAAATGATTAGATTCATGCGCTTACAGAGAAACCTCCGTCTCTCTCAGCTTCCAGATGTTTGCTACTCCTGGTGGGTCCTGGCATCTCTGAAGATCATCGGCAGGATTCACTGGATTGACAAAGCCAAGCTGCGGCGGTTCATCCTGGCCTGTCAGGACGAGGAGACGGGAGGATTTGCTGACAGACCGGGAGACATGGTGAGACAGGATTGTGTGAAAAGCTGTCATGCAACCAGACTCCAGTGATCGCCTGCTGAGGCTGTTAAATCTCTGCTATCTTAGCTTAGCTCTTTTTTTTCATACTGTGCTTTAAGAAAGTATCCAACCACCCCTGCAGATGTTATTTTTGTCACTCTTAATTTTTAAATGTAACATGAAGGATCACAAAAAACAAGTTTTTCAATTATTTCATTTATTGGAGTAAAGCATGCTATCTTATCTCTGGATACCCATCCAAACTAGATCAGTTTCTGTAGATAGATCTGCAGCAACAGGAAATTCATTTAAATGAATCCTGTAGGACACCATGGGGTAGGTCAAAAGATCTCAAACAGCGAAAGATCATCTTCTGACGTAAAGACATCCAAGAGCAGACATTGAGTGGTCATTTATATCTTAGCAGTCACTTTTAAGGCTCTGGGACATTTTATTCTCTGGGCCTAGCAGAGCGTTCGCTACAGTGAGCTGATATAACCAAAACCGTCGCTGCAGCAAGACGTATTGTAAGGAATTTCAACCTGAGCGCCCCGACTTAATGTGATGTCATTGAACGACATTTTGACTAGTATTGTCAACTTGTTGACTTGGAAACATCACAACTCGTGAAGTGATCAACAAACCAGAATGATTACAAGAATGCAGAAAAGATGCAAATCCAGAAGGCCATACGAAGATGGCTACAGGTCCCTATAATCCACCACTACAGGCTTAATTTGCCTTGTGTTCAGGTTTGAGTTCATGATTCAATAATTAGTGAAACTTAAAAAAAAGCAAATCGCAAATCGGCCTCTGTGAGATAGCTCTTGGGTTAAAAGAACAAAGGCACGTCTCACATTTTCCCAAGAAATCTTTATGATCCCACAGGGTTTTGCTAAAATATTGTGGACTGTTGAGAAGTGGACCTTTGTGGAAGCAGATGGCCCTGTTACATCGGCTGAATGTTACTGCAGCATTTCAGGAAAACATCATCAGAATGACTGTCAGACAATACTGTGGCAGGAGGATGGTGCGAGGCTGCTTTGTATCTTCAGGAGCTGGAGGTCTTGCTGTGATTGTTGGAACCACGAGCTGACATAAGGCAGAAGTGTGCAGAGTTTAGCTGTAGAGCAGGACATCGATATAAGTCAAACATTTGAATTATACATAAATGACGCTTTTGGTCAAAGTCTGGATTTAAACCGGATTCAAATATCCTGAACCTTAAAACAAACTTTCCAACATGGCTGAATTAAAACAACTCTGCAGTTAAAAGGGGATCAGAAATCCCTCCAGAGTGATGATGTAAAACACTCATTGCTAGAAAATTGAACTACAGTTGTTCTCTTTTTAACCTTTTGTTTTTATTTTCTATATCCTCACTGGCATAATGTTTGACCCCCAAAACCTAAACCTGTTAGGTTTAGATTTTATGATGAAACATAGAGATGGATCAGTTATAATAGAGTTTGGTAGTCCCCCCAACATAATTATGATAATAATAAAAAAAACATAATTTGATTTTCCTTCTGATTATTTTTGTCTAATACTAACATTGTTTAGTAATCCATAAGGGGGGAAGTTTTTTCACAGCACTGTAAGTCATTGGTATGTGATGAGCAACATTCTGGGAGCTGATTATGCATCATATTGAACCTCTGGTCTTTCTCTACAGGTGGATCCTTTCCACACTCTGTTTGGAGTTGCAGGCCTCTCTCTTCTCGGTGACGAGCAGATCAAAGCGGTGAATCCCGTGCTGTGTATGCCAGAGGACGTCCTGCAGAGGATTGGTCTGCAACCCGACCTCCTCAGCTAGCACTTCCACTCATCAAATAACAAACTCCAACACTGCTCCCCCCCAAGTAAGGCCCCTCGGCCTGAGTTAACCACTACAGCCGAACACTGGATGTAGATAGTGGACCACTGCACGCTATGAAACGGCCTTCACTGTTTGATTTTTTTTGTTTTTTTTGTTTTTTGCTATCCTGATTGTGTTTAACAACCTGCTTCTTAAAATCGTCAATATGAGGGTTTTTTAAAAGTAACTTCTCTAAAGTTTGGACTTCAGAAGCTACATTCCTTCATTCCTTACCTTACTTTTTTACTGCTCTTTAGGAGAAACCGCTATAACTTTTTCACGTTTCTCCCATTAATACAAACCTTTCTGTATTTTATTGGGATTTAAATGATATACCCACACAAAGTTCTCGTTTAGAAGAGTATAGCAGAAAGAAAAGGAGACATTTATATAGTTTGGCAAAATAATAAGAGCATACTTGTTGATCCTTTCAACAGCTTGAGTTTTATTAGGTGGGGGGCAAATTTAAATTTCAGAATACATACCTTCTACAGAGCACAGTCATTAGTTGTTCAAATATATAACATTTTAATGTGACAATTTATGCACTGTGTTAGTCCATAAGATAAATCCTAATAAAACCCATAGAAGGTTGGTCTGTAATGTGGAAACATGAAGTTTTACTGAAGGTTTCCTGCCCTCTTTAGCAGCAGGTTGTACACAAACTGAAAAGATATGAAACTGAAGCTTTGAGATTTTCACCATGAAAAAACTGAATTTCATAGCAGGAAAAGGGAAGAAATTTCCTTCCACTGTATGCAGTAATGAAAAGGCGTTCAGATATGAAACAAAGAGCATGTGTGTCGCACTCAAGCAATCCCAGCCTGCTGTGGTAATGCTGCACACAGCTGGAGTGGAGCCACAGGAGTCGCTGGAAGCGCTGGTCTCATTACTACAACCAGAGAGAAGCTGTTGAAATGGGGGTTCTTGTTGTAACTGTAAATGTTACGGTATGATTTATATTCCAGCTACACTATTTATTCAAATCTGTCACTGCAGGCAGCTGCATTTGTTCAGCCTCCCAGGAGCTTATTTGTACTTGAGTTCTGAACCGATTCCACCGAATCTTTCTCTGATTGGCTCCGCATTTGATTTAGTAAATCTCTACGTCTCTCGTCTGAAAATATTTGTTGTCAAATAACTGGTGGGTGTGTATTGTTACAGAGCTTAATGGACAAGCATCAGCGTTCTAATGTTTGAGTCCAGTGGAGAAGACAATTAGGGAATAGTTTATGTTTACAAAGATTTATCAAAATAAAACGACATGGTCAAAAACTGGTATTTTGTTTCACACTTCTTTATTTCATGCTTTGCTGCCATTTTCCGTTTTTAAATGTTAAATTTAAATTTAGCAAACATTTTATCACAGTTTTATTAAGTCTGTAGACAAAATGTATTTGTTTTTAAAGAAATATCAAGTTGTCTGTTTGTTGTCATTTAACTCTTGTTATATGGACATAATAACCTTTATCCAACCATTGAATTAAAATGATTCAAAAGGTCATTTTAAAAATTAAAGGGAATTTTAACCCTTTACAGGGCCCTCAGTGAAATACTTGGAAAATCCAAATTTCAAGCCAATTATGTTATTGGAATAAGACCTTATTAGCTTTTTAACATTCAAAAAATATGGATATTTTGATGGCAAAAATTAATGTCAATGTAATAACTGTAGATAACGCCAAATAACTAAAGTGCTTCTATAAGAAATTGTGAGAGTGAAAGAAACATTTTTTTTGGTCCAACATAACCTTAGGGGCATTAATGCTGATACTTGCACTTACATTTTTTAGTATATAAACCTAAATATAATTGTTAACTAGGGTTATTAACTTTTTAACTTCAACTTTTTAACCTTTCAATTAGCTTTTTTACTTTTTTTTCTTGACTTAACTTTTTGTTTTTTTCATTCAAGGGCTCATCTAATTGGTCAAGTGCGAAAATTAGATGTACGACCATGTAGCAGGATCTTTGCTGAATGCCTAGATATAGATCTTTTGCTTCTAGAACTCACAGAGCGACGGTGGGGGGACTCCATTTGTAAGGGGTATGCAAGCGATCAAAATTGGTAACTTGCCCTATAAAAGGATAAAGCATTTTATTCAACAGTTTTTCAGTAGTTAAATTGAATCGTCCTTAGTTAGTTTTTTTTCCCCTCGGTCTGTAAATGTTTTAGACATTAAAATGAATTAAATTAAATATTTACTCCCTTTTATGTCACAGAAAAGTACAAGTTAATAGTTTGAGATTTAGACTGAATTATTCAGATTTTTAGGAGCACCCTGGGAGTTGTTTAGGTTGTTTTTTTTATGTTCATAACATTCAAGTTCAAATTATGGTCTTGGGGCCCATTTAATGCCCTCGGAATCATATGTGGCCCCTCAACACCAGTCCAGCAATGGTATGAGTTGAGCCCAGTAATTTTTGCCTGTTGTTTAAGATTGCTTCCTTTTAACTTTTATGACAATATTTTAATTGACAAATTAAAATCTGTTTCATATAAAGGAAAATGAATCAGTTACAGTTATTTTCACATAACTTTTGTAAGAAAATCAGACTAAAATCATTTAATTAAAAATATGACAAGCTTAGTTTAATAATGAACAAGTCAAAATCAAGAGAATATCAGCTATCTTTTTTTATTTTTTTATTTTCTTTCAGCAATATTTGTTTTTAGCCTGGAATATACATTTTTGTATACACAATGAAACTCAAACCCATTTTAAACCATAAAAATACAATTAAACATTTGGTAATATGTCTCAGAGATAATCACATGCTAAGTTATGTTGAGTCTTTCAAAGTGATATTATTTTTAAAAGAAAATGATCAGAAATTTATTGGAGATCCCCAGATACTTATTTGAGGTCTTATTTATATTTGGCCACTAGATGGCACCCTCATTGTTTTAAAAAGATCATTTGTATTGTTCCTGAGTTAGATTTTCTAAAAATGAGGTTTATATTTAAAATCCAAACTTTACTCAGACTTATTGTTCTGTTTTTAAAAAGGTATGATGTTGCAATTAGGTGATGCATTAGAGATTAGGACAGTTTGTTTTAATAATTAATGCATAATAGCCTTTTTAACAAAAATAAGAATATTTATGCTATTTATTGAAAGTATATATTCATGTATGTAATGTTTTGAGCAAAGGGCGGTACTGAGAGGTCCAAACAGAAGGTAGTGAAGCTGCCTATGCGTTTGCCTGCAGATTGTTTTGCTTGCCCTGTGCTAATTTGGCAGAATGGCATGATAGCTAATGCTCCATGTGCTGGAGTGTGATTTTGAGTCATGCCTCTCCTGCCAGGGGGAATCAGTGTGAACAGACTGTTTAGTAGATGCATTGCTTCCTCTGTGGGTCTCAGGGGCGCCTTTTGGAGCTCTGGAGCCCAGTAATCTGCTGCACCGCCTGCACCACAGTCCCCATGGGGTTTGGAGTAGCAGGATGGAGGAGTTTCTGTCCAGTTTTCTATGGCCGCCTGTCAGAGGAATCCCAGTGATTCTTTTGGACAGTTACTATATCCTTGTGCCCAGATGCTACAAGCTCACAAAAGACTTACCTCTTTGCATAGCCTCATGGTAAATACTCAAAGGAAATGCATCTTCTTTTCAACCAGAATTAATGGTCTTATTAACCTCTCTGGACCATTGAATAACTTTAAATGTAAATGAAGGCATGCTCTTTATTTAGAAAGAGGTCCGGCATCCTGGAAATGCCACTGTCAAAGGTCTAATGCGTCCATTTTTGTTTCACAGCAGCAAACGGTTGTAGTAATGGGGTAGAATACAGATAGATGCAGCCTGCTGGAGTAATTAGAGGCAGGTAATTCTCTCCTTTCCATGTTTCTTCCCTGTGATGAAGATAAGAAACACCCCCTGCAGTGCAATTAAGATAAGAAAATGACACTTTACTTGGAACAATTTCTAACAGTTGGTTTCATACTGTCAGGCAAATAATGAAATGACAGCAGGATCATTATCACCCCCACTAATATGATGATGATGGCGAGAACTCTAATGTTTCCATGGTAGAGTGATCTGCTGGAGCTTTAGGCCATATGAATGAATCAAGGCTCACATTTAAAGGACAGAATTTGTTGTGTACATGCTGCTTTTTTCATATTTTTTTTATTATTTTTCTCTATGGATGTCAGCTTTTAAGTTTAAAATGTACCAAGATTTGCATCTTTAGTGGGTTTCAAAATATTTTACAAAATTACAAATTGGAACTTTTTCTACTTCTGGCACTAGACAAATAAGAGCAGGTACATGCTGTCTTCTAGGAACTCAAATATCCTACATAAAGGAGAAGGTCAAACATCAGCAGGATGAATTGACAATTCATCAAGGAAGTCAGACTTACTACACCACAAAGTAAAGCTAAAGAGGTTACCAGGAGTGGGGATTGAACCCACGAGGACATTTGTCCATTGGATCTTAAGTCCAACGCCTTAACCACTCGGCCATCCTGGTTCTCGAAGAAATCGACAATTATCGGTCAGTCAGGGCTTTTCTTACTCCGGCAGACTAAAAAGGCAAAGCCCCAGTGGTGTTTGGCATCTACTTACTATAACATGTAAAGGTAACAACACCAAGATACTTACATTAAGCTCCTCACATTGAGGCCAATCTGAGCTCCGACCTAGAGGGGGTAGAGACTACCATTGAATTTTTCTGTTTATTCCGCACTTCCCTTCAGTTTCTCTCCTCATGCTCCTTCTTAGATGCACTGCGTCTATAAACTTTCTAAAATAATTCATCATCAACACCTAGCAGTTCATAAGCCAGTTCTTTTTCATCTCCTCTTGTCAGATCCTTTAGCTTCGCTGTCATGCTGGTTCTGTCAGTAAGTCTGTCTCTCGGTGCATAATGTTTTGACATAGCTGATATGTTTCCTGACTTTTTAAATAAATGATTTTTGCCCTAACATCGACATTGCTACTTAGCAATTCTGGCAGCCATGTTGGATTGAGATCAGGGTTGGTGAAGAACATAACAACTTTCAAACACTAACACAAGATTATTAAAAAAATAAAATAAAATTTCCAACTGGCAAGTCTGGACTTAATAATTAATTGCACTTTATTGATGGTAAATGGCCTGTACTTAAATAGCACTTTTTCAAGTCAGGAGACTTGACCAAAGCACTTTACACTACATTCAGTCATTCACACACACACTCACTCACAAGCTACATTGTAACCACCACCATCAGTAGACAATGCAGGTGAAGTGTCTTGCCCAAGGACACAATGACACTGAAAGTCAGAGCCAGGGCTTGAACCGTCAATCCTTCACTTTCAGGGCAAACTCCTACATCCGACGCCACTGTCATATTGACAAATTTTACCTCTACATGTTCGCCATGGGGAGCTCTGGGCTGCCATCAGGGGTTAAGGGTCTCAGAGAGACAGAGTGGCAGTCTGTGGGAGCAGATTTCAAACTCACAACCTCAGGATTCCAAGCTCTACACCCTAACCACTAGACCACCACTCCTAAATTTCTCTACTACAAATAAAAACAGAACCAACCATCAGAACCTGGATGTGGAAAATCTACTTGTATTGTTCCTTTTGCATATAAGAAATCCAGTGTTTAATCATCTCTGTGCATAGTGCCCAACATCCCAACAATGGACCAGCATCATTTCAGTGCAAATTAACTGTTCAGCTTCCCCCACCTTTTATGTGGGGGGGCAGCGGTATTGCGTTCTGGGGTTGGGTTTAATGAGAAACCTCAACCCTCTACTGTCAAATGGAAAACACCATTAGCATCATGCTGATGCCCTTTACTAACATGTCACAAGACTATCTATGAATGCAAATTTTGTGTATTAACTCCTACACAGTCTACAAATATTAGTAGATGACCTTTTACCATTTACAGACTAATCACTTCTTTAATGCATTATACAGCTAGCATACCAAATAATCTGTTGTCCTCTGCTCTCTCCTACTGCTATGTGAGCTTTTCTTGCTGCAACGTGACAATGCAAGATCTGTGAGTTCTGTTGGATTTGTGTATTTATTTAACTAATGGGGAGCACTAATCTGTGGCCCCACCATTTTTGGATGAAGACAAAGATGGCCGGTTGTTAGGCTACTGAGAAACCCCACTGGCGCTCATTAGTGAGACAGAGACAGATGAAGAGGACGACGCAAGGAGGGAGCGAAGAGGGCTTTGTGAGGAAAAGAAGCAGGGAGACAGATGGATGGATCACAGCCCCTCACCACTCAGTCATGTTTGTTTGCATAGAAAGCAGCAGCAAATTCTCCTCCCTATCTTCCTCCAGGTCCTGTCATCCTGGTGTTATCTCGCAGCACAAACTACCCAGGATTAGACCAGGACACCAGGCTGCAGCCAAACACTGTCAGTCCACAGGCACAACCACCAAGTCTCAACCTTTGCATGCAGATTGTTTCCTATTTCATTTCACCAAAGTCTAACATCTTAGCTCTGAATAAAACAGTGATGCTTGTTTGTTTATGTTTTTTTCACAATTCAGCTCATGGTAATGTAGGTTTTGCCCTGTGCGTCTCCTTCAGTGGTTGCTGACAGTGCAATTGGTGCTGGTCTGACTACTGTAGACAAAGCTTTGTCATCCTGATGCTTTAAAAAGAAATATCTTGGTGATGATTTGCTCAGCAACAGTACAAATCCCAGGCAAATCCCCAAATGGCTGTTCGCAGTTTAAGCAAGAGTAAAACTTGATTTAAAAACATCTGAATGCTCTGAAATAAGACATAGATTATCTTAGATTGTTGAAATTGTAAGAGATGGGTGGGTAGAGTTTCATTTTCATTCAAGTCATGTGAAATAAATATAGAAAAGGAAGTTGTGGCTACTGATGCTGTCTGCTGCTGTTTTTTTTTGTAAACACTATTGGCTAAAACCAAACTTTGGTAGGTGGATATGGAGCATCGCTTGCCTAATCACATGAGAAAGGTCTGCTGATTGACCCTGCTTCCCCTGAACACATTTGGTCACAGCAGTTATAATTTAATAATGTTTAGAACTAAACCTGAGCGCTACACATTATGCAAAGAAGTAGAATTTAACATGTCTGGAGGGAATGACACAGAAATCCTCTCCTCTGTAAAACATGTAGACACATCCTTCCTTTCAGTGCCTCTGAAGGACATCCAGGACAATTTCCTTTGGGCAAATTAGACACGAAACCATGTTTTACACAAATCCAATCGGAAATATCAGCACAGACATCTCTTAACATCTTTTACAAAATACAAAATAGTTTTTTTCCCAAAGTTTGAAACTACACTTAGCTAGAATATTATGTAATGCTGTTTTAATTTGTCATGACTCAGAACAAACAGCCCAGTATTTGAGGCAAGACAGTGGGATAACTTCAAAGCGTTTATTAAAACAATGATCATAGTAGCAGAGGCTAGAACGTCTATCACAGGAAACTCTGTAAAAGGAAACACAGGTTAGTGACCACATAAATCTATGTGTCATCATCAATCTACATGTTCATATCATCTGGGACACCCAGATGCTGCAGCCCTGGAGACCAGAGAACAACCAGGAGTCCGAAGCCAGGTCAGCCAAACAGCTCATAACAGGGACAGGCTGGTTCAGAGGTCCAGAAGTCCAAAGACAGTTCAGGCACACTGTTCAGATAGGAATAGGCAGACTCAGTGGTTGAGATGCAGAACAGGTCGGGACGCTAAATACCTTTTCACCACTGGCACGAGAGAACAAGAATTATACGGCCCTGATGACTAGATGCAAGCCCTAATGAGCAACCGGGCAGTGCTAGACAGGTGAATGGAATGAGCATTTAAGCCAGTCATCAGTGCCAAGATCATGACATAATTTATGAAAGAACACGTCTGTGCAGAACACAACTTTATTTGTGATTGTTCAATAATCCAAGTTAGCTCTGAGAAGGAGTTATCTTTGCTTTTGTAAGAGAATCGTCTTCTGTGGTTGTACACTGGCAAACATGATGGTGGAGTTATAATTTGGTATTACTCTGCAGCTGCAGGACCGTAGCCCCTTGTAGAGGTTGAGTTCATCATGAGCTGCTCTAGATGTGAAATAAAACAAGATCATTGCCAAAAAGTAAAAGAATCAAGGTCTTTTAATGGTTCAAAGTCCAGACATCAGTCTTACTGATATGTTTAAAGCACTTTAAGAAGGATGGGCAGCGATGAATGTGTGAAAAATTAAATAAAATTTAAAGGAAGAAAAGTGAGCCACAAAATGGGAGACCATACAAAAAAAACTACTTCCACATGCTGATGAAGATCTTTCCATGTGAAAAAGTTATCGGTAAGCCCAGATTTTAGTCTTGGTTTTTACAGTATCCATATAATGGAAGCAGACGAAGAGGTGGAACACCAATATCAGATCAACTTCAGACCAATGCGTCTTCACTTATCGGCTCATAGATACAATCGCACGTCATGTTCTGGGATGAGTCACACAGAACACTGAGTACAAAAGGCCTCATGGTGATTAAATCTTAATTTCTGCCTCTAGGCAACATCAAAGATTGATCTGGCAGATGATTCACCCTTGTGAACAAACATGTGACATCAGCTAATTTGCTTTGTGTAACCACATCTTCTGAAAACAGCATGTAAGAGGCTGATCCTAAAAGCTCAAAAGCAGGAATACTCAAAGTGCGACTCAGGGATCACTTAAAATGATTTTGTGCATCTAAAGAGGACCTAGAGAGTCACTGAAAAAGAAAACTAGCCATTTCAATTTGAACACTTAAATCATCCACCCATCCATTTTCCTTCAGGCATATCGCTGTTGGGGTCGCGAGGAGTGCTGGTGCCTAGCTCCAGCTGTCTACGGGCGAGAGGCAGGGTACACCCTGGAGAGGTCGCTAGTCCATCGCAGGGCAACACAGAGACAAACAGGACAAATAACCATTCACGCACACACTCACACCTAAGGAGAATTTAGAGAAGCCAATTAACCTAACAGTCATGTTTTTTGACTGTGGGAGGAAGCTTGACTACCCAGAGAGAACCCACACATGATCAGGGAGAACATGCATACTCCATGCAGAAAGACCCCAAGCCAGTAATCAAACCTGCAACCTTATTGCTGCGAGGCAGCATTGCTACCATCTGATCAGCCCCATTTAAATCATGCGATCTGAAATCTAAGTTGAAAAGCATTTTCTAATTACAAATTCTAAATTAAATTATTGAAGTGAAATTTTAAATTGTATTCAATTTTTTTTTTATTGGATTATTTAAATTTAAGAGTGGGCTTTGAAAATGCATTTTCAAAATGCTCACTCGGGGCAGTGACCATCAAACTGGAAGAGTGGTTACAGAGACCAACAAGACCTCCCTCATCCTTGGCCCTATCTCAAATTTTTTTTCGAAATAGTCGAAAAATTTAGCTTTCAATTTATATAGTGGCACCTGGCTGTTACTTTTATACTTTAAGTAGTTTTTGGAGCACATACTTTTTCACTTTTGCTTGATTAAAGAGGTCAAGTTGACACTTCAGCTTTTACCAGAGTGTTTTTAAACTGCAGTATCTATACTTCTCAAGAAACAAATGTGTGTACTTTTGACACCACTGCTCATAAGCACTCGATGAACATGCCAAGAAAGCCATTGGATTTCTCTAAGTCATTAAATCAATGACTTGAAGATAAGAAACTTTAATAAACAGATTTTTTAACAAATGCATTTTCCTCAAGACATAAATTACATTTTACTTAGGTTTTCTTCAGATTCAAGTTCCTATTCCTTTCTGTTTACACCAGTTCAAGATGTTTTTTTAAAAAAGGAATTTCATCTGATACTATAGTTCAACTTCCTTTACCTCTGAACAGTATCCTGTCTGGCGATGTGGCAATAAGAATAATTGTCTTGATGCCAAAAAGAGCCAAACAGATTTTACTTTCACAAGTGGAGCAGTACGACTTTCACCACAGTGTTCCGCTGGATTTATGCATGTAAATAGCTTTATTATGATTCATGTAGGGAGTATTCATGCAGGGATTATATGGACACTGCAATGAAAAAGAAGAACAGGAAAGGAAAAACAAAAAAAAGGAGAAAATATGAAAGAAAGAGGAGAGAAGGATAAAACTTCTTCTGCAAATAGATGTAAAAAGAAAAGTACAACCAACGGATATAGTATAAGAGATACAATAAGGTAACACCTCGCTGAAGTATATGTAGTATTATTTAATCTGACATGTATAATGTGGTAGCTGAAGATAAAAATATGGGCTTCTGTATGGAAGTGAAAAAAAGTACCTGGAGCCAAAAGTACCAAAAAAGTACCTGGGCCAGGCACCTGTAGTTGTTTGTGAGAGTGCACTTGTGCATGTAAAATTTATCCAAAGGGAAAATGCTCAATAGTGGTTGTAGGAGCCAATTATTTTTTGTTAATGATTAAAAATGTTTTTTTTGCTTTTGTGCATAATCTAGCTAAGTTTATTTTACTTTATTGTTTAATATCTGTGATGAGATTTTTTTTTGGTTATTTAGTCATGTTCCTATATTTTTCGGTTAGTTATAATTAATTTAGGTTTAATTTAGGAAACATGGAGGAAATGTTTGTCTTTTTTTGTTTGCTTGCCTGAGAAAAATATAAACTGAGAAAACTGAAGGAGTTTACCTGGAGCATTTTTTTCTTTTGCCTGCATAAAATAAGTCCATGGTGCATCTGTGGCCTTTGTGGATTTCCACTTTTGTGTGTCATCAAAGCTGGGCCACAACAGAAGTAAAAAAAACCTGCCCTGGAACAAGAGGATTGGTCGCAATCATCAAGGATGGACTTTTTTTTGTGGGATGTATTGGATCAAAATAAAGATCTGCGTATGGATTAAAAGGAACTTTGGATTTTAAAGGATCATGCAAGATGCGTCACACTTCAAGGGAAACGTGTGGAACTATTGGAGTTTCAAGGACAGTATATCATTAATCAATACAGAGTTTGAAGTTCATTGGAGCCGCGCTTCAGCTGTGAGATTGCACAATACCAAGCTGTCAGCTTGTCAGAGGGGTGTTCAAGATCTGATATTGTTTACTTCCTAAAGTGTGGCAAAAATAACGTCTGATGTTGGGATATTTAAAGAAGTCAAGCACAATACAAAATGTCCGACACTAATGCCAAAGAAAATTATGTTAAAACGTCTGACAACAAAAAGATCTGTTAAGTTATCAAAGGAGAGAGTGTTGCCTGACCCAGCTCCCTTCACTGATGTGGGAGTGGACTATTTTGGGCCTATAAATGTTAAAAGAGAACAAAGTTTCTTGAAAAGATATGGAGTGCTTTTCACTTGCATGAGCAGTCATGCTGTTCATTTGGAAGTATCCTACTCTCTGGATTCAGATTCCTGTATAAATGCAGTCAGAAGATGTGTTTGCAGAAGAGGACCAGTTTCATCCATCAGGTCTGACAATGGCACAAAATTTGTTGGTGCAAATCGGGAGCTAAGAGAGAGTTTAGCTGCTTCGAATCATTCCAAGATTCAAAGAGCTTTAACTCCGGATGGCATAAAGTGGAAGTTTAACACACCTGCAGCTACTCATCATGGTGGTGTTTGGGAGCGCCTGATCCGTTCAGTGAAAAGTGTACTCACCTCCATTCTTAAACAACAGATTCTGGATGATGAAGGTCTACAAACTATCTTTTGTGAGGCTGAAGCTGTTCTAAATGACAGACCCATCACCAAAGTCTCAGATGAATCAAATGACCTTAAAGCTCTCACACCCAATAACATTCTGACCCTCAAGAACAAACCCATCTTGCCGCCAGGATTGTTTGAGCACAACGATCAATATGCCAGAAAGCTGTGGAAACAGATACAATACATGGCGGAGATTTTTTGGAAAAGATGGATTTCTGAGTGTCTACCAGTGATGCAGGAGAAACAAAAGGGACCTAAAAGATGTCTTGTTCCTGGGGACATTGTTCTGGTTGCAGATGCTACAGCCCAAACAGGATCATGGATGATGGGAAAGGTTGTTACTGTAAATAAGGATGCAAAAGGTCTTGTGCGATCTGTTCACCTTCAGATGAAGACCGTTATTGGAGAGGCCAATAACGAAGCTCTGCTAGCAGCCTAGCATCTTGGACACCTTTTCTTTTCATTCATTTTTTCATCCTTTCATTTGTTTGTATTTTGTGGTTGTGTACCTGCTTGTTTCTGTAAGAGTATGGCTCCTTTATAAGAATAACAGTAATTGTGATTAAGTGTAAGCACAATTAGGGGCTGGAGTGTAGGAGCCAATTATTTTTTGTTAATGATTAAAATGTTTTTTGCTTTTATGTATAATCTAGCTAAGTTTATTTTACTTTATTGTTTAATATCTGTTATGAGATAATGTTTTTTGATTATTTAGTCATGTTCCTTTATTTTTCCTTTATCCACGTTAATTAAGGATACGGGGAGAAACTTCAATAAACAGATTTTTGCACAAATGCATTTTCCTGAAGACATAAATTACTTTTAACTTAGGTTTTCTTCAGATTCAAGTTCCCATTCTTTTCTATTTAAACCAGTTCAAGATGTTTTTTGAAAAGGAACTTCATGTGATACTATAGTTTAACTTCCTTTTCAATAAAAAAAAATAAAATATATATATATATATATATATATATATATATATATATATATATATATATATATATTAAAAAAGTTAATTTATTTTTGATACAAGCATATATAGCTCACATTTCAGCTGTATGAAATCCAAAAAGAAATAAATTAAAAAACAGCTTTACCTTCCTGTGTATTTAAGCACCCTTCCATCTATTAGTGTTTCTGTAGCCTGCAGCCTTTTTACTTATTCTGCACTCCTTAAGTAATGCAAATGTGGTGCTACTCCATGTGAAACTTTGTTGTGCAGTGCAATAATACAACTCCACTTCCAATATGGACCTCAGTGTAATTTATCTTCAAAATGTCATTGCTGTAGGATCATTTAAATGTCTTTATAGGGTTAAATTTACATAATGCAATGCAAGCAATATTTCAACTCTGTTTGAAAGTTGGACCGCAGTGTCACTTTCTGCTAGCAGAAGTTTACCAGCTACACAAAGTCGCAACTATAGGCAGATAAAGTTGGATAAACCTACTTACCAAATTCATATAGAGACTGTAAACCAGGACTTTGACTTTACTACTTCTACTCTGTTATAAACTCAATCTGGAGTCAACAATGCACAGTCTAGTTTGCATCTTCTGTCTTCCAAATTGTGTTATTTTTTTTGATAACTTCACTGTAGCTATGTTAACAATTATTACTGTACAGCATTTTTGGTCATTTTTTATCTTTTATTCAGGGTAATTCCGATAGTTATTGCTTACTGCCAATCAAAACGAGAAATCCAGTTTTGTTTAAAAATACCGAGGTTGTATCCCCCCCCCCCCCCAAAAAAAAAAAAAATATGCTATTGGCCTAGACGATGATTGGGAAGACTGTAAACTTGGCAGTTGTCAATCAAACAGTCACTGACTTTCTCCATGACAAGGGTTAACCACAAAAAGGAATTCCTAAAGAAGCTTGCTGAAAGTGGTCAATGTGAAAAAGTCACTGTGTGATAGAAAAAGAAAAGAGTTTGATTTTGAAGCAAAGAGGTTTAAAGGATATCCACAAGTTAGGAAGTTAATCCATAAGGGATCCAGGACATAGGCTACCAAGGTCCTATTCCTTGTGTTTTTTCACTCCGGGGAAAGGCATATTAAATGGAAAAAGAAAAAAAAATACTTGGAATTGGAGACAGTCATCCTAAATGCAGAAGTGTGTTTGTATTCCATAGGCAGTTCTAGACGGGGGCCAGAAGGGGCCCCTGCCCTTGTAGAACTGCCCCTGTAGTGAAGATACAAAATATTAAATACAATTCTTATTATATTCCCTAACACAGAAACTGTAACTGATTGGTCCCTCTGATCTAATAATGTTTTTTCTTTTTGCCATAATATTTGTATTTCAACGGTGATTTAAAAATGAAGGTGTTGCTCTTTTAGTTTTTGATGTCTTGACTGAGATGAGTTTACGGTTTTAAGGGTGCAACCAATTTTGTTTTCTGACCGGCAACTGATTTTTAGAATGTCTGACATGCAGATTCCAATTTCAACCAATTCCTTTATCTCATAACACTTGTTATAATTCCTCAAGACATCCAGAATGTGTCTCATTTTATAAAAAACCCTGTGAAACAAACAAAAAAAATTGTTTAAAGGGATAATATGTAGGAATTACTAGCAGTGAAATGGGATATTTTACTCATATGAACACCACTCCAGTGAGTCACTTCCTCAAACACGTATTGCGACAACGGTAGCCACTGTGTGTCAAAAAAGACTCGCCTGCATGTATGTGATCATGTCATCCTAAGTGAAGGGAAGTTTCTACTAGCTGGCATTTACTGTGACAAATAGACAGCATTCTCCATTATTTCAAAAGCTACGGGGGACATGTCCCCTGCACTTTTTCAAAAGTCTGTTTTGGTCCCCATTTTACTGTCCAAAAACAATGTCAGGATACAGTTCACAGACATTCGTCGAGCACAAGGACCAAGCGGAAAACCGCAGCTCAAGCTGAAGCCCACTTCCCTGAGTTTAGACCGCCCACAAGCTGCTGATTGGCCCCTCCCTCTTTCCTGGTGTTTGAGCTGTCACCACTTTCACTCCTGAGAAGCTCAGTTTAAAAAAAATCTGGATGGCCACTGAATTGGGTTTGTGACTGTTTTGTTCACAGTGCTGCTGAAGTCCCACATACTACCGTATTAGAACTGTAGGGTTTGTTAAATATAGGCCCTGTGTATGCACCCTGATGCTCCATCTCAACGGTTCTTTTTCCTGAAAAGAGATCACTCGGGACAAACTCTTTAAATAACACTTCATAACTTATATGTATTAAATAACCAGGAGACATGACAACAGATTCTGATAGAAATTGTAATCTTACTCAGATTTGAGAAGTTGCTTAGAGTTTACAGAAGGCAGCTGCTTACCTCCGGGCTCACCTCTCAGGAAGTGGCCCTGATTAGCAGTCACACCCTCCCCCCCTGATTTTTAACTATTATTTCAGTTTAATATGGGAAAAAAGTCATAATTCTGACTTTAATCTTAATTTCAGAATTGTGGATCTTAATGTAGATGGGAACCATGAAGGAAGAGATGTGGGAGCACTCAGCTTCCCTGACAAAGTTGTGAGTTGTTTGGGAGGGCCAGTTCCATTGGTGGAAAACAGAGGTGTACAAATACTTAGTTACTATACTTATGTAAACTTTTAAGATATCTATACTTTACTCCATTACTTATTTTTCTTTCTACCTTTGACATCTACTTACATTTTCACACATATATTTGTACTTTCTATTTTAAAACAAATGTTACTCTTGGCTTCGGTTTGATGTTTAACAATATTAATTTCACATCATGTGCACCATCCAATGCAGATCATTGGCTCCATCCACATCTAGTGAAAACTAGTGTAATTGGATGAGTCATAGGACGCAAACACTTGGTTAGCTATTTCTCAAATTTGTGCTGAAGCCAAAGGAAATCATCAGAAGCAAGCAGGTGTTCTTCAAACTGCAAACGTGAATTGTCTATGCCATGCTACAATGTCAGATTCAGAAAAAGGTGTTGAAATGTCTGAAAGGTCGGACACAGGAGAGAGCGTATCGGGAGATGGAGACGGAGACCAACAAGCCCTCCCTCATCCATGGCTCTATCTCAAAGAATTTTTCGAAATAGTCGAAAAATTAAGCTTTCAATTCAGATAGTGGCATCTGGCTGATTTTTTAGAGGTTACTTTATACTTTTATACTTTAAGTAGTTTTTGGAGCTTTTTCACTTTTACTTGAGTAAAGAGGTCAAGTTGATACTTCAACTTTTTAGTGTTTTTAAACTGCAGTATCTTTACTTCTTAAAGCTACAGTGTGTAATAATTACAGGGATATACAGTCAGAAATGTAATATATTATACATAACTATGTTATTTATCATCATCTACGAGCTCAGCCTCTTAACCTTAATATTTGCGTTGCCTTAGAATTCGTTATTTATAATTACATAGGAGCGGGTCTCGCAGCCATGGAGGCAGACATCTTTGCGCTACGGCAGCGCAGAGCCAACAAACTAGCGATTGCGAGATCGCCAAAACGTCACAACGATGTAGAAAAAATAACGGGTATATATTAATTATCTTAAGTCTACATGAAATCTATACCCTACGCAGACTAATGAAATACTATCTGTAAAAGTATCTATGTAAACAAACCTCATCACATGAGAAGGCAGGTGATGCAGACGTCGTGGAAGACATTTTGTCCCGTAACGCTGGGGGGGAGAAGCGGTGGGGGGAGATGTTCATGTTGCTGCAGTCTGACCGCTAGATGTCGCTAAAAGTTACACACTGTAGCTTTAAGTTACTACTTAAGTAACAAATGTCTGAACTTTTGATACCACTGGTGGAAAATGACAGAATTAGGCGACTTTTTACATCCCCTAGGGATTCCCGGTGATGCTATTTCCTTAATGGAAGACCAGAAGGTGATTAAAATAAGAGAGCTAGTTTAGTCTCTAAAAAGTCAGAATTCTGAGATTAAAGTCAGAATTCTTAGAAAAAAAGTCAGAAATCTTAAAAAAAAAAAAAAAAAAAAGAATTCTGAGACTAAAGTCAGAATTCTGACTTTTTTCCTCATTTTATACTAAAATCAAATTTAAAAATCTGTTAACTTTTTTTTTCAGTGGCCCTAATCCTCTTCCCTATGTACTTAAAGTATTTATGCCGTTTTTTTTGTGGTTAAAAAAATTAATTGGACATCAAATCTAACTTTCCAGCAGTAAATGTACAGGGCTGTCTCATGTTTCTCTCCTCATGTTGATGTTAAAGTAGCCAGGGCCACGTGACAAGGAGAGGGCGGGACTTTCCCCCAGCTGACCAATAGCAACGTAGAACGGGACCAGGCTCCAAGAGTAGCAGCAGCTCTGTGGAGAGTGGAGAGGAGGTGGATTGGGAGGGGGGGTTAAAATAACGCGAGAGAAAGAAGACCGAATAACGGTTTACTTCAACATACATGGAAACCTCGAACCCACCAATTTAAATCACATCCCCACCGCGTCCTGTTATGTTTACATGTGGCCAGACGGACTTGGTGAGCGCGTTTTACAGGCTGCTGAAAACCAGCGAACAACCATTGTGTGCTTAGAAAGAAGAAGAATGGCCTGGATGTGGAAGGTAAGAGCTGCGTTCTCCTTCTCATTCCTGCCTAAATAAATAAAATCAATAGACGGATGGAGCCTGAGACGAGGGCATGTCTTCGTCTGTTGATGGAGGGTGAAATTTTATCCAGAGAAGCAATGATGCTCCTATACGTAACTGATCCTCTTCTGGTTTATATTAGATGTAGGTGTTTTTTCTGACTTGTTTTTTATTTTTATTTTTGGGGGGTTGTTCAGACCCCCCTGGTTCTGGTGTTTATGTTGGGCTTTTATTTAATTTCCCTGTGGTGTAGCGTTAGGATGGGCTGGTAAAGGCCATGCAAGGGAGAGCAGCATCCATCTGGTCCATGTGTTTACATGCTGTGTCTGCAGACCTGAGGGGAGGTAAACAAACATGACTTACCTTAGCTTTGGAAGAAAACTTCAGACATTTTCCCAGATAAAACACAGGTTAACAAACAATTTAAACCATATCCATTTTTGTTTCTAAACAATAGAATTTAAAAGTACTAATCAATATTTCATGTAAAAATTAACCAAACTCATTATTTATATAAGCACTTTAAATTTATAATATTATAATTCACAACTCATGTCATCTCAAGGCACTTTACAATTCACCAGATCATACAGTCAAATTGATTCAAAGTTTTCTATGTAAGGAAAACCAGTTGATTGCATCGACTCATTGACTCAGATGCAATCCTCACACTAAGCATGCTTGTAGCGACAGTGGAGAGGAAAAACTCCCTTTTAATAGAAAGAAACCTCCAGCAGAACCAGGCTCAGTGTGAGCGGCCATCTGCTGAGGCCAACTGGGGTTCAAGGAGACAGAAGCAGACATAGAAAAATCAACTGTAAAAGGCGGTCCCGTCCAGGAAACACACAGCCAGGCAGACGAGCTCCGAGCAAGCTCCCATGTCAGAGGATGAAGAGAGCACATCCAGTGAGTCACAGTCAGAGAAACGGGACGACACTGGAAAACGGGCTGATCTCCAACATCTATAAACAAAGGTGTTGATGGCAGCAGCATGGATGATATTTCTCTCCAGGATGGTGTCACAGCCAAAATAATTCCATCAAATGCTGTTACTTACTGAAAAAATACAGGGACACCCTGTTCCAAAGCTTTACAAGAAACACTGATCCAAATTTTGTACATATGTTTGTAATCAAATCGGTCCACTTATATAGAGAGTTTCAGGCAGTATATTTCATACAGTATATTACATTTGGATTTTAGTTATCATCAGTGCATTTTGTTCTAAAAAAGTTGCACATATTTCCTGAAAATTATGTCAGTATAGTGATGTAATCAACACATATGCAGACACACAAAAATAGCAACTACTTTGTGTTTTTGGAAAACTGAAAATCCTGAAGTCCTGTTGTGAAATTTCCTAAAGCATTCAAATGAAAAGTTTCCAGAACTTTAGATTTTTTTATTTATTTTTTTGCCCAGGTGTAAATAAGCAAACCTGGTATTTCTCGGATCTGGTCAGAACTATTCCACAAATTCTTTAACATTTCAGGCATTACTTGAACGCTACAACACAACAAAAGATTTTATTATGGCCTTCTGTTCTTGCCAAAGTTGATTTAGTCTGTGTTGTGACCTCAAAAATCATTTTAAAGCATTTTACAAGAGCTATATTAGACAGTATTAGTCTACTGTTTATAACATAACACCATGGCAGGAATATTTGTTATTGATATGCTGTTATGGCGTTTAGGAAGAGCGCATGATCCATATACTGGCTGTTGCAAGTTTGAGTCTCAGCCTTGCTCACTTTTGCTAAATTTCCTCTCATCTAACCCGAACAAAATAAAGGCCTTTAGAGTGGAGGTCTTCATCAGAGGGTCTGCGACCCCTAGGGAGTCCACGTAGGTACTGCATGGGGGTCGCGGAAGTTTTGGTTGATTAGACTTTTTTTTATATTACCCCTGCAATTTTTTCTACTAATTGAAATGTCTTTAAATACACAATAACATCACAGCTCACTGTAGTAAACAGATAAATGGAGGCAAAAGATGTCTTTCAGTCATCAATGCACACATTCAGCGACACACAGGAACTCTTTCAAGCTGGGCACTGTTTCATTCACAACACCTGTCCCATCAACCAGGAATTAAAATCAGAAATACTTTAATAATCCCAGTGCGAAATTACTTTCATTACATTACTCCATATGTAATAGAGTGACTATAGGACCAGTTGGATATAACACAATGTCATACAATATATATAATTTGGCCTGGAAAACGTTGAAGACCCTTGCTCTATAGCCTAAAAAAAATTTTTTTAAATGTAAAACTCCCACAAAATTATCCAAGGATTTAAAAAACATAACCCAAACATCAAGGAGTTTATGTATAAAAAAACAACAATAATTTTAGTAATTAATTACAAGTAATCGGATAAAAAAATGTCAGATTCTTCAGATTCTTCTCTTAATTACCTAATCTTATTTTATAGTTAATAGGAATTCAACCTAGATAGACTCACCGGAGAAAAGTTGCATAATTGATCAAGTAATTTTGATGGAGTAATTAATTGTCCCCAAAAATGTACTTTTTTAAATAACTTCTTTGCTTCCCTTAGAAGCACATAATGAAAGTTAGCTTCAGCTCACCTTGCAAAACTAAATCCTTACCACTGTGATTGTTGTAGCAAGACTTTGATTTCAAAGAGGCATTATGGAGTTTTCTAATGATACTGCCACCTATGAGTATCCGCAAAATCCATCCTGAATATACAGCTTTGATTGCTTGCTTGGTCAGACCCATTCAACATGGAAACGCTTGGAGTCACATCTGCAGAACAGCGTGAGAAGTTCTGACCTGAAGTAAATTCAGGAAAATAGGCCACAGGCTTACAGATGCATCAGTGATGAACTGCTGAGGTGTCAGTCTGCTTATTAAACCAAGCTTTAGTCATAAACAGTCAAATTAAAGGCCATTTTAAAGATATTTTTTAGTGGAAACTTACATAATGTCCATTTAAAGCAGATAGATAAAATAATTCTTGGATGTTTTCATCACATGCCCATAAAATATAATTAAAAATTTAAATACAATTTTTTTATTGATGTATTCAGGATAAAGATATTTTAATTTAAAGGATGCTTTGGAAATATATTTGTCATTTTTATTTTTCTTTACAAATGGAAGTATTTCCTTTTTAATTAATTGAATTTTTGGCACACTAGGTTCTCCATACTGGCTTCAGTGCAGTTTGCTGTGGGCATTTTATTTTGATACTTTACCAAAGCAGCTTAATAAACTCAAAAAAGTTGCCCAGTGGGGAGAGAGGGGAATGACAGCGGCTTCGGATGTGCTAGCAACACTGTTTGTTTCTGGTTAATATTGACCACTAACAATAGCCAACACATTATAGTCTTTATACTTACAGCTGCAAACAGCCTGGTTGGCACCTAGACTTCATATGAGCATACAAACCTCTGCTGCAGCTGTCTGTAGTGGACTTGTTAACTAGACTTTGCATAACAAGCAAACAGCTGCTCCCCCCTTTCCTGTTTTTCTTCTTTTGAATCCCTGATTTTTTATTTTATTTTTATTTTAAGATGTCTAAACCTCAGGTCATTCAATCTGGGCTGTCTACTTGTTGCCGGTTGCTTTTGGTCCAACTGAACATTTTGCACCTCAAAACGAGGGGTCCCAGAATGTCAACTATGTTGCATGCACTGTGCAATACAAAATAAGTTAAAATAAAATTGGATTTTAATAGGCCCCTCTCCCTAATCGGGCGCTGGGTAGTCAAGTGCTCGATGAAATTTAGTATTCAAGGTCCTCATATCATCTGATAGATTGTTCCGTCTTTCTTTTCATTCATTCATCCAATCAATCGATTGTTTATTTATTTACTGAAAAACTAAATAAAAGATTAAAGTGGCAGTCTGTAAGTCACTATTCAGTCCAATACCAAAGCAGTCTACAATTAGAAGTGAAAAAAATTACTAATGTACCAAATAAACTGCACAAACGTAGAAGAAAATTGCACAACAAAGCTCTAAAGCACTAAAAGTCTTCCTCCTGTTTGTTGATTTTTTACCGACGTCACTCCAATTTTAACATTCTTACACTGTCGTCCCATTTCTCAAAGAATATACTTTAAAATTCTCCTGTTCGTCTATAAATCTCACAATGGCTTTGCACAAACATACATTACATACCTACTAAGAGTGTATCAACCTCCCAGATCTTCTGGGTCTACCGGCTCAATTTTACTTTGCATTAAACAGAACGGGAACCAAACATCAAGAAAAAGCTTTTAGTTCTTATGCTTCACTAATCTGGAACAAACTCTCAGAAAATATAAAGATTTTAAATCCCTAAATTGCTTTAAATAAGCATAAAAAATAAACAGATTTAAATCAGAGGCAACAAGACTTTTGCTGAGTTCTTGTGAGTAAATTATAGTCAAGAAAATTTTCAAATCAGGAAAATTAAGGTTTCTGAAGCTGAAATATTGCATTTTCAGTCTTTGTAGAGCGTGTTCTTACCTTCTTCATAATGTTTTGTTTTGCCAAACAGGTCCTTGGCCAGGAGCTTCCTGTTATAGCTGACAGGTATAATAACGTTCTCTTAAAAAATTTTTAAAGAGGGTAAAAGACTGCTTGTTGCTTTCTGTCCGCTACCCAATCATCAGGTTCAGATCTACTTAATTACTTAACATATCCTTGGGCCCTCAACTCTTACACACTCATTATCTGCTTTGCTGAACATGTTTGGTCTCTTTTTCAAGACCTTCATTATTTTCATATTTTTATATGTTATGTTTTGATTATGTTTTTATTCTTAAAACCTAAATTTCACATTGGATTATCACAATGCTAAAATATTAAATTCAATATTGATACAAAGGAAACTTTTTACTTGAGGCTATTTGTGATACCATGGGGATAAAAAAAATTACAAATAATTAAAGGCTAAAAATCTATTCCAGTTTATTCAGTCTCTAAATAGAACTGCAAACAATGGTTGTCTGGAGTAACACAACACACATAGAAACCAATATTTTCACGTATTTAACTACACAGGTAAACAACCAGTTAAAATGAAAAAGTCTGAAACTGAAAAGTGCACATACTTATTAAGGCAAACAATAGTTTAAAAAGTGCATTGCACTTAGTTCAAATAAAGCTTAAATAAATCCTTCTTGGGATGCAAGTGATTCCTGACGTACTAATTACAAGCTTTGAGGCACAGCTTGAAGCAGCTATGCACAGGTGTTCCTTAGCAAGAACCAAGAATATATAAGGTGCTTATTTTTGTTTTTTCATCATGTTAGATGGTCCCTCTCAGCATACAACTTAGGTAGGGTTTCATATAATGTTAGATTATTCTGGATTCTGCATTCTGGATCATCTGCAGAATCCAGAAGTTGATGCATCTTCTCCATGTAATTTCTTTTTGACTAAAGTCCTTGAGGTCAATTTTGGATCTCTTTGAAGGATGTATAAGTTGGGATGTTTGCAACCTCCAGAATAGTCTGTCGGTTCTGTGCGTTGTCCACAATATATTGCTTTACCTGATCTTTTAATGTTGTAAAACTGTCCTTAAATCCGGGATCAAGAAAGGTAGCTGTGCTCAGTGCCACCTGTAGGTGTCCGTCCTTGTATCTCTGCTTTAGATCACTTATGTTTTTTCTTTCATCTTATAATCTGTGTCACTCCTTCTGGCCTCCTCAGTTTAAGTGAAAAATATCTTCCAGGTTAAGGGTAGGACAGAGGACAGAGTAGTTTGGGCTTTCCCACTAAGAGCATCAGTAAAAGAGCTTATTGGGCTTAGAACTTGTTTTATGGTTCAAGAATGATGATGTCGGCATGTTTTGGCATGAGGTACAACTTCTTCCTGCCTTCTGCCAAAACTGCACAGACTGATTGCTGCTAATAAATAAACTTTTCCACCATTTAAAATACTCTAAGAGTCCCATCATTTTGGCTAAGTCTGGCAGCTTTAAGTCTTTTTGTTTTTTTTCTTAAGCTGTAGATCTCCAGGTCATCTTTGGTGACCTGGGGAAAGCTGCCACTGTTTTTTCTTAATCTAAAGGTTGCTACTGGTACACTCTCAATAGCTCAACCCTTTTTAACAGTAAAGTAGAAACTATGACCAAAGCATGGAATCCATGTCTAATGCTGCACATTCTTTTTATCTGTAGTGATGGCTGCCATGAATGTTACATCCAGCTTCTATGACTCCTTAACAGTCTCCTCCAAAGCTTCTCTCCAGTTGTTGCCTGTGTGCTCGTTACAACCATGAAAAAGAGGCAGTTCAGCTTTTGCAAAGGTCAGTTTTAGATGCAAAGTATGGTTTCCCTTGAAGCTGCTGAGTAAGTGTTTTATTTATATCAGGGTTTTCAGTGTATATGAAGTGATTTTTAGAAGAAAGAACATACTGTAGATTAGGGGTGTAAATAATAATCGTTTTGTATCGATGCCTCGATCCAACAGACAACGATCCGATGCATCGATACGTCTGCAAGAGTATCGATTCAGGTTTTTTTTCCTCCGGTCTATTTTTATCCATTTGTTCCTGGACGTAAGTCTCCCTCCCGTGCTGCGATGGCGCTAAACCTATTTTGCCCTCCTACCTCGCTTCCTGGTTATACTCCTGCAGCAGTGTGTCACAGTGAGCTTGATTCAGACATTTTTGATTCATGCCCAATATTGAAGCGTGGTCTGTGTTACACGCTGTGGGTCTAGATACGGCTGAGGCGGTGAGGAAGTGGGGGCGAGATTAGTCCGATGACGGAGGGACATGAGGGCCAAAAAGAGCGGGGATCCAGGTGGAAAAAGGGTCCCTGCGTTCTCGCACCTCGCTCTTCTAGCGGGTCAAACTTCACGAATTGTTTTCCGCAATTTCGGTCATAAAAACAAAACAAGCCGGCCTCCTGTCTGCGGCACTGTTTGCGGTCAGCTACAATTTGGGAGACGTGCAGCGGAGCGTCTGTGGAGGGGGCGGGGACGTCTGGAGCCGAGGTATTGAATTGCACTCATTGCACTGATTATGTGCAGTATTTTAGCAGTATTTTTTAATGTAACTTTTCTACTTCTGTTATTTGCTGTTGTTCTAAAAAAAAAAAAAGCATAACGATATTATAGCTTTCATTTATGTATTTCAAATTTGAAACTTTGTTTAGCCTGTAAGTTGTAAAAAAACTGTCGGTCTGGAATTTCTAGGGATGCACAGCAGACTCCCGCCAAAGCGTAAGGGGGAGCCTATTCGAGATCTCGCGAGAACTTTGGCGGTGCTGGCAGGAGTATTTTTTTGTTTTGTTACAAAACAACGATGGCGCATCTACAAGATATCACAGTCATGGAGATGGATATAGAGTTGCTAGACATCGAAGAGAAACAGGTTGTGTTAATGGAGTTGACAAAAAGACAAAGGAGGACGCTTAGGTTGTCCATTGTACATGTTCCTCGGTTTTTAAAAATGGCGTGCCCCGGCACTAAATTGAGAAGGACGACTACACAGGAACAAGCACAGCTGCTTTTGGTCTACGCGGTTTTGCGACCATCCTAAAACGAAGTCAGGATTCTTTTCAGATGCTCGATGAGGGTTGTAGAACCTCTGTGCGGGGGGTGTGGTCGCGCACAGAAACAGATTTGACGGTTGCAGAGGCTATGCGTCAGAAGCATAAATTGGCCTTTATTCTGCCACAGCCCTCTTTAGGTCCAAAGATTTTGGTTACTTGTTGTCTGATTGTCAAACAGTAGTGGTAGAGTTGGCATTGTGTGCTAATTTTTTTTTTTTTTCTGCAGAGCAGGATGATTTTCTCTGCTGCACCCTGCAACTTCAAGGGAAAACAAACACTAGCCAGCTACAGGATGCTAGCCTTGGCTAATCACCAATAACCAAAACAGCAAACATTGGACAGCAAGCTAAACACTGCCATTGTGGCTAAGCATCATACTAGCCTAGCCAGTAGCACAACTTATCGCACAACATGACCACCAGTTGCACTAGCATTAGCAATGCATTCAATTAGGGCTGCAACAAACGTTTATTTTACTAATTGATTAATCTGTCAATTATTCTTTTAACAATTGGATAGCAAAAGGTTTTTTAAAGAATATTTTTCTTAAAGAAGAAGTTGGCTTCACCAGGTGAAACTAAAACTTTTCCATTTAAGGAGTTCTGGATAGAGCATATTGACAGATGAAAAATAGATTTGTTTGCAAAAATATTTATATAGTTTTTTTTACAATGTTGGTATAATTACTGCTCTAAGTGGGTTGTTCTGTCAGCTAAAGCAATGTTTTCAAGTCCCTATACTCCAGTTAACGATTAATTGATTACTAAATTAGTTGACGATTATTTCAGTAATCGGTTTATCACAATTAATCCGATAATTGTTTCAGCCCTACATTCAATATCTAAAGTTTAACCATGCCATGAATGGGATGTTTAATCCACTAACCTGTCAGAACTTAACAAAACACACTTAAGTACTACACTACACAAGTTTGCAAACAGGCTTTTTGATATCTCTGGAAAGCCTGTCTTTGTTTGCCTTGTATGCAAAATATTTCCAAATGAGGCTTTTTATTTCTGACTAAAATTGGCTGTTATGGCCCTTCTGCGGCCTGCACAACAACAAGGTGGGTTCACTCTATCTGCCTAGTTGCCAGCCCACTACGCTGCCTGTCAAGTACCCATATACACAGTGCAGGTTTGCACACTCATGACAGGCGCATTGTATCTATACCATAGCAACATAATATTTTATCTGGATGCAGCTTTTTAGTATCAGTACTTTTCCGTTTTGACAACCCTTGTTCCATGTAACATGATTATATAAATTGGTGAGGTTCTTGATCAACATTCTAGTTTTAAATCAGAAACAGAATTATGTAATTACATTTTTTTAATGCATCAGTGAATATACTGCTTGGTGATGTATTTGCAGATAAAAAAAGTTGGGTTTTCAGGTTTAATTTATTTATAAGCAGCAAAAGAAGCTAATATTTTCAGCCTTTGACCTATGAACTACTGCAACAAAGAAAAGAGTACACACCACTCCGCCTTGTGGAATAAGGATGTTTCAGGAAATGTAATAAATATAACAATTATACAGCTATTTTGTCTATGATAACGAAAACAATATTCGATGTTGTCAGCCTTGACATAACTCTAGGCCTTTGGTAGTTTGATGTAAAAATAATTGAAAACATCAGCACGTTTATGATCAGACATCAATACAAAATGCAGGAAGATAATATGATGGCTTTGCAACAAAGTTTAGTTCTGCAAAAGCTAATTACAAAGCAGTCTTAATTTACTACCCTTCCTTATCCATGGCCAAGTCGCTTGATGTCACTGCGTTGAGGTTTTCAGGCCATCATTTACAGCTCTATTTCATTTTCTGAAGCAGTTCTGCAGAGAGAGTCCAAGGTCTCCTCACTGTAAATCAGAGACTTTTTAACTTTCTGTTCTGTCAATCACATAATACCCTCCTCCTCCTTCTCTCCTCCTCCTCCTCTCCTCTTCATCCTCCTCAGGAAGCAGTCCCTCAGCAGCATTTCACTTCAAAAGCATTACTGTCACGCCTGCCTCTGCTGGTTCAGGCTTCCCTCATTATCGCAGACAGCAGTTAATTTCACACTAGATTTGACTCCATGGTATGTTAATATATTTCAAAAACAGGGAACAAAGGAAAAATAATTACAGTGTACAAAGTGCTGAGTGACTGAAGTGAGTTTAATCTGTAGATGGACGGCTGGAAATGAGGTGTAGCTTTACATTAAATATACAATTGATATGGTTTCGTTCAAGTAGAGTCAAAATGCAGAGTTGCTAATAAAAGCTTTTGAAACTATTGGGTTCACCTCGATTTTTGCATTAACGACTTGTTAAATGTGCTACAGAAACAGAGCTGCCTGTATAAAAAGCACTGATGAAGACTTAGAACGCAAATACCCCTTTCCCACTGGCCAAAAACTCAGTTTAAACCCAGGAACAATTGGCTTTTAGTGGCAGTGGGAACAGCTCACTGACGCATGTCTACCCGGGTCAAACGACTCGGCGTAGGACCCACATTAAAGTCACCTTGGCTCTGATTGGGATGCTGTTGCAACACCGGAGCTGGGTTGACCCTCTAAATTATGTGATCCCATTTAACGCAGCAGCTCTGTTTACATTCGGTAAACATGGCGCAGCTCTGGTGGGAGGGACAAAAGAGGGAAACTAAAAAGCACACTTACTACGCCCTGGCTTATTTACATGTTTCTCTTCATTATTTACGTTCTTGATTTCTGTCGCACTGATGACATCATCAACGCTAACCCAGCTTGATGCTATCACCAGACATACAGACTTACAGAGGCCACACAGCTTGCCAGCGAGGGGTTAGACACAACTTTTTTTGCCAGTGGGAGGGGAGCCAAATTCCGATTCTTAGAGAGCCAACAATGTTTCAAAAACACGCTTTAATGGGGTATTTTCAGGAGGAAAGAGGTATTTGTTTCTGAAGTGAACACTGGCATAACTTGCTACCGCTGCTCACCTGTATTTTTGTATTTTGCTGCCATCACTCACCGGTAACTTTTAAACTTCTGATAGTGAAATAGATTTTACTTGGAATACGGCCATGCTTCATAGTAGGGCTGGGTAAAAAAATAGATTTAATTGAATTTAAATCGATTCCTTTACATTTTTGCAAAATTGATGTCTAGGGAATGAGATTGATTCATTTTATAGTGGCCCGCGTTACGTTCACATTCAAATAAGCAGGAAAGATGCACTCAAGATGACTTCAAGCCAGACAGCTGCAAATATACCCAATAGGTTGACTGAAGACATTAACTAATGGGGGCTGACCAGAAAACATCCTGTAGTTGTTACAGACAACACTGCAAATATAGTTTGTGCAGCGGAGATAATGCAGCTCATGAATGTCTGCTGCTGTGTCACATGCTTGCTTGTGTGAGGCTTCACTTTTTTACTTTTCACAAAAAAGTTTGCACTTATGAGACAGTTTTGTTCACATCCCATGTTTAAACTGTCTGATTTACAAGTTTGCACCGTGTGTTTAATGTGACAGAAAAAAACAAAATACATGAGTATGTTGAAACACAGTTGAACCACTTTCATTGTTGTAAAAACAGATTGAATCGAAATTAATCGATTTAGAACTGTATGAATCAAAATTGAAACGATTCAGGACTTTGGCCAAAATACCCAGCCCTACTTCACAGCCACTACAGTTTTTGTGAAACCCTACTAGGCTACTATCTGTAGCTTACCTCTCTTGCCCCGGTTTTAGCCTCACCTGGCATTTTTTATTTTTGCTGTTTATGCTGCCATGGTCCTCGTCAATAATGTGAACTGGCAGGCCACACATCCCGCTTGTCTGCGTCTTGCTATTACAAAGCCTGCTCACCTGCAAGTGGCGGGTTTGCTACTGTATTCAGCTGCTGACCTGCTCTGGGTTCGCTGTCACTTGCTTGGACCTGCGCCTGAGGCACTCCACCTTCAATCGGACATCACTTTCCAGCCTCGTTGGTGATACATCCAATAGAAATAAAATCCATCTGGTCCAGATCCCAATGACGGATTCGTCATCCTTTATGCTCCACCAGCCAGGCTGTCGACCAGCGTGTTAGCCCGCATACATCTGTCTGCTAGCACCACCACCACCAGCTGCGACAACACCGCACTCAACTCTGCTCTGCTTAACATCCACTCACTGATAAGCAAGGACATCTCATTCAGGAGCTCATCACCGACCGTAAGCTTGACCTACTCTGCCGACCTGGCAACAGCCCCAAGACTACTCTCAGCTCAACGAGTCCCCACCTTGTGGTCTCTAGCATGTTTCAATCCATTGTTTACAAGCTATCTGGTCCAACTCCAACCGTTGCTGCTCTCTACCGCCCCCAAAAACCAAATAGTTTCAGCTCTCTTCTCTGCTTTCACACTTTAGACCACAGGTGTCAAACTGGTATCAGAAAGGGCTGTGTGGCTGCAGGTTTTCTTTCCAACCAAACAATGGCACACCAGACTCCATTCATATCATCAAGTCATCATGTTCAGATTGGACTCCCTTGATGAGATGACTGGACACGGAGTTTTTTACTCAAGTCCTTTAGGTGGCGGTAAAACTTTTAAAGTGGGTTTAATGCCACACCGAAGGAAAGAGAAAGTTGCAGAACCGAGATCCATGCAGGTGAGTCAAAGTAAGCACTTTTCTACTCAACACTTAATAGTCAAATCCTGTCACAATGTTCTCTTGGAATCTAAACTGGTGATCTAAACAATAAAGCCCTGGATTGACACATCAACATGCTTATGGTTGAATGGGTAAAGGAAAATAAAATCTCAGCCTTGGTTAATAATATTAGATTTTTGGCTAAATCTTTTAGTTCTATTTCATAAAGACATTTTAAACACCCGCCAACCACTGGAGCCTTAATAATATGGGTTTATATTGTACAAAACTAGTGCTACGGCTTTATTTGCAGTGCTTATTGACTGGTATCTAGAAAAGTCCCCAAAAGTTTAGATGAGGAGACAGAGTTGGGGACTTCCGGTCGATGGACGAGCGGAATGGCAGCGTCAAGTTTAGCTCCCACCAGTCTAGGGAAGAATTACCCCCCAAAACTCCAAATTGTGAATCCAATTACAAATGCAGCGAGGTGAACGTGGGGAGACTAGTCGGAGTGGTCGAATAGCCAAGAAAACGTCTGAGAAAAAACGAAAACTCCTCGGGAAGGGAAGCCCTGAAGATATGGCAGACAGCGATGGAGCGGTAGCCCAAGGCAACAATTCAGCCCTTTTGAATCATTTAACGGACATTACCAAAGAAATATGCGAACTCAAAGAAGAGCTGAAAAGGGAAATAACGTCTCTCGAATCAAGTTTCAAACAGGAATTCGTCAGTTTCAAAGAAGATGTTAGCAACAAGCTAAAAGCTAACAGTGACGAGCTACATGACCAACGGCAAAGTCTCACAGAGGCCCAAGCATGCATTGAGCAGCTCGAGACATTCAATATGGAGGCCAAAGAAGCTCTACTGAAAACACTACGTGAGCAGAGAATTCAGCTGGATAAACTGACAGATTTAGAAGGGAGGTCTAGAAGGAACAAAGTGCAGATTTTTCGGGGTCCCTGAGGGGATAGAGGGGGAATCTCTCCCCCGCTTCGTGGAGGAGCTGTTATTGAAAGAGCTAGCTTTACCCTCCAGGACCAACCTTCTTATTCAACGGGCACACCGAGCAACAGGAAGAAGACCAGCTCCAGAAGAGACACCTCGGTCAATAATCGTGAACTTCCTTCAGTTCGATACCAGAGTTGGGCTGAGCTTCCAAATGTATAAAAAGTTAAACTGGTGTAATCAAGGAAATTAATGTTTCTACTCCATCTGTGTCTACAGTCTCCTTGGTGAATAAAGCTGACCACCGATGAGAGAGCTTTAGCCATCTCTCCCTTTGTAGGCAAAAATACAATATTTTCCTGCATTATCTAGAATCCACAAACATTACAACTCAGTCATAAAGAGCTGTTTACACCTTAAATCAGGCATCCCCAACCTCGGTCCTCGAGGCCCGTTGTCCTGCAGGTTTTAGAGGTTTCCCTGCTTTAGCACAGCTGATTATAACGATTGCAGTAGACCAAAACCCTGTTAATCAGCTTTCAATTAAAATCAGCTGTGCTGGAGCAAAGAAACCTCTAAAACCTGCAGGACAGCGGGCCTCGAGGGCCGAGATTGGGGATGACTGCCTTAAGTGACATGCCACATTATGTAATTAGTGGGTCACCATGTTTTGGTGGGATCTGTACATAAATATCCATATATAATGATGTGAGAGAGGATGCAGCTCACACTCCCTAAACCACCCCTCTATTTTATCCATAACCCCTGCAGTTTTATTTGCAGGAAGCCTGCTGAGAGCCGTGCAACATGCATTTTAAGCTTCTTTTTTAATTGACATGAGTTCATCCATGACCAACAGCAGTTCTTGACTTAGAAAAGGCTGTTTTGTCCTAACAGTTAAAAGTTCAGCTCCGTATATCGTTCCCCAAAGCAGAGGGTGTTGTTACTGCTCACCACTAAGGCAGGAAGAGGCCATAGATGCAGGTTTTATTGGAAGGCGGCTCGTCATGTCGCTCTGCATCTGCATTAAACATAGACACACGTGTGGGTTTGAATATTTTACATTAATCAACGGGTTAACATGCAAACAGTCACTCGTTTGCGTGTGTTAAGAGGCTTTATAGAAGCTTTTTGTGAGTGGCCCAGTTCTTAACGGGGATGAATGGAGCTTTTTACAGAGTTCCTCTTGTGTAACTGCATAAAAACAGTCTAATAAATAGGGCTCTGTCGCCGTTTTAAACAAAGCACAGGACTCTAATTAGAGGTTGGATAAAACTGGTGCTCTAAGTTTTACCTTTTTTTTTAAACTTCCGCTTCCCTGAAATTTTTTTTATCACTCAGATGTACCAAGTAATGTTCTAATCCATCCATCTATTCATCCATCCATCTGTCCGCCCATTTTCTTCTGCTCTATCTGTGGCCAACAGAGTCTCCCACCTCAGCTGTAGACCTCTGTAGTTCATCCAGATGGATCATTGGACTCTGAATCTCTGATCAGTCTTAGATTTGTTTGAGCTAAAAGTTTAGATGGACGGACGGGTCTTAGATTTGCAGAGTTCTGATACTCCTTCGATTTCAATATCATCGATTGCATAGCGCTCCTTGGGATGTTTAAAGCTTGGGAAATATTTTTCATCTTTAAACTTCTCCACAACAGTATCTAAGACCTACTTTCAAGAACGTTTTAAAACTCTTGTGTTTAGAGTAAAAGGTACCTCTAGGGTTTGATTTAAAAATGGTATTTTTGCCAATAACATAATTTTGGAAACATTTACTTGCTATGTTTAGCAAACTTTGCATTTAAGTAAATGTCAGTACATTTTGTCTTATTTATTATATTAACAATAATACAAAAAGTGTGGTTATCGAGAAATGAATGTTTTGTTTTTCTTTTTTGAGAAGGCTTGTTTTTTAATCATTTGTTTATATTTAATAGTATAATACCTCCATCTGCATTAAAAACATGTGCTTGAGAGGGAAATATGTATCTGACTGAAATGCATTTGGGTACCTCTACAAATAAATAAGAGGGACCACAATGGGATCCAGGCCACACATTGAACACCAATGCTGTAGTGTTGTAATGTTAACTAACACAATATGTGCATCCAATTGTTCTTTTTTAGATATATTGTACAACAGATGTTTTTTTAGCAAAAAAAAACACAGTATTTTGTCAACTGGACATGTTAACACATTAAAATTTTGAATAAAGTTTTTAATATATATTTTTATATATATTAGGGCTGAAACAATTTATTGGATTAATCGATCACTGAAATAATCAACAACTAATGTATTGATCAATTAATCATTTGATTTTGTAAAAGGTCTTCTTTAAATTATTTTTTGCTATCGGATAATAACTGATTCAGCAAAAAAAATAATTGACAGATTAATTGTTTTGACTTAGACAACTTTTATTGTCATTTTGTTTAAACAAGATTGTATACAAAATAAAATGATTTATAATCGTTTGTTACAGCCCTAATATATGTCAAAAATGTTGTATCCAATTTTACAACTTACAACAAGAAAAGTGAAGAGAAATCAGATTTCAGTTCAACTGTAGCTGAATCCTCCTGAATCCTCCTCCCCTTCTGAATGTCCTGAAAGACTTTTGTCTCATGGTCTGAGGTCGCGGTCCATCTCTGATCTCCTCTGAGCCCACGGAGGAGCATTTAAGCATGTGGCTGCTTCATTATAGAAATTTAACGTACATCTGTTGTGCAGACACATACACATTCACATGCTGCTGCAGAGTGAGGTTAGCTTTATTCACAGGGCTAACCTGGGGAGATAACCTTCCTCCTGACTAATCCTCTCAAGCAGCAGGCGAAGCAGTAACCGAGCCAGCAGCCGACACTGTGCTCAGGCAGAGAGATCGTATCAGCCTGTATGACGGCTTTGTTTGATCTGACTTTGTGCAGTCAGTCTTGTTGAACAGGTACTCTCTAATCCTGCAGTGTTTAATCGAGTGCCACTCTGAAAGTTCAGCTTGCTTGAACTTTGCTGACAGGAACCGCCTGGGCATATCTTTTTTTTTTTGTGTGTGTTCTCAATGTGCAGAAAAACACAACGAAAAGACATCCAGGGTTTAATGAAAGAGTTGATATGGTAGTCTGTAAATTAAGTTCTGCTCTTTAGTTGCAGCCACGGTCAGCAGCCTAAAATTACATGTCACTCACCATGAACCTCCGGGCCATAACCCCTATTATTACTGTACAAGCTTTCCCAAAGGAGCTGTTATGTTGACGCTGAAGTTTTACACTTTAATTATCCTTAAAACAGGAGCTCACAGAGGAAATCATACTGAAAAGAGTGAAGTCATTCTTTCCTGCATTATTCTAACTGACATTAGATAAAAAATACATATATATTATTCAATCAATACTGTTATACTCTGTTTTATGAAAAAAGTTACAGCCAACACTGAAACTGAAAAAATCAGCCTGAAAGGGCCTTGAGGGCAGGTTATACTTTTTACTTTCATTTCAACTATAAAAAAATAAAAGCCAACACAATGCTTTATTCTCAGGAAACAGCACACTTTGGTACCATATAGAAATGTGCTGGATCGTAATAGCTTTCTCCAAGAGTTGTCCTTATAAGAAATACAAAGGATGTCACATATTACAAACATAAACCACCAATATAATGCAGTATAGTACCAAAAGTATCGAGCCACCATTAAAGCCATTGAATTCAGGTGTTGCAATAGCTTTGATGGGCACAGCTGTATAAAATGCAGGTATTTTTTCTATATATGTGAGAATGGGTCAATCTTTGGAGCTGTGGTGTGCTACAGTATAAAAGCTACAGTAAAAAAGCCTCGAAGTGACAGATTACCTGAAACCACACACTGAGGTCAGTAATGCGGAGGTGGGAGGTATGCAGAGAGCCAAGGGCTTCACCACTCCAGGCATACCTAACCAAGTATACTGTGAAGTGTGGGATTTAGTAGCTAAAGCACCTGTTAATTTCCTCTGTTAGAAGCTGATGATGCTTTAGCAGGACAGAGAGGGGCTCCTGCTCAGAGAGCAGAATTCATGAGGATTACCGTACTCAGACATGCATTAATCAAGTAAAATAGACCTTTGTGCATGCTTTTCATTAAGGAATGGCATTATATTAAAGTTAAAAGTTCAGAAAGGTTAATTTTGCATGATAGAGCTCCTTTAGGCTCTAGTAAAACAGCTCCTTAATGTTTCACCACACCAAGATCCTTCCGGCTGCAACAGTCCACAAACCACAGAGGACTTTGCTGGTAAGGTGAGCGAAGAGTCTGAACTTCAACCTGATAGAACACCTTTGGGATTAATCAGAAGCAGTTTATGAGCTAGGCTTTTTCAGCCAACACCAGGGTTAGAAGAATGATCCAAACGTTCCATAAACACACCCCTAAACCTTAAAAAGTATGTTTCAAGAAGAGACAAAGGTGTTACTGGTGCAAATTTGGGCCAACATCACAGGAGACCCTATGATTAAAGATTGCACGCAAGAGGATAACCGCCATTTAAAATAAAAAAAAAGTCAAATTTGACTTTAACATCTAAATTCTGAAGTATTCTGCAGCATTAAACATAACCACTTTTAATTAGAGTTCACGCCTTCAATTAATGGCGAGTGTGTTTATTAGATTGTATACTTACAATAAATTATTGCTAAGGAGCCCTAGATAATAAACTCTGATAAAGTACAGCTTTAACCAAACATCTACAGCAGGGTAGTTGAACTAAGATACCCCATTTTGGCCTTTGGAGACGAATATTTGGAGTTCAAATCTCAAAGTTATAGATTGTTTTTTATCAGTGGTATGTTGACCGAATACGTGTCTGATACTTTTCTGTCCACTGTCTGTTCTCCCTGGATAACAGTAAGCAGCACTGTTTGACGCTTAAAGGGTCAACCACAGGGCTACAGGATCAGAAGTGACCAGAGACAGATGGATTTGAGTTTTAAAACTTAAAGGCTAGTTAAAGTCAGCACCTGAGCTCAGCTCCGACTAATAGCTAAGGTGCTGTGAAGTCTGTCCTTTTAATTCAAACACTTGCCAGTGGAGAGCATCACAGTTAGACAGAAATTTGTCAGTGAGCTGTAACTGTGGTTCCTAATCCCCCTAGATATATAGAATAGATTCCATTCGCTTGCACAAGCAGTTACAAAAGATTAAAAAAAGTTTGTTGCACAAAACATCAGAACTGATCACTTGTTTGCTACTGATAAGCAACACCTATTTCAAGCTGAGAGTTCCTAGCTTCTGCACAGATGTTTATCCTGTTATGAAACTCTGCTAAGTTTCTGCAGGATTATCTTACACCCTTGTGACCATCAACAAATACTCTTCTTACTTAAAAAGAAAGATATAAGTTGAACACACAATTTTTGACTTCACAGTGCTAAGATGTCCGACCTTCCTTTTAGGACTGTATGATATCTGCGTTTACATTAGCAGCAGCTGATGTTTGGAATTTCCTGACATATCAGTATCTAGTTATCTGAGACAGATAACCAGTCAGTGTATTCAGCTTATTTTTACTATTTTACATGAATAGGGAAACGGTATTGGTCAAAAATTTCTTATTGGTGCAGCTCTTCATTTTTTCTTTTTCTTACCTTTTTCCTAGTGTCATTCTCCTTTGTTCCTCTGGGATCTTTTAAATGTTGGGCCTTCCGCCCTACTTACAGCTTTATATGTTTGTAGAAATCTGATTTACAGCTAGTTCAGTGTAAGAATATTTGTAAGCCTGGACAGCCAGACTGACCTAGAGCATTTAGCGGACATATCGGTCTGAAGAGCAATTTGACCCTGACTTCCAAAACCAGGGCTGGATTGAAAAACTTAGTAGACAGAGACCAATCAGATAGTTACATACACTATATTGCCAAAAGTATTTGCTCACCTGCCTTGACTCACATATGAGCTTAAGTGACATCCCGTTCCTAATCCATAGGGTTCAATATGACGTCGGTCCACCCTTTGCAGCTAGAACAGCTTCAACTCTTCTGGGAAGGCTGTCCACAAGGTTTAGGAGTGTGTTTATGGGAATTTTTGACCATTCTTCCAGAAGCGCATTTGTGAGGTCGCACACTGATGTTGGACGAGAAGGCCTGGCTCTCAGTCTCCGCTCTAATTCATCCCAAAGGTGTTCTGTCGGGTTGAGGTCAGGACTCTGTGCAGGCCAGTCAAGTTCATCCACACCAGACTCTGTCATCCATGTCTTTATGGACCTTGCTTTGTGCACTGGTGCACAGTCATGTTGGAAGAGGAAGGGGCCAGCTCCAAACTGTTCCCACAAAGTTGGGAGCATGGAATTGTCCAAAATGTCTTGGTATGCTGAAGCATTCAGAGTTCCTTTCACTGGAACTAAGGGGCCAAGCCCAGCTCCTGAAAAACAACCCCACACCATAATCCCCCCTCCACCAAACTTTACACTTGGCACAATGCAGTCAGACAAGTACCGTTCTCCTGGCAACCGCCAAACCCAGACCCGTCCATCAGATTGCCAGATGGAGAAGCGCGATTCGTCACTCCAGAGAACGCGTCTCCACTGCTCTAGAGTCCAGTGGCGGCGTGCTTTACACCACCGCATCCGACGCTTTGCATTGCACTTGGTTATGTATGGCTTGGATGCAGCTGCTCGACCATGGAAACCCATTCCATGAAGCTCTCTGCGCACTGTTCTTGAGCTAATCTGAAGGCCACATGAAGTTTGGAGGTCTGTAGTGATTGACTCTGCAGAAAGTTGGCGACCTCTTCGCACTATGCGCTTCAGCATCCGCTGACCCCGCTCCGTCAGTTTACGTGGCCTACCACTTCGTGGCTGAGTTGCTGTCGTTCCCAAACACTTCCATTTTCTTATAATACAGCTGACAGTTGACTGTGGAATATTTAGGAGCGAGGAAATTTCACGACTGGATTTGTTGCACAGGTGGCATCCTATCACAGTTCCACGCTGGAATTCACTGAGCTCCTGAGAGCGACCCATTCTTTCACAAATGTTTGTAAAAACAGTCTGCATGCCTAGGTGCTTGAATTTATACACCTGTGGCCATGGAAGTGATTGGAACACCTGATTCCAATAATTTGGATGGGTGAGCAAATACTTTTGGCAATATAGTGTATGTGATGCCAAAATTGCATTTCTAGGTTTTTTTTTTCCTTCTTCTTTTTCTTTTTTAGAAAGAAAAACTCTTAGCAGCTGCCAGCTGTTATTTTAAAGATATATCCAGCTTAATCAGGACATAATAACAGGCATCGTGAAATCTACATATCAGCCCCTCTCATAATGTTAATAATTTGTAAACATCCCTTAATTCTCATCAATCTGTGAGTCCTGGATAGAAAAACATTGAAGACCCCTGGTGTCCATTGTTTGCCCTGGAGGAATATGTTGGTTACATTTAAAATGATGCGAACAACCAAGCAAAATAATAAGATCTTAGCAGAAAAAATACAATTGAGCATTAGGACCTCCACCAGTAGCCTTAATTTGTAAATGCAGATTTTTTAATTAACCCCTACTCTGCTTTATCCTATTAAGTAATGTAAAGCTAGGTTTTATCCAGAGTGGACCCATTGCAAGAGCAAATACCCCTTGATCTCGGCACTGCGCCGCTGTAATCCCTGTATGCATTTCCTCATCGGCTTTCCCAGACAGTGAGGTGGCAAGATTCGGCTTGGCTCAAACCCTGAGTAACGCCTGAGTTTATGTTGCTTGGCTTTAGCTTTCGGTTCGCCCTTGAACCAAGCCTCTGACTAAGCAGAAAATCCCTGTAATTGCATTAGTGCAGCCCATCTCAGAGCAAATGCCATGCCTGCCCCCTCCACATGGTCTTTTTGGTTGAATTTATCACCCTGACATGTTTGTTAGAGTTTTATTTCCCCCCCTGATGCAGAGCTGTAGGTAATACTAAGCATCAGATACACTGCATGATTATCCTCCTCTCATGCTGAAATTGGCAGATTGCACTGTAAGGTCAGAGATGTCCTCTTTGGGAGATGGCCTGCTGATATTACTGGGTCCTGTTTTCTGAGGGCTCTTGTCCAAGCTGGGGTTAATAAAAGTTCTAGGCCACTATTATTATCTCCAGTTAAAGCTGGTAGAGCTCTGGGCGCCAGGACTGGGAGGCTGATTGCCTCTGCCAACTGAAGAGGTTGACAGGCATGAATAAAGGCAGCCGGTTAAATAAGGGAATCAGATAGGGGGGTTGAGGGCATAGCAATTTTCTGATGAAAAACAATTTGCTGTGGCCGTGAACTTCCATCTCTGAAGGTAATTTTGATGAAAAAGAAGTGGGAAATGATTCAAACTTCTACCCTGCACTTTTGTTGTTCTTTCTTTATATCCTTTCCATTGATCTACCTGACAAGCTGCTGTCATTTGCTGCTGTTCCTGTGTTTATTGTTCACTAAACTCTACCTCTCACATGTTGAATGCCACCATTCTCCCACCCTCAGATCTGTCAGTACAGTGCAGCAGCACCACAGGGCCTTTTTCACACAATGCACTCTGAGCTTTATTGTTGTTTTGCTGCCTTTGCCACATAGCGGGACTGTGTGGCATTCGATTCACCTGGTTGGTTTGTTTATTACATCTAGCAGCTGCTGCACATCCATAATGTTATGTCATCATAAAGGTGTTGACGCCGTTTGGGTAAATTTGAGAGCAGAGGATTACTGAAAATCAAACAACTTACTTGACTGATAGTCTGAATGTCTTGGTTGTTAGAAATCTCATGGACATTTCTAGTTGGATGTGGGTGATGCAGGTTTTCTTATTTTTCAAATTAAAACTTTTCAAACAACTACAAGTTTGTTTTTTTCATCAAACCTTAGTGGTTTTACCACACATGGTGACAACAGATCATATCAAATGACTGGCATTCTTCAGTCTATGAGTTTTGACCTAATCTTTTTGAAGTCTCATTTAGTTTAGACTCCTTAGAGCAGGGGTTTTCAAAGTATGAAAGGCTGAGCCTCCCTCCAGGGAGCACTATGCCGGCTGCGCCCCCCCCCCATCCCCCCCCCCCCCCCCCCCCCACACACACACACACACACGCACACACAGACGGACAAATGCCACTACAAAACACGTTGTAATTGCTTTTATTTTAGACCATCTCATCTTTTAAAATGACACTTTATCTGAATGAAATTTAGCACAGGAACATTTTAAAACATTTCCTCCTATTTTAATTATTTTATCGGGGCCTTTGTATGGCAAATACGCCCTTTTTTCATTTTTCTAATGATAAGAACAACCCAAACTCACTTTTCAACTGTTTTCTCAAACAAACGTTACATCTGAGATTCTGAGTTTAATGTTTGAGATATCAACAGTGTTTTCACATCTTAACAAAAACATTTTGACCAGATCTTCATTGAGAGCTGTGGAAATTCAGTCCCTACTGACAGCCAAAAGTGTGCATGTGACACGTCACTCATCCTCTGTTTCAAGTCCAGGTCACAGCTCAGCCAGAGCCCCTTCCTCTCCTGCTGAAAGTCCATCTTTGAGTGTCACGGGGAAGGAAAATGGGTTTCTCACCCACTGGTTTGCCATTGTCTCCTCTCCAAAATACTCTCCAAACTGCTCGCGCATCCCCTGCAAATGCGCGCAAACATCCTCTAAGGTGGGAAACATTTCCACTGATCCCCGCTCCACATGCGCACCCCACAGTTCCAACTTTGTCCTAAATCCATATTTATTTTTTACCCTCGCACCGCGCCTCCCCTAAGATGCTCTGGCGCCCCCCAGGGGAGGCGCGCCTCACACTTTGAAAACCGCCGCCTTAGAGGGTTTTAAAGCATAAATGGCCTTTTTTTTTAGGTCAGTCAATCCCTCATCATCCATCCATCCATCCATTATCTGACATGCTTGTCCCAATTGGGGTCGCTAGGGGTGCTGGTGTCTATCTCCAGCTGTCAATGGGCGAGAGGCGGGGTACACCCTGGACAGGTCGCCAGTCCATCGCAGAATCCCTCATCATATTTATAGGATTTCTGTCCTTACTTTCGATAGGCCACTCCAAAACCATTGTAAAGTTGTTCATGTTTAACTTTAGGCAGGCCATTCTTTTTTATGTAATATTATTAGTTTTGGAACTGAAGACCTAGGACTCAGTACTTTCAGCAGTTTCCACTCTTGTCCTACTACTCCACAGAATAGTTTCCCAGAATCTTGAGCATCTTGAGAACGTTGTCTTTGTCCAGTTGTTTGAGGTAGATTTTTGTAGGCGTTGGCTTGATCTCTTTTCAAAGATTCATAAGTGTTGGTCTCAGTCAGTAGAGTGAGAATTTTGTCTTGGTAGTCCGAAGTGCTACCAGCTGACCAGGCTGTTTCCTGGTGTAGATATTCATAAGCTGTTTCACCAGTAAGAAAAGGTTTTAATAGTGAAGTAATAATGAAAGGAGCACCATCATTTACTTGTACCTAAAAACACATTATCCTGGTTTTTTAAAACCATTCGAAACTCCTTTTTATGTTCAATAATATTAGTTGTATAGTGACAGCTCTGCAGAAGCGATCAATCGTTGCATGTAGCATCTGTCTCCCAGACAACTCCTGGATCTGCTTCTTTGGTTGGTGGACTCCCAGTGTTCAGCTGAAAAAGTTCAAATTCCCAAATGCTAGTGTTAGCTGCTCTCAACGCTAGAAACGCTGCATGATTCACCACTGCTTATGCTCTAATCGTGCCATTGGACCTCTCACCTTTCCTCAGTGCCATCTCCCATAGAGTTTGCAGGTAAGTCTGGATTTGGATGAGGTAGTTATATCACAGGGCCATACTTTGAGCTGAATGTTTAGAGTTGCTGCTTTGTTTTAAGGTTAACTTACCCTCTTAAGCTTTGCTTTGCAGCCTTTGACTTGTTTGCTTCCAGGATTGCTCAGAATTATGCTTCATCCATCCTCCAATCACCTCTAACCAGCTTTTTTTCCATTGCTGAACAACCGCATCCTCACAGAATGATGCAGCTACTAACATGTTTCATCCTGGGAGCAAGTGCTTTTAGTTTTTTGCCACACAACTTTTTGCATTAGGCCAATTTGTTTTTCTGTATCCTCTGTTGAGAGCTTCCTATTTGCTATGTCCCCCCCATGGCTTGTGATAAACTTTAAAATCATTCTTAACAGCTTTTTTTCCCCAGCAATAGCTTTCTTCTTGTCATGTTAACAAAGACCTCTGAAATGCATGACTAACTTCTCAACCAGCTAAATGGTTAAGTTGCTAATGTTTTTAGTAAAAAAAAAAACCCAGCATAGGTCCTTGTGTGAGCAGGATTTTAACGGAAAGAGCAAAGTAAAGCTGAAAAGACAAATAGCTTTGTTTTTGTATTTTGATCTTCATCCATCTGAATGCTGAAATCCAGACAGAACAAATGCCCTTATATCCCAGCAGCCTTCAGGAAAGGGTTTCTTGTCAGGAACATTTCTTTAACAAATAACACCTTTAGAAAAATCTCTGAAGTGAAGAAAAAAAGTGTTTGCTTCTCCGCCTTAAATCATGCTTTGTAATTCGCCTCGTCTGCCTGTCCAATCCTCCCAGCTCCTCAGATGTCTGTGTGCTTTTGTGCTTTTGATATATCTGCTCAGATTTCCTCGAGCCGGAGTCCTGCTGTGTGTAATCACCGTCGGAGAGATGAGCCTCTGTTATGGAGTTACGGAGGGATTTTATTGAGTTTTGTGGAAAATATCAGTCACTAAATGTCAGTAATCCTGCTCTGCCATTTGGTAAATTGAAATAGATTTTCCCCGGTCGATCACAACACAACATCCAGATTTCTTCCCTGTGCTCATGATTCTGCAGCACAGAAACTCAAGGCTGTCTGCTCAGATGTGCAGATTCATATACAAACTGGTAGCAGCACTGACATCTGGCCTAAAGTCAGGACATCTGTGGAGGATAGAGAGCAGCTGATGGTTTACAGCACCGTAGCTTTGTCCTTGGCCGACAGCGAGGTCCTTTCTGTCTGGCGGCCATCTGCAGCCCTAAGCACAGGACCTCTGATCCTCAGATATTACAGAAGAATAAAGCTGAAGGGGCTCTTATTAAAAGTGAGCAGCTAAGGCCGTTCTCTGTTATTGGATGTATGCCTCAAGACATTCTGGCTCAACATGCAACTAAATGGGCCGTTTTATCTTTGCAGCAGTCTTTCTCTAGGGGCTAGGATTGCTATTTTTCTAACTTTTATTTATTTCAACTTGTATAGCTTTATTTCAACTTGTATAGAAGCCCAAAACTGAACTTTAAAGTAAGCAGTTCATAAAACAACTGAACATATGTTGAATTAATGATGTATTTGTATTATTTTTCAAGAATTCTAGTTTTATTCCAAAAAAGGAGCAATATTTCCTAAGACCTTCTCAATATTTTCACTTGCTCTTTTAACAAACTTTCAGATCAATTTCTGCCTAGTTTCAGAGGAAAGGCCCCTGAATTCAAAGGATGAACTCTTATTGATGCAACTTAGTAAAGAATCAATTTTAAATCAGATATTTAGACACTTTGATATCAGCAAAAGAGATGGAGACCATTTATTTACTTATTTTTATTGATTCAAGAAAGATATAAAGTGCTTTGGAAAACTACTTGCACCTTAAAGATTCCATCTGTGTCAGAACCAGAATCTGTTGCTTTCAAGGCTTCAGATCATTGAATATTTTTGGTATGAGACAAAAATAACCTAAGGAAATACAAAAATACAGATTTGTAATGGAAAACCCAACCTGGTTGTACGGTTGGATTAATATACAATAACTATTCTCTGAACCAAATAACAGGCTGTGCCATCCTTATGAGAAGTTTCAGATAACTAACAGAATGTCTCTGCTTTGCCTCTTCTGAATTTTCTTATTGAAGGTACATTGCATGAATGACCTGTTTAAAGCCATTATCTCAGGCTTTGATTGGGCTGTTCCAAAACTTCTTTTTGTGTGTCTTTTTTTATTTTGCTTATTTAGATTTGGACTTGCTAGTCTGCTTTGGATTGTTGTCCTGGTGCACAAACCAATGTGCTTCAGCTTAATGTGATGAACTTGTAGTCAGACATTGTTCTTTAGGATTCTAATGTTAGAGAGCAGAATACATAGCTCCATTGGTTACAGCAACATATTCAGGATCTGACACGTCACATAGGTAGGGTTGGGAATTGAAAAGATTTTATGATTCCAATTCTCTTATTGATTCTGTGAAACGATTTGATTCCTTATTGATTCTCTTATTGATTCAGTGAAACAATGAACTTGGTAAGTGCATGGTGGCATTCGTCTACCTTTGCCTGGGACGTTCTATTTCTACCTGCCTTGGTGAAAACGGAAGGCAGTGAACGGGAGCTGCCAGCCTCTGAGCCAGCCAGGCTACCCGTCTCTTTCCAGAAATGGCATTTGATTTACTAGGAACCGCATTAAGCACATCCAGTAATATAAAACTAGCTACTTATCACCAGGGTTGCCTTCCATGCTGGTGGTAACTTTAGCTTCTGTCCGGAAGCATATAAAACACTGCATGTGTTAAAATGTATGCCATGTTGTGTGCGCAGGTGTTTCTGCATGTTGGATGTATTTCCTCCCCCTAATGTAATTGCCACTATATACCCAAACTTTTAATTGGTTTACTCGATGGCGCAAAATTTTTTGGTTTGCTTTTATAGACTTACGCCTGGTTACGTCGCACTTGCTTACTGAATGCCATGTGCGTAACTTGCGTAATAAAAGTGGCGTAACTCAAGTAGAAAATGTGACGTAAATCGTGCTGGCCAGCGCTGGGCTCTGGTGCTGCCTGGAACCGTTAAAAGAAACGCTGAGCGAGCTGCCAAACGTTGCCATGGAATTGGAACACACGGAAGCGGTTCTGAACAGGAACCGGTTTTCTATTCCAATCCCTACACATAGCCCAGGCCACCATTTTGCCACTACTTATATGAATGACGTATGACGTCTTTTTCTGAAATGCTGCTTTAGCTTTATTTGCAATGTAGCAAGACAAGCAGCTTACAATTACATCATCTCGAATGTCAGCAGTTCTTAGAAATATTTGTTCCTAAATCAACTGACCTTAATAGCTGTGGGACTCAGTGCTTTACAAGTCCTGGGCTCTTTGTGAACTGCTGGAAGAGTCGTTAATACACTTTTGGAGTAGTTTTGGTGGACTGTACACTTGGGAGGGTTTAACAACTGTTCCATGTACTCTTCATTTTTTCCCCAAATAGTAATAATTTAACTTTACTGATCTCACACTGGAGAAATTTACCTCTGCATTTAACCCATCCCCTTGGGAAGTCGTGGGCTGCCATCATTGGGTGCCTGGATAGCAGTGTGAGGCCCCACTCTTGCTCAGAGACCCAGAGTGGGGCTTGAACTCAGAACCTGAGGATTTCAAGCTTTATGCCCTAACCCATAATAAAGTTCAATTAAAGTTCAAGTAATGTAACTAAAATACTTTTTCATGACCCAGAGAGCCCTCATATAAAGCTCCAGAAAAAACTCTAAAAATAGAGTTTTCTTTTCCTGTGATAAAACTAAGCAATGCACTCTCAGGATCACAGAAGCTATCTCCTTCCTAAACAGGGTGATGGTGGAACATTCCCATACCGTTGATATTTAAATAAAATTCCTAAACAGTTAAAAATGGCACTTTCAGTAAAAACTAAGGAAAGATTAAAGTGTTTGCACATCAACTGGTTGATATTTTTGCCTGATATTTCTGTTTTTTATTTATTTTTTTATCGGGGTCAATAGTGCGTGATTGCATAAGCCATTTCATTAGTGTATTTAGGAGCCATGCCATTTGTGTAACATCTGTTGTCATTGTTATTTCTGCCATGTAAATGGAGGAATGGATCTCTCATCCAAGAGGCTTCTTCTGGGCTATTGTAGCCTCTTGAATAATATGTTAAAGTTCATTGATCAATAGGAAGAAACGTCCAGTGTCACTCTACTAAAAGACTAAGGGCAGTGAGAAAATCCAATGCGTCAGTTGACCAAGTTTGCTTTCACACAGAGATTTGTAACCTGGCCACACATCTTCCAGTTCCAACGGATTGTTTAGTTACAAAGAAGAAAAGACTAATAAGAAGAAAATCTGTCTCATGGATTGGTCAGGACCAATCTATCCCCTTCCTAACTTTGTACCACAGTGTTTCATCGACCTAGCATATGCTGGTACTATCATCCTCCTGATAAATAATTGAAATTGTTGCACTGGGACAAGGCAAGCTTTCACACTGAGAGGGAATTGTTTCAGGGTTCAGGTATGTAGTGCAGAGACTGGCAGTTGTAACAATGCCAGGGTATGATATATGGTCCTATGCAAGATCCCACATGGGTGAGACCACGGTGGCTTGATTCACTTCAGAAACTAGACTCTGGCACTGTAAAAAGCCATTTAAGCAGACAGTTTAGACATGTAATGACTTTGAATCCTGACCAGATTACCTTCATTTGACGATAAAATAACAAGTTCTAGGTTTAAGGTTTAAGTTAATGCTGCTCCAACAATCCATGTATTTAGGTGTAAGCTGCTGTTTTTCTCCACTGTTCCCAGACAAGACATCCAAAGCTGCTGAAAAATTGCAATATAAATCCTTAGTTAACTTTATTTTAATTAGCCATGACGAACAGCTTCTTCCTTCTTTGACTTTTTTTTTCACTTTCTCGATTATCGGCCTACGCAGTGGAGCATAGAGTATCACCAAACTGTCTCAGGGAACATATGATTCTTGGTGTTTTTTTCCACCTAGATCCAAAACTTTCTTTCCTGGTCTCTGGAGGGGATGCTGAATGTTACAAGAAAATGAATCCTCAGTACTTATGATGATGATGATGATGGTGATTTTATTTCCATTTGATATCAGATATGCATCAGTTAGAGTGACTGCACCCCTTTGCAGATCACCATAGATGTATTTCTGTGTTTAAAGAATGTTTTATGTTTTATTTCCTTCTTATTAACTGTTCAGTAAGGAGTGTCATCTACATAGAAATACATCAACTTTATTTTTGCGCTCTGAATGAGATGTTGCATTATGCTGCAGGCTCCAATCATCCAGTTTGATGCTAGCGGAACAGATTAGTGTTCATTTGACCTGGATTGAAGGATTTGCTTTTCATATGTCACGACTGATAGATGTGTTACCACTGAAGCTGGTGTGCACTGACGGAATGACATCAGGCCATTTTGCTTTGACCAGATGAGAACGTGGTTTTATGCTCGTCCAACATGGACATCTGGGCTGCAGTTATAAAACACATGAAAAGCTGCCTTAGAGGCTTTAAAATTCTATTCATCTTCTATTTTTTTTCCTGCTACTGCTGTAATGACTCTAAATGGTGACTAAACAGGAGGAGAATCTTTCATAATGAAAACTTGGCTGCAACCGGGAAATGGCTGGTTAGGTTTATATGGTGATAAATATGATTTATAATGAAAAATGACTTCCCATAAAACAAATCTAAATCATTTTCTCACAAAAAAAAAGTTTGCAAAGTTTTTTCTTTTATGCTTTCACTGTCAGTATGTTTCGGATGGGGAAATAGTGGTGTTACAACAGCAAAATATTATAGCAAAAGTGCCGTTGTACTCATTTTTGTGTTCTTACATTACACATTAATTGCAAATATAAACATGCAAGTTTTGTTGTGAATGAATGTTGTGAATGAATCTTTTGAAAAAAGGAGAAAAATAAAGTTATTGCTAAAAATGATAAAAATAAAGACTTGTAGAAATAAGCAAGACAAATAGAAAATCCCAAAACAGGAAAAAAAAAACAAAAAACAAAAGTGTGCAATGAAAACCAAACCAGACCGATGGCAACAACAGAAGAATCTGAATCTAACACAGGAAACTAGGAAGTATTTATACTGAGGAGCATTATTATTGGAGTGCAATACAGTTGTATTAATGAGCAGGTGAGGGATGGCCGACGGTTGCAAGGATCTGAGATAGAGAAAGAGAGGAAAAGATCTGAACTTAGTACAAAGCATTTAAAAAAACCAGAAGCTAACTCTAACTAAGGAGTCTGGACTGATAGGGCAAAAAATATTTAATCAAAAACTGCTTAAGAAACCCAACATCTAGGAGTAGACCGATATAATTGAAAGCAAAGAGTAACACATTCAACAATAACACATGGTCAGTTCTCCCATCTACAAGCTTTTTTATACACCTCTTTCTTCACAAGTTTGTAAATATGATGCATTTTGTTCTGTTTGCAATTCTCACTTTTAATCTATAATCCAAGAGAGCCTTTATAGGATACGGTTGTCACAGCATGAGATCACAGAAAATCTGATTTTCTTAACTTACCAATAGATTAGATTTATACCTCATAATTTTACTCAATACAATAAACAGCCATATGCAATTTATGAAAGGTAATTTCAGTCCCATCTGCTCTCAGCTCAAGCCTGAATTCTGTAAAAATGTTTGCATGCAAGACTCTTTAACTGGTGTGATTTTTAAAAGTCAGAAAATCTGTCATATCATCCATCTTGTTGTTTCATTGCCTCTTTAATAATATTATTTATCCCGTGGCGGGAAAGAACGGTCATTAGGTAACATCCATCCAGTTTGGAAAAATGATCCAGTTAAATACCTATACCCAGGAGGAAAACGCATAACACCCGTATTTGCTCTGATAAATCAGTTTGTTTCACCCAGCTATTACATTGTGTGTCATAAAACAGCAGAAGATAGGACTCTGACTCTTGCTTTCCCTGCAGCACCTGAAACGCCTAAGATCCTGTTTAGTAATAATTTTACTAATAATAGAATAGTTAATGGGCTTAAATGGAAAATGGCAAGCATGACAAAGGGGTTTCACTGGGTGATGTTTGGACACTTGAGCATTAATACTTTAAAATAAGAAGTATTTGCACTTGTACTGTGTAGTTTGTTGCATTAGGGAACACCCCTCTTACCACTGGTGTGGCAGGGAAAGTACACCATTTTCATTATTTCTACTAATGGGTGCACAGAGATCATAAATAAAAATCATGTAGATGAAAACAATGGAAAAGGTTATCCCCCTTTAATAGAGTTATGTTGTGCAAATGTTCTAAATAACAACCTTTCTTCACAACCTCAGGTTTAAAAAGCTCCACCCTTCCCCACAGAGCTCCATTAAATAACAGGCCTGTAACGAGCTATTAAACAATAAAAAAAAAAAGCTTCCGCACTCATAGTTAAAACAACCACCTTTACTTTTTTGTGACGAAAACAAAAATTATAGCTATTTACTAAACTTTTCAGTACAAACGCCACTTCCAAAAAAATTCATTACTGTTACTTTAATTCTTTGTATCTTCAGTTATGTTTTTTATGGATAAGAATACTATGTGAAATTATATCTTTGCTCACTAAAATAGCAAAAAGGGAACAGAGATAATTTTTTATTGAATTAAAAATAAAAAGATCTAAGATAAAGAATCTCCATGGCATAAAACTGACCAACTACCTAACTAACAAGAATATGTAGAAAAGAAAATTATAGTATATATATTCTATAAAAACCTAAAAAGTGTTAGAGTGATATGGGATATATTACATAGCATGATAAAAACTGTTCTAAACTACAGATCTACTCTCAATACTTTACTGATAATAGCATAAATTGTGACAAGAGGAATGACGTGGTTAACAACTTTTATAATTTTTTTGTAAAGATCGGATTGAACCTTGCAAAAATAAATTTCATTTTCTTTATCTCAATAATCCAATTATAACCTTATTGCAAGAAACTCTAGCTCATTGTTCCTCATACATGTAGAAGAAAAAGAATATATATTGTAAATACATGCAAGTGCAAAACATCTACTTATGTGAATTAAATTAATGTGAAATTCTTTAAAAAAGAAAAAAAACACAAACTACCCCAATTTGAAATGCGCTACCTGCACTGTAAAAAATTTAAATCTTAATAAGTCATTCTTTCTTAAAATCAGTGCAGGAGGTAAGTGAGACAGTTTGCCAATGGAGCAAGATCATTTACATTTAAAATAAGAAAAAACAATTGCATTGTTTTATTTCAAGTGAATTTTATCTAATTGTCTTATTTTAAGACATTGGCAAATCTTCTTACTTACCTACTCAAATTAAGGGTAAATACACTTAATTTAAGAAATCTTTACTTATTTCTAGATTGTTTTTGCAGTGTGAAAATGTGGTTTGAAAGAAGCAAATAAACATTAAATTCAAGTAAAACCAAATTCATGTTATATGGCAACTTCAACAATAATATCAATAAAATACATGGGGTGGAAATTGAAAAAGAAAAGAAATGACAATGTAAAAAATGACAGCAAGATAAACTGGTGGTCTCCAATAAAGCATGTATATGGCAAATTGTGAAGGACTATATCCATTTTGAGCAAAGCAAAACACATTCTGGAACACAAACCACCTTTGGGGGGATTCTGGACAGTTGAGTGACCAGACAGCAACAGAGAGCAACTTTTCTAGAGTTGGATTCTGGTTCACTAATAGAGGTTCAAGAACAAACTGAGAGTTTCTGAAGATGCTGGTTGGCATGTCGTCACTGGTGAATCTCAGAGGATTCCAGAATCCATCTGATCTGGAGGAATCCTTCTTTGACACTTCCTCGTTGGTCCAGGGGGATGCACAGGGTTAGATCCATGAGAGCAGTGAGAGGCAGAATGATCAAGGGGACAAACAAGAGTTCAGAATCCAAGAGCCGGTCCAGAGTCAGAGCAAGTTTATCCAAAATCCAGAGACAATCCAAGAGTGAGGTCAAGGAACAGAAAACAGAACAGACATCCAAAAACACACAATGACCAGTCCAATTTGGTTCATGCAGACTCAGGCAGGCAGGAATGCTTGATAAAACTTAACATTGCTGGAAATGAAACGCTTAGCGTTTCCTCTGTATTGACAAACTGTCTGCAACTAAAAGCTGCCTCCCAATGTTTGGTTCTGGTTCTACTAGATGTATCTGTGAAGTGGAGCTTTTAGATATGGCTGTATCTCTAAATTGTTTAATAATTGCTGTTTGGTCATTGCTGTGTTTAGGACCTGGGGGAAAACATCTGACAAAAGTACCATGTTTAATATTTACTTGAAGTTGTGAAGGCAAAGTTTCTTAAAGAACGCTCTGTGCAAAACTTTAAAACTGCAGGAACAGAAGTTTAGTTAACTGTTTTGTCTTTTTAGCAGAATTGGGAGATTTTGCAATGTCACTTCTAGTTAGAGATTAACTTTGGTACTAGGCTTGGACTTAAATGTATAGACTGTTCTCTAATCCCTTGTTTTCTTCATTGAAAAAGTCAGCAAATAGGTGGAAAATAAGCCACAGGCATTATTTATGTTTTTGCATATGATCTCAGAGGGTTATTATAATTAGTTTTCTAATTTCGAATGATCTCTCTTGGTTATCTAAACTCATCTGTTAAACAGAGGGGGAAATCAAGAGATTTGGATCACTATATGTGTTATATCTCTGGTTATATGCAGATTTAACCGTGAAAGGGGGGTTAAAGGACATCATTATAAGAATTATAGGTAACATTTATCAAGGTCATAAAGAGAGTAATGAATTTAGATATTGGTGAGGTGTAACTGAGGTCACTGCATCACATCTCTGTGAGCGGACTGCTCCCTCTGCTGGACATGACCACTATCAGCAGCCTTCACTGGATGAGCAAAGAGATTTGCTTCAGTAGACGTTTAAACAGCCACATTTTCAAGTGTCAGGATGTGTACACATTTTATTTCGAGTCAGTGTTTTATTTCAATCATCTTCACTTTGGTTTCTGAAACAAAAAGCAATTAGGGTTGAGTGTATGTGGGTGTCTGTTTAAAAAAAATCATTGCTTTCTGGATACAAGGCAATGGAGTGTTTCAGGGGCTTAATTTGAGTTTTTCGTTATTTAAATTTGTATTTTATTGATATACTTGTACTGATTTAACAGTGCAAGGTCATTATCAACTTCACAGTTTTCCAGTTCTTGTACTTTTTGTGGCAGAAAAATACACAAATATCCTGGGGGGGAAAAACAGAAGGAAGAGGCATAGAATAATTATTCATACCCATTGAAACTTTCCACATTTAGTCACATTACAAACACAAGCTACAAGCAGAAGTATATTTTATTCTTCTTATGGCCATATTCTATTCTTGCTTAATAGGTGATCACTATAACATAACCCACCTGTTTCATTCAAGACATGCCCATGTAAGTCTTTGAACAAAAGACAGTTTAAGGCTTAGTTTACACGACAGGAATATCCTATCTTTTTGCACATACCTGACTCGTAAATGTCTTTTTCCCAGCAGTCTGAATAGTTCGGCTAAAGAAAAGTCAGGTTTAATCCACATTATCATGTGGTACTAAATCGAATAGGTATGTTATATATCAGAGTGTCTACAGTCTGAACATACTGCATTTTATCCGACTTCTATGTCATTGACCTGGCTTTTAATACACATCCACACAGACTTCTCTGCTGCAGCAGCAACAGTCCCTTAGTGCATCAATTAAGCCTATTTTTGATAGTTGTGTGAGTATTTTTTTCATACCTTTTCTCTTTTTATGATGTCATGTTTAAGGTTGGGTGCCAAGGATCAATAATTGATCAGAACCGGTTCTGACCTTTCAGTATTCCCGCAATCATTCATATTTTTTATTTTCGATTCCTAGTTTCAATGCCAGTCCGCCTGCTGGAAATAGAAGCTGCTTTATTTAAGTGAAGAATGTGCAGTAGATTATGTTCAACCTTCTGTTTGTGATTGGGCATTTTAAAGTGTGTTTGAATAAAAGAATGAACAGTCGGCTACCTGCAACACTGGCAATGTGATTATATTATGCAAAGGACGGTGCATGGCCAACATAATTAAACACCGCCTAACTTGTCTTTGACCTGCTGTACTGGTGTTGTAAGGTAGGTTCCCTGAGGGGTTTTTTTTCTCCTCTTAATTCATAGCACACCTTCTGCAGGGAGAGCAAAGCCTTTTTGATACTTTCTTCCTTCTTACTTTTCGTCTTAACAGACAGAATTCTGGATGTTCTACCGTGGATATTCTAGCCAGAATGCGTAGAAAATGCATTCTGGCTAGAATAAAAAAACAATTTGATCTCAATCTGCCAGACTTAAAAATAACTGTAGTAGTCATTGCTGTATACAACTTTGAGAATTTTAACTCTTAGAGGATACTTTACTGTTGGTTTTTCCTCCAGCTCACTTATATAATACAATTGTCGTACACGGCATTAGTACCTGAAACGACAGACATTGAATGTATGTAAATTCGTTTTAATAATTTCTTCCAAACAGAAAGTTTGATATAAAAAATTAATGAGATTATATTAGAGTTCATAGGTTTGATATCTACACATTGGTTGAAAATAATATATATATATATATATATATATATATATATATATATATATATATATATATATAAAAAACCGTTTTCGCACCCCTCGTGGGGTGGTATGTGTCACCCTCAAGCTCGGGTCCTCTACCAGAGGCCTGGGAGTTTGAGGGTTCTGCGCAGTATCTTAGCTGTTCCTAGGACTGCGCTCTTCTGGACAGAGACCTCTGATGTTTTATATATATATATATATATATATATATATATATATATACACACATATATATATATGTGTGTATAGATGATAGTAGTAATGCTTACATAAAGTTAGAACACAGTTTTAACAAAAAAAAAAAACGTTTTATTTAAGTTTAGACCATTTCATCCTTGTAGAACTCTGGTTATTTCTAATATGTTTGATTCAAATCAGTTTATTTGTATAGCGCCAGTTTTACTTTTCATAGATAATTCAACCGGATCATACAATCAGATTGGTTCAAAGTTTTCTTTCCAAGGAAAACCAGCTGATTGCATTGACTCAAAAGGAAGCCCTCTAGGAAAATTATTGTGTCCCACTATACTTTACTTTATGCTGCAGCATTGCTACTTAAGTTTAGTTTAGTCCCTTGTGTTTAGTGAAGGAGGGAACTTTTCAATTGCTTCTAACTATGACAAATTTATATTTCTGTGGTGAATATATTTTTTTAAATGATAAGCTTGGTCATTTGAGGCTTTATTTATTAGGAGGAGGATTTTATATTTTATCCTGGATTTAACAGGAAGCCAATGAAGAGAAGAGAGGAGAGATATCATCTCTCTTTTTAATTTTCATCAGAACTCTGGCTGCAGCATTTTGCATCAGCTGAAGACTTTTAACTACAGTTTGTGGCCTTCCTGATGGTGAAAAGGTACACTAGCCCAACCTTCAAGTAGCAAATTCATGAACTAGTTTCTCAGCATCACCACTGGTCAGGATATTTTTATTTTTTGTAATATTCTGCAGATGAAAGAAGTTCATTCTAGAATTCTCTTTGATATGGGATTTATATGACAGGTCATGATCAAAAATAACACCAAGATTGTCTATTTTATTATTTCTGATTAATTTAATCCTATCCAAATAAGGTGACGGACTAATCAGCCTCTTTTTCAAAGACTCTGGTCCAAAGAATATAACTTCTATTTTGTCTGCATTCAGAGGCTGAAAGTTAAGTGTTGTCCAGCTTTTTACGTCTTCAAAACATGCCTGTAGTTTACGTAATGGTCAAATTTAATCTGGATTAATTTGCAGATATAGCTCATTATCGTCAGCATAACAGTGGAAATGAATCCCATGCTTTCTAATAATTCTACCAATTGGGAGCATATATTTAGTAAAGAGAATTGGCCCTAGTACTGATCCCTGTGGTACTCCTTGGGCATGAGGAAGATTTGTCATAGATATGAACAAATTGCAATCTTATAGATAAGATTTAAACCAGCCTAGTGCTGTTTACTTAATTCCTGCAAAATATTCAGGTCTCTTATGATTAATAGAATTTTTATTCTCAATCCTTTTTAGAAAGATTATTACTACTAAGAGCAGGAAGCATATGGTTCACCAGGCTCTTGGTGAGGTTGTTAACAGAATTAAAAGATATCTTATTCTCGTCTATTAATGAGGGGAAATATACTGCTCTGGCTTTATGAAGGGTCATCTCATACAGCAGTAAATTGTTTTTCCAGACTAAGTAGGACTCCCATAGGCATGTAGAGTGCCATTTTCTCTCCAGTTTCTTAGCACTTTGCTTCTGAGTTTGCAGTTCTGCATTAAACCAAGGAGCCAGCATTTTGTTTTTAAGATTTATGTTTTTCAAAGGACCTACGTTTTCTAAGGCAGTACGAAGAGAACTAACAACCCCATCATCAAAATCATCAATTTGTGAAGGGTAATAAATTGTTTGCCCTCTGCAGTATTGTTCAGTGACATGAAAACTTCCTCCTAAAAGAATCTGAGCTGGATTTAAAAAGAGGAATCAGAACCAGGATCGTTCAAATTCAAACAACTCCAGGCACTAGTCATGCCGCATAAGGTGCCCTGTTTTTACAGTTTTACAGTATAGTATACTTCTCTTTTATACCAATGCCATAGATTGTAATTAGTGGTGTAATCCCCAAGGTTGTCACTCTGGAAAATCAAAAATGAAGATCTGTATGCCCTATTCTAGAGAATCTGTGATCATTCCATGCTTAAGGACCCACTTGATGGGTGTTTTAGATTTCAGTGGCTGTGTCCTCCAAGCACCCGGCCTATCTGGACTGGGTCCTTCGTGTTTCATGAAAAAAAGGAGGCGTTTTGGGCTATGGATTCAAACAGGTGCAGCTTTCTCCGGCTTTTACCCCTTGTATGCTCTATCACCTAGCAACCGTTACCGTTGATACACAAAGTAGTCAATGAATGGATGCCGAACTTTTCACTACTGCTCTGTGTGCTCATTACATTTTCGAGGAGCTTCACCTGCAGTACCGTCATTACGGACGGGTCGCAGTATTTCCAAGTTTGTTAAAACACTACCACATGATGTAAAATACTTAGCATCAAGAACGTTTCATGTCAGTCTCTGCAGATGTGTGTCCCTTCCTACTGCCAAGCTGCAATACCCTGAGCTTCTGAGAGCAGCGCATTCTTTCATAGAGGTTTCCAGAATCCATCTGCATTACTTTTTTTGTGATGATAGCCTTTGTCATCAGAATGACTGGAACAGCTGAGGTAAATGATTTATCAAGGATGCCTGAGAAAAGTCTTCTGAGGGTTTAATTTGCTGCTGCAGGTCACCTAGTTCATCTTAGCAACATAATTCATAGATTACATGTAAATAGAAACTGTGTTTGTGATTCGCAATCATAGATCTACTGTTGAAACATTTACAAATATTATTTCTCTATATATGATTTCAAAAAAGAGCCACAGAACTTTAGAAATTATACACTGGGGAAACATATAGAAAAATAACTTTTAATAATAAAAGATTTTGCCTTAACATATTAGGCTACATATTCGAGCTTTAATTAGAGAAAACCCAAAATAAACTTACCACTAACTCGTAAAATTAATCAGTACTGTTGCAGAGACCTGAATCTGATTTACAGTCTTTTCTTGTGGGTGAAACTAGCAGAGAGGGTTGTACATGATTGTGTTACTCACTCAGACTCTTCCTCCTCTGGGAAAACAATATTTTATTATCTTGTACTTGGATGACTTTTGAAGTGAGACATTTTTCTGAAAACATGGCACAAATAAAGTCCACACATCCACAGCTCTATGCTTTCAATCTCTGGAGCAAATTTTTGTTTATCTCGTTTTATTACCTTGGAGAGAACCAAGAGTGAGACTGAGGGAAAGACTAAATATATTTTCTTAACCACCTTAATTGAAATTGGGTTTTAACTGGCCGCTGAAGCGTGATGGCAGGAATCAGGTGCCGGGGAAGCAGCATTTTTGCATTGCAAATGTAATCTCAGCTTTTCTTTGTGCCTGCTGCCCAGGAGACACTCAAAAATAGCTGGCAGATATGTTTTTTTTTTCTTTCGCAAGCCGTTTTCTTCAGGTTGAGCCTCTCATTATTTCAATACCCATTGCTATTAACTTTTTAGATTGAACTACGGCGTGGTCCCGTTGTTTACCGAGCTGGAGGATTATTCATTGTGGGAAATTGTATTCTATTCTTGCCCATATAGAGCCTGGTGGGGGGGAATTTTGATTGCAGTATATGTATGAAGAATTAAACAGCTAATTTACCTTGAATTTCCATTCATCACACTACTAGACTGAGCACTCCTTTAAGGCAACTCTTCAATTTGGAGATGTAATACCAACTTGGTGCACATTATAGAAAATAGCTAGAGAAAAAAAAAACTTGATTGTGTTTAGAGGACATAAAAATAAAAGGAAAAACCTTGTTGGTGTGTATGAAGTGTATGAATACAGCATAATAAAAAAAAAGTACTTATAAAAACAGGTTTTATGGGGAAGATTTTGTTTGATAGTTTGGTAAATTGGTGCTTTAAACAACCTGGAGGCACTTTACAATATCAAAATGATGTTTTAAATTTGTAGAATTAAATGCATTTGTTATGGACAGTTTTTATCCTATTTAGCTTGTTTTAGTATTGTTTTTTTTACAGAAAAAAAATTGTAAAACCATTGGACTTAAGTAACATGGGCCACAAAACAGCCATTAGTCATTGAGATACATAACTGCACATGCACACACACTCACAACAATTGCAGTAATGACCAATCAATGTAATCAAAGATTCACAAAATTAAACACAGCAGCTATTCATACCCCATTGACCTTTTCCACATTTTTTTCACATTACAACAACTAAAATCAATATGTTTTTTTTTTTTTGGCATTTTGTGTGAAAGACCAACACAAAGTTGGATACAGTTGTTAAATATAAAGAAAACTATACCTTGTTTAAAACAGTTTTTACAAATAAAAGCAGTGTGCAAAAGTATTCAGTGTATTTTTCTTTCAGTGCAACCAATTGCTTTCAGAAGTTGGCTGATGATTGCTGAAGACTAAAAAAAGTCCAGCTACGTGCAATCTAATCTTAGTACAAATTCAGATACTTATTACGGCCTCACAGGTTGGTTAAGAAAATACTAGGGAACAAACAGTATTATGAAGTCCAATCAACATACCAGGCAGGTCAGAAATAAGTTTGTTGAGAAGTTTAAATCAGGCTTAACATACAAAAAGATCCCTAAGTTTTTAACTTATACAGTAGTTGACAATAAGTTGATGGATTGATTGATTGAATTTGGTGTTGCTGACCACCTCTACAGCTGAGCTGCTGATGAGCAGTAGAGCGTGGTTAGGCAGGGTCTTCCTGAAGTAGACGATGATCTCCGTCTTCTCCAAGTTCAGGATCAAGCTGGTATCTCTGCACCAGCCCACCAGCTGCTCCACCTCCTCTATGTAGTCCTGGTTGTTGTCATCTCTGATAAGGCCCACCACAGTGGTGTTGTCTGCAAACTTCACAATGTGATTGGGGGTGAACCTGGGGAAGCAGTCATGTGTCATCAGACCTTCCAAACCTTCCACAAACCTTCCAAAGAAGTTGTTTGCTCCATTTAGGAAGTCAGCATAAGCTGCACCCAACCGGAGCGATTGTGTGTTGTTGTCTGTGATCGCCCCTTTGCCTTTCCACATCCTTGTGGTGTTGCTGGGATCATGGAAGAGATCCTGGATCTTCTGGCTGTGGTTTTTGCTTTGCTGAACTGATGGCTGATGTTCAAGTTGGCACGCACTGTCCTCAGTGCCTCTCTATCAAAAGACTTGAAAGCTGAGTTCTGTGCTTTTAGCAATTTCTGAACCTCCCCGTTCATCCAAGGTTTTTGGTTGGCCCGGCTGGCGATGTTCTTTGTGGTGCTGACATCCTCAACATCCTGCAATTGTTGATGGAGGCTGACACAGTCCTGGCATATTCATCAATACTGATCTTGTTCTCATATGTAGCCGCATTTTGAACATGTTCCAGTCAGAGCAATCAAAACAGTCCTGGATTTTCTCCATGGCCCCCCTTAGTCCACACTCTGACCTTCTTCACCTGTTAGTTTTGCTCTAATTAGCTGGGGCTGTTATTCAGGAATTAGCATGACAGATTATCTGATAACCCGACGTGGGGGCGGGGAAACAGACCAATTCTGGTTTTCTGTTCTATTTCTGGCTGCTTGGCTGTGGCTCGACTTCTCTTACCTGCTCTCTTTGTAAGTCAAAACATTTGGAGTGGATCTCGACAGTGTACCGTGAATATGGTAGGCATCTGACACATCTGAGCTTAGCTAGACATTAGCTAAGACAACACCAGGCACTGTCACTGTTGCAGATTAGCTGCCAATAGAACAGCCAATTTGAACATCATCATTTTTGCAAAAATGATCTGTTCTGCCTACATAACGTCATAACTGCTTACTACTCAGAGAAAGTGGAAATGTTGTTAACTGGGCAGGCATTAAAGATCTATACTTCCTGTACTTTATGGCATAGGCCATAAAAAGTATGCAAAAAAGTTGATCTATGTTATCCGTGCTTTCTCTTTGTAAGATTTCAGCACAGTTCCTTTTGGCACAGGTCAGTTCAATCATTGCCTGAAATAATTCAATATTAGTTTGTCCTGGATGTTATGTGCTCACACTGACTTGATGCAGGAGAGATTGAGGAAAATTATGGCTCTCTTGTGTCCCAGTTCCTTGTAATTCTTTGGAGTCAGAGAACTGAGATCAATAGTCCATCAGCGTACAAGCTTTAGCACCTTCACAAACTGCTCCCTCAAAGCTTTTAGCTGGGTTAGATTAAATAAAACGTCCCTAGGTTACAGCTGTAAATAGCATCGCAGTTAGTTCCTGATCCGATGGTGCTAAACAAGGTCAATGCAGTCGCATATCGGGCCGTCTTCAAGCTAAAATGGTTTTAACATTGACCAAAAGCTTTAATGTTTGGAATTTATAGCTGCCTGCTCCCTCTCTGATGGTGTTAATGGGTCCACTCTCCCCCTGTACTTCTTCTGACTCTCTCCTCACTGCAGCGTCTCATGGCTCAATAATCTGACTTAACATCACCCTGATGGATGAACAGACGTACAGAGTTTTGAGTTTCTCCGCCAGCTGAAGTTCAGCGCCCCGTGACGCCCACGCCGAGGCCTCCAATTGCCTCCAGACTCTGACACATCATTTCCCCTGTGATTTGTGACAAGGGGGTCGAGGTTGAAGGAGATGAGGAAATTTTCTGTCCTCCTGAGTACAGGAGGTTTTCAGCTCTGCAGGCTGAGCTGAGGGTTGTTTCTATCCCCCCTCCCCACACCTTGGAGAACTCTCCTGCATCACAAGGAATTGGTTTCAAGCCCTGTAATGGAGGCTTGATTATAGGCTATTACACCACATTTTCAGAAAATAACCTGCAGTTTTTTTAATAAAATAAGACAGACTGGCTTTGCACCTTCAGAGAACAGTGCTTTTATATAAAAGCAGGAGACAAAACTGGAAAAAAATAGAGAAATACTTCTCATAGGAAACCTGTTATACTCAAAGCATCCCATTATGCCACTCTTTCGTGGCATAATGGGATGCTTTGCAGATGTATTCATAGACTTTGAGCTAATTTTGTTTTATTTTTGTCCCAATGCAACCAGAACCTTTATTTAAGTGAACAACACATGGTTTATAGTGTTGGATTTGAAGGTAAAGGGTAAACGTTTTTGGGGTTTTGTTTTTCCAAAGCATGTGCTTTTGTGTGTTTGCTACTTCCCTCACAGCACGATTGATACAACCTGTACGACCTGTACGATTATAACATTTTCCTTCATAAAATAGTTTTTCTGTAACATGAGACTTCATTTTAGGAGAGCACAGAGACATACAACCATGCACACATCCAATGGCAACTTTGAAACACCACTCAATCTAAGGAAGCTGGTTTCTATGCAACGTTTTACATTTTAATAAAATGTGCCATCTGCATTTATTCTATCCCTTGGAGAAGCAATGGGCTTCCAGTATGCAGCATCAGGTGAACATTTTTAGACTAAAGGCAGAAACACACCAGACACAAATTTGCTTCCTATCTGATGGAAAATCATATCCTACGAAGTTGTTTCAAATACATTTTGTTAAAATGAACAAGAGTAGCCAGACAGCTTGTGATTCTTGCGTAGGTCCTTGTGGCATAGGTTCAACCAAGATAGACCTTATGAAGCATTTGATGGAAGTATTATGAATAAGACAGGAGGAGAGCCACTGTGTCAAAGTAAAACATATTAGCTTTGGGGAAAATACAAAATAAAATCTCTGAATGACAAGATAAACCAATCAGGTTCTCCCTGATACATACATATCTGTGCGTATAAAGACAACTAGGCAGACTTGGACATACACAACCAATAAAAAAAATTCAATAAACCATGTACTCACTCATGGGTGGAGATCAAGAGTAGAGAAAACAGATCTAGAAAAACAACATCTTATTTTAACTTTTTAGTGCAGCATTTACATATTTATCCATGGAGGACCACTCTGTGCTGCCACTGTGACAAACAAAATTTTTTAGAATTGGACACAAGTGGTTTGTTTTGCCATTAAGGAACTAAAGCCTGTAGGAATAAACCCAGAACTGCTCTAACCACCAGGCCATCCCTACCTCTTAATGACCTATACGTTTTACCTGTTTATACTGGTATTTACGCAAGCCGTGAGTGATCGTACTCGACTTTTTTTCCCCTTGCCTTCTCGAGATAATGACATAACTATCTAGTTATCTCGGTTAAACTATTCTTTTCTTGAGATCACAAGATAATTATCTTTTTATCACGAGAAGACAGTTATTGATTTATTGAGATAAAGAGATGATTAACCTGTATGAATGCCTGCAGTGCCCGTAGTTGTGCAGTTGCGGTATCGCGTGTGCACATATAATCTGTTTTTTTCTTAGTTTTCCTTTTTCTTAGTTTTCCTTTTTCCTTATTATCAGATCATAGTGGATGATTGGATTGCATGGGGTACAGTAGAAACAAAGCTAACTTAAGTCAGCTGAATTTTTTTTATGAAAATCTTTAATCTTGACTTATTTTGGGGGTTAATACATCGTATACCTGTTACAGGCGTAACACCGGGGCTGTTCAGAAAACACCCGGTGACAGAACACCGACGCTACGGCATCAGAGGCATAAGTCTAATTGCTTCGGAATCAGAAGTGGAAGCAAATCATCAAACTAACAACGTTGTCTCATTACCTAAAAGTTAAATACTGTACTATTTACAGAATTACACATAGGCTGCTATGATTTATACTTATAAATCCTCTCCCGCTGTTGTGGTATTGGTGGATGTGATCAGTTTTAACAGGCATCAATTATCTCGTTATGGCGAGAAAACGGCTTTCTAATGAGAAAAATATAATCTTGTTATCACAAGAAAACAGCTTTTGTTATGTTTAGATAATGAGAAAATTTGCTGGTGTTCTCCAGAAAATCACTGTGGAAAAACTATCGGAGGGACATGACCACTCTGGGCGTCGATAAGTATTTTAACCATTGCAGTTATGTGATGAAACTCAGGTCTTTGAAGTTGGAGGGCTTTTTTGCAGTCACCCTAATCTTGGTCCCTACGAAAAATCTCTATCGGGTTCCTTTCAGGTTTCAGGCTGGATAGCTCCAACCTACTAGTATTACATTTAGTCAGACTAAACATGTTGGTGACGTTCTTCTGAATGCTGTTTGTTGCAGTGGATTTTATTTAGAAGCATCAGACTAAGGGGAAACACTACCATATACCACTTTGTTATTGTCTATCATATATAACCACAGTAACCGTCAAACCCTTTGGTCATAAGATGACAATATGAAAATGAAAAGGCTGAATGTTTTTGCATGGTAATATATATACATCAGCTAAATGCTAAATGGGCAGTCTTATCAGGCAGGCGTAACAGTCACCATCTTCTCCAGCTTGAACTATGCTACACCCCAACTGTTTGATCTTGTCTCCATAAAGCAAAGCCTCCACCGCCTCTTCTTATAGGACGTTTGATATTGGAGTTCAGAGCTTGCATCCCCTTTTTTCAGCAGAGGTTTCACTGTCTAACTGCATCTGATCCTTTTTGTCCATCGGATAACTTCAAAGAAAAACACCTACTAACAAAAAGCTGGGGTTTGCAGTGGTGTGGTCTGTTGGATTAGAGGTTTAGTGCAGTAAAGGGTGTTCAAATGAAACATCTCTCACTTTGCCGAAATATGTGATCAGCGTTAGGCTCTGAGATTTTGTAGCAATCAGATATTTCTTTACAATATCCTGATTTGTTTGTTGTACTGTGCATTGATCTCCAGTTTTGCTCTGCCAATACCTTCTCCTCTGTGAAAACCTTTTCTCCATCACTTATCCATTATTCATCACTCCAGGCTCTTATTGCTGGACCATAATACCCATTACTTTCATATTCTGCTATCCATAAAGTAATGCAGCCCCAGCTGTTGCTTTATTTTGATTCTTAGTTAGAAAGCACATTATAAACATGGTCCATAATCCTCTAGTAAAGATTAATTTAAATGCTGTTTCTGATTGACTAACTGATTAATCAATTTATTGTTTATCCTTTAAGTTTCATAAAAAGATGAAAAAAGACATTACTACTTACTTTAAAAATATTGCTCTATTTTAATCTTTTTTGGCAGTTGACCTGCGTCCAAACATACTTGTAGCTTGTTCATCATTTTAGAGTATATGTCGAAGAACAAAAGGTGATGGACTGACATCACTCTGAACTGAAAAAGCCCAAAGAGTGAATTGGTGTAAAAAAACAGCAAGTTTCACCATAAGTTCTTTGTTGACCTACTAAACCATTATTATTCCATATACTAGTATTCACACATCTCATTTCTTTACCAGGCAAATTTTTGACCTTAGCATTTGCATGTTGATTATAAAATCCAGATACACCAGAAAGTATTTAGCATCTATGAAGTCGTAGCATTATATCTCACTGAAAGGCATGTAGCTGGTGAGACTGCACACAATTCTTTACTGTGCTGCTTGCATAGCTTTGGTCAGACCAAAACAGCAATTTACTGACAAATCCATGAGTAAGACAGGAAGAGACAAAGTAAAACGCATATATTTTAGGGAAAATAAAAAGTTAAAATTAGTAAACCCAAGGTAAACCAACCATGTTCGGCTCAATATATGTTTGTCTGGAACTCCACAATGCACATATAACAAACAGGGAAGATATGGATACATAAATGGAATAAAACAATTCAATAAGTAGTGTACTTACCAACAGTAGGACCCAATCAACAGCAGCTTTATGTTCACTACCCAGCTTGTTAATGTTGGTGGTATTTCTGATGCAAACTTTGCTGTGAAAACACGATCTTGTATGGCATGTGGAAAGCATTCACATTTTCTATGCAGCCGGTGTGGCAGGAAAAAAATGGCTTTAGAGTTTGTCCTGACAGGATAAGTAGGAAACTACTGGTTTTGTCTGGATGGGTTTCCTTTTATATTTAAAAATCTCTAAGTGTAAGCTGTTGTAAATTCTTGATCTTACTGTTAATCATGCCAGAACTTATTAAAGACCAGAGGTTGTAATATTTCCTGTTAAAACCCTAGAATTTAAATCAGTTGTCCTTTTCTTTTTACTGTAACCACACCACACTTTCATTAAATTATCAATGTCCAATCAATCTTCTCAAAAGTAAAATATTGCTATCATGCCTCTTGTGGCTTGGATATGCAATATTCAGGTGTCTGACCAACATCCGGTCTTTATACTCCTCAAAAGCACATACCCAACTGATAACTTTGAAGAAGCTGAGCTGGCTTTTTGAAAGTATATCTTCTCACTCACATCTGGTGTGAAATGGTGTTCTATAGGGAGCAGTGATTAAGGGGTAATCTCTGCAAATTGACTGTAGGAGGAGGAGAGACCTTTGTAGGCTTGGATTTAAACACAAGATGTAACTCAGAGTCATTAGCCTTGAATCAAAAAAGCAGAGATTGAGTTTAGTACTTTCTTTCAAGTCCCTGCTTTGAAAAACATTCTCTCGCGGGAGCAGAGCTTGTTTCCTCTCAGCCACACATTTTTGATGTGCCTCTTCTCGGATCTATTTTTCATGGCACATACTTTTCCCCAAATGAGTTTTTACTTAAAAGTTAATTAAGATTTTGCATTTTATTATGGTGAAATTAAAAGCTTTAGTCTCTAGACTTTGAACTGTTTAAGTGTTATTCTTTTTATAAAGAATTTTCTGTGCTGTGTAATGGTGTATAATGGTGGTAGTTATTCGAAAAGGAAGATGTCTTTAGACATTTTGAGAGGAGGGACTGATGTGCATTGGTAGGAGTAAAAGTATCTGGCATCAGTTATGCATATACAGACCCTCCTTCTGTTGCACCTCCCTGTACAAATTAAAGGGACTAAATGAGAATCTGGGTAAAATTACTGCAACCCTTTCCAATTGCTCATATATCAAAACCCTCCCCTATACACAGCCTTGTTGCATATATATTCCCTTGGTCTTGTTTTACAGAGCATAAAAGTTGAAAGCTGCACACTCGGACCTCAGATTTAGTGTTTCTGTGCCAAGGTTCAAATTCCTAATCAGTAAATCACATCATACGTGGACCCCAGATTCATCTGTTACCCTGATTAAACTAGAGGATGATACAGCTTATGCTTAATGCTGTCTTTCCCTCCACAGAGGAAGTCGCTGATTGCCACCAGTCTGATTGTAGCTGTGTCGCTCTTCGTGGTTGTGGTGAACTTCACGGAGAAGCCGTACTTCCTCTTGCAGCCTGTGTTTGGTCAGACGTTCAGCAGCCGCTGGATGTTTTCCAAGCAGTCCTACAAGGCTTTAAAGCCTCACCTGGGCTATGTCAGCATCCCGAAACAAGAGGTGAGAGACAATTACTTTACAGCAACAACATATGCAATCAAAAACTGCTTAAATGTACTACTCTTTTAAATCAGTCTGTTTAGTATATATTTTTTATGTAACATTTAACTTTAATGCTGAAATTTTGTTGAGCTTCCATGTGCTTCAATGGATTGGGAAAAGGGTTAGGGTAGTGGTATGGGAATAATAATTTGGCGAATGTTTTATTGTACGCATTGGGCCCCTAACTACCAGGTGAATATTGTTAGAACGCCACAGCCTACCCGGGGATTGCTGCCTCTCAAACAATTCCCTGACATTTATGTGTATAGCCTTCCCTTAGGAAAACCAAAAACAATTTTCAAATATTGGCTGGTCTATAAAAGTACAAATAAATAAAACAATGACAGAAAAGATCATTAAAAACATTGGTCTCATGTTGGTGCAGTTGATAAACAGTGCTTTAAAGGTGGTCAGATTTGGTGGTCAGAACATGTTGTGGTTTGCTCACACTGCAAGAAGGACTTTTCGTTTCACCAAAGCACCTCAAGCCTTATTTATCCTCTTAACGCCAAGCATTCATTTGTTGGGGCGTCAACTTCAGGTGTTTTGCCTGGCATGCGTCAGACCCTCACCGAGCGCAGGGCATTAAGTAAGTCAAGTACATCCAAGTAGCTGACAGACAAAATCCCAGATGAATAGCCAAGGACTGTTGACCAAACAATATTGCCGTGGACACGGGCCTCACAGAAGTTTTGAAAGTTACGACTTTAGACGCAGGATTCAAGTCCCCATTGAGAGGCACAGTGATGACTAAAATCAATAAACTTTATGAGGCTAAAAATAAACCGAAGGAAGAGGATTTGGCTTCAGCGGAATATGTTGCTTTGACAGGAGACCACTGGACATCCGTGAGTAACAATAAATATCTGGGTGTGACGGCTTTTTTGTTTAAAATGAAAAAATGTTCCATTCACCTATCCTGTATTTGCAACAAAAAAAAAGTGAAATGGCTAAGTTGCCAAAATCATTGAGAATGAAAGTATTTCTTTGGACACAAAATGTAATATCCACTTCTTGACATTTATCTTTCTGTTCTGAAAACAAAACAGAAATTTAACAGAAACTGTGCATTTTTCAATAAAATTTAGGATTGTGTTAAGATAAAGTTAATTCAAGAAACCTTAAATTTTTAATCGTTTGACAGTCCAATCGAAAACATAACTTTTCGTATGGGTTGGTAACAGATAGCTCTGCTGTTAAATGTCAGGTGGTTCAACATAAGGTATCATTCTCAAACCTGAATGTCAGTACTGATGGTGGAGGAGTCTGATAATCTTACAGTCTTTCTGGACTGCTATTTTACTTTTGTAGATGATGTAAGATGGTGACTAACCAAAGCATTTCTTAAATCATGTGCATGCAGTGTACGCTCCGGGCAGGACATGTCAGCCGTCTTGACTTGATCCTTCCATCATTCTCAGAAAAGGTTAATGTGTTCCCATCAGAAGCCTTTTATGTAAATTAACCTCACTATTAAGAGGTCCTCTCAAGGCCACACAGCCGGTCCGTCCCATTACCTTTCATTTTCTTGCATTGCATCAGTTCAAACACATTAATCTCAGCATGACATTTTGAAACTTTTAGCTTAGTTTGGTCTTGATCGCAATCTTATTTAAAATATTCCAATTCAGCTTGATGCTCATTTTAGTAAATTAGGTCACCCATTTTGGGTAAAATGGCCAGTAAAGCAGGGTGTACTTAGGAGGTACTGTCTGAATGACAAGTAGCTGCACAAGCTGCATGCACAGAGCCATGAGTGCTTACTTAGATCCATTTCTCACTTGATGTCCTTCTTTCCTGGTCTTTGGTGTGACAGTTCAACCTTAAGCTTGTTGCATAAATGGAAAGAACAGAGAAATTTGTTCTTTGTAATTTGTTTACTTATAGAAAGTGCCATCTGTACTAAAAGAAAACATGATAGCATTGCTTCTACCAGCCAATCCTCAATACCGTCCATTACATAACACTGTACAGGTTTCCCCACCTGAAATAAAGGGAGAATTTCCTACCTTAACACAAAGGGGAAAGTCAACTCTGCTTTTCATACTAACGGCGCTACTATGACTACTAGAATTGAGGTTTTTCAACTCTATCAAGTTCAATTTTCGCTGCCTTACACCGTACCTGGTGCCCTTGGGCAGTGTGTGACACCTGTGGGTGGAACACTGGATAAAATAATATGGCTAAAGTGGCCTGGGTTTGTTAAAGGAAACTGTTATAATGTAATTTAAATATTAAGTCAGAGTTATCAATGAAACTGGATTTATAAATGGAAAGAAAATAACTGTCTAGAATTTTAGCCATGTTCCTGTTGCCACTGTTTAGCATTAAGTGGACTAATTTTCTGTTTCCACTTAAAGCACTGTTATGGATGATTTTGCTCAAAATCTTCCATTCACACATATTTCATCTTGAATCAGACTCTTATTTATTGTTTATCACCTGGAAAGTTTGGATTAGATCTACAGTCCCACAATTAACCAGTTATTTTTATGCATTGCCATTTAATGTAATGGTATTCCATTACACATTACACATACATTACACATACTGTGTTGCTATTCATTCATATTTTCAGAGACAGATCATAACGTGATACATCTGAATACTGATTGTATTATTGTTGTTATTTCTTTGTGAACCACAATTCCTTGCTCCTCATTCCACCTCTCCTCACTGTGGTGTGAAAGTAAAATAACCTTGGAGGCCTCATCGTGTCTTGTTTTCCTTGATCCAGTTGTTGCAAAACAGTATGTTGTCTCCTTTTTCCATAATAGCTCAGTGAAATAGGCTCAGAGCGTTTTAGATCTTCAGTCAAGTTTAATAGGAAATGTCATTATGATTAATTCCAATTCTGTGTGTTGTTTGTACCCTAGGAAATCTGGTAGTTACTAATTACAACCTCCAAGATGTCCAGAATAACTAGAAAAGATAAGAGTATGCAATAAAGGAATAGTAACTTTTGGAGGTCTTTTGAAGGGTGCAAACAATGTCTGGTGATTCCAATACAACAAACATTCCCTCAAATAAAATTCACTTGATACTGGCAAGTGAGTGTTTCTTGATATCGCAGCATTAAATTTTACTTAAATCATTTTTGTGCAAATACTTTTTAATATATATATATTTTTAAGTAAATCATATGAGTTGATCTTTTCAGTGTACTAAAGGAGGTTTCTTAGTAGTGATTTCCAAATGTTGTGTTATGGTGTAAATTTTCTCTAAAAGTTATGAACATATATTGAAAACAACATGGTGGAAATGGTCGGCACACATTTTTAAGGTCAAGGGAAAAAGAAATGCTCAGTATGAATCAAAGTTGTTTCCACCTTTTTTAGAATAAGGTGAAAGCATCTTATTTTAAAAGGAAACTGAAATCTTCTTTTTGCTTCAAGACTTGCTTCTTAAAAACAAAAAATAATAATGTTACCTTTGTATCCTTCGAGCATCTATCGACATAAAACCTTAACTTTTCATCTCAGCTTCACAGAAAAAGATAATGGAATGCAAACACAGCAGCTCCATTAAAGATTTCCTTAATTCATTGTATCCGTATCCCTGCAACGTATCCCAGATTGTCTCGTTTGATGTCTTTTTTGTGTTGTATGTCTTTGTAAACCATAATAACCTTGACAGTGAAGCTGTTCTCCTGCCTTCAAACAGCTCGTGATTATTCTTCCAGCACAATTATGTGAAATGAAATATCAAAGCCTTTTTTTGGTGTTAAATAGCCCCTCAGTAAAATAAAAGACGTGTGCAACAGAAGGTGAAGGAGAATGTGGGTGAAAAACACGAAGCTCCTACTATTTGAAGGCTAGTTTTGAAGTTGCAGAAGACGCTTTGTCCTTCATTAGAAGTGGATGGCCTGCGTTTGGGAAGAAAGGTTGATATTGGCAGATTAATGTGCATCGTCTTCCTCTGCCTCCAGAGACTTTCATCTACAAAACACAGGCCCAGAGGCAATCATGCATTACACCAATCTCTACGTCTGCGCCTCCTCCAGCCTTCAGACGAGCCTGCTTAAATCAACGGCCTCTCCCTGTGGAGATTTAGGGAAGTCATTTGAAAAGGCAGTCAGCTTGTGCAGAATTACGCCTCTGTCTGTCTCTCTCTCCACTCCAGTGAGTTTTTTGCTGTAAACTAGAATGAGCAGTGATAGGCTTGAGCATCTGTTTAGATTGGTCTGCCCCGATAGCTTTTCAGCAACACTATAACAGGCTCCAAAGGCAGGGATCTTTCTCTTGGAAGGTAGACGGTCTTACCTGATACAGCCAGGTGTCATTTCACACACATGTATTATGCATAGCTTGGCAGCAGTGGAAGCTGCCTTAAATCCCAGCCTTATTTTCCTCATTTGATTGTGTATGTCTGCAGGTGTGATTTATTGTCCCTGTTCTGCTTTCCTAGAGAAATACAAAACATTTGTCGTGCAGAATTTTACATTCATACCTCTGGTCCGACACATGCTGAGCAGAAACATTAGCATACTGATTACTATGCTTTCGTTTTGGCAAATGACATACATTTTAAAGGGGGCTATTCTGCTTTTTTTAACTTTATTAAATACAAATCTTTACATTTCAGGTTGGTAGAACCATCTGTTCAATTATTATTTTTTATTTTTTCCTCCTCAGTGCTCTAATGCTCCTAATTCAAACAAGAGAATGACTGAATTGGGTTGCCCAATCCAAACTCGTTCTCCTAATTAGCAAAGTAATTATTTATTTATTAATAAATTAGTAGAGACTTGACGCCTTTGCTCTGTGAGTTGAATTAAAATCAGGCCTTCAGAATGAGTTAAGAACTTTGAGATTAGAATGAAAGGACAAGCAGACATCTGTCTTATTAGCTTCTTTCCAATTTACTTCATTATTAAATCCCACTTTAACCAACTGTCTGCTCAGAAAAATCAAGGTTTTTTTCCCCCCACTATGAAGTTATTGGTTAGTGCAGAGCAGATTTTAGAGTCTGCAGTTTTTATGTGTTTTGTGTTTTCTTCTCATTTTTATCAGCAGATAGATGAGTAAAAACAAACATAGGGTATCACAGTCCATACAGTAAGCACCAATTTTTCTGCATGCATAGACACAACGTCACATTTGTTCCACCACATTCCAGACATCTGGAATCTTCCATTCAAGTCTGGATACAAATGTCTTTCCTGTGATTGATTTCTTTTATAATACTGGTGTGGTGTTGGAGCATCTGTCTGGAGGATTTTTAAGAAGCATTTACTTTGTAAGGGACTGTTTTGGTTATTTCAATCAGGTACAATGTGATAAAAGTTGTCGTTACTGTTACTGTTACTTTGAGAGGAAAAAATTACCTTACCACATTCTTCCAGCCGAACTTTATTAATGATCATGAATTCGCATAAATTCTCACAGATCTCCATCTACATCTTATCTGGTATTTGTATGCCAGACTCAGTATTGTTTATTTGAACTCATAGTGTGGTTTTTAGATGTTTCAATGCTTCCATATATCTGTGAGATAAGAGTTTTATTTGAGTTGTTTGTACCCTTAAGGTACAATAAAGATTAAAATCCATTACTTTTACAATTTGCTTTGTGAGATTTTGTTAAAGTTATCTGTTGAAGTCCTGTTTTCCTAATCCAAATAAGTCATGCCTTTTAACTTTGAAATTTTACCTAGATAAAACATAAAAAAAATGTTTACAGAAGATGCTGAATGGTAAAAAAAAAATTGAAGGACTGATATAATGATACAGATATCCATGGTTTTTATAAACTATATCTGATATATTGGCCAATATCTGATACATATTGGCCATAATAAATCTATCTATCTATCTATCTATCTATCTATCTATCTATCTATCTATCTATCTATCTATCTATCTATCTATCTATCTATCTATCTATCTATCTATCTATCTATCTATCTATCTATCTATCTATCTATCTATCTATCTATCTATCTATCTTTCTATCTATCTATCTATCTATCTATCTATCTATCTATCTATCTATCTATCTATCTATCTATCTATCTATCTATCTATCTATCTATCTATCTATCTATCTATCTATCTATCTATCTATCTATCTATCTATCTATCTATCTATCTATCTATCTATATATATATATATACACACTACCATTCAAAAGTTTGGGTTCACATTGAAATGTCTTAATTTTTTTTTAGGAAAAGCACTGTACTTTTCAACGAACATAACTTTAAACTAGTCTTAACTTTAAAGAAATACACTCTATACATTGCTCAAGTGGTAAATGTTGGGATCTGGAGATTCTCCACCTTCTCCAGCAGAGTGCGCTGTGGATCCTCCTGGGCTGGAGCCCTCCAGCACAGCTGACGTTCATCAGCTCATCAGGAGACCGGCCTTTATAAGCAGCTGCCAGACCTTCCTTCGACGCCGTAGTTTGGTTAGCGAACCTGAGCCTCTGAATTTACTAAAAGTTATCTTCTTAGAGAAACCTAATTCTAATTGCTTCTGTCTTCTCGCTCCTAGGAAACCAGTCTCTCGAGAAAAGCTCTGGATGAGCTTAACCTGTAACCTGCCTGCCCTAGAGAGCCAAACCTGAAGTCCTCACTCTGGAATCCACTAGCTGCTCTTAGGAAAGAGCTAATCACTCCAACCAAGGTCTGTTCACTGGAAGTCAGAAGCTAGACGCTGCAGCTGCTCAAGCACTCTGCTGAACCAACAGTCTCTGGACCCAACCGGTTCCCTCTCTCAGAGCTAGCCTGGACCTCTTCAAGGTATCCACTGAAATATCTGATAACCCATTTAACTCATCTGCAACCAAGCTAACCAACTATCCGTCTCTGCAGACGCCAGAGAATCCTGCCCGGACCAGAACCTGAATCTTGTTCTTGACATTTGTGTGAAACTTAATTAAACTCTGTTAAATCTTTTACCAAGTCTCCAGTGGTATTCTGCATGTGGGTTTATCTCTAAACCGATCATGACAGTAAATGACTATTCTAGCTGCAAATGTCTGGTTTTTGGTGCAATATCTACATAGGTGTATAGAGGCCCATTTCCAGCAACTATCACTCCAGTTTTCTAATGGTACAATGTGTTTGCTCATTGGATCAGAAGGCTAACTGATGATTAGAAAACCCTTGTGCAATCATGTTCACACATCTGAAAACAGTTTAGCTCGTTACAGAAGCTACAAAACTTGCTACTGAGCAGAATGAGTTTCTGGAGCATCACATTTGAGGGGTCAATTAAACGCTCAAAATGACCAGAAAAAGAGAGCTTTCGTCTAAAACTCGACAGTCTATTCTTGTTCTTAGAAATGAAGGCTATTCCATGCGAGAAATTGCTAAGAAATTGAAGATTTCCTACAAAGGTGTATTGTCCCTTCAGAGGACAGCACAAACAGACTCTAACCAGAGTAGAAAAAGAAGTGGGAGGCCGCGTTGCACAACTGAGCAACAAGATAAGTACATTAGAGTCTCTAGTTTGAGAAACAGATGCCTCACAGGTCCCCTACTGGCATCTTCATTAAATAGTACCCGCAAAACACCAGTGTCAACATCTACAGTGAAGAGGCAGCTGCTGGATTCTGGGCTTCAGGGCAGATTGGCAAAGAAAAGGCCATATCTGAGACTGAATAAAAGAAAAAGATTAAGATGGGCAAAAGAACACAGACATTGGACAGAGGAAGACTGGAAAAAAGTTTTGTGGATGGATTAATCCAAGTTTGAGGTGTTAGGATCACAAAGAAGAATGTTTGTGAGATGCAGAACAAATGAAAAGACACTGGAAGAATGCCTGACGCCATCTGTTAAGCATGGTGGAGGTAATGTGATGGTCTGGGGTTGCTTTGGTGCTGGTAAGGTGGGAGATTTGTACTGGGTAAAAGGGATTCTGAATAAGGAAGGCTATTACTCCATTTTGCAATGCCATGCCATACCCAGTGGACAGCACTTGATTGGAGCCAATTTCATCCTACAACAGGACAATGACCCTAAACACACCTCCAAATTGTGCAAGAACTATTTAGAGCAGAAGCAGGAAGCTGGTATTTTATCGGTAATGGAGTGGCCAGCGCAGTCACCAGATCTGAACCCCATTGAGCTGTTGTGGGAGCAGCTTGACCGTATGGTACGCAAGAAGTGTCCATCCAACCAATCCAACTTGTGGGAGCTGCTTCTGGAAGCGTGGGGTGCAATTTCTCCAGATTACCTCAACAAATTAACAGCTAGAATGTTAAAGGTCTGCAATGCTGTAATTGCTGCAAATGGAGGATTCTTTGACGGAAGCAAAGTTTGATGTAAAAAAACATCTTATTTGAAAATCCTAATCATTATTTCTAACCTTGTCAATGTCTTGACTATTTTCTATTCATTTCACAACGTATGGTGGTGAATAAGTGTGACTTTTCAGGAAAACACAAAAAAAAAACAGAACATTGACATACATCGGATATGCACCATCTTACCCTAGTCCAAATGTAATTCTTCTAATCAATAAAATATGATTCAGACAAAGAAATAATCTGGCTGAGTCTGTCTCCAGAGAGTGAAGTCTCAGAGTCTCTGCTGAGATTCCCGCCTCTGCAACCCGCCTCTGGATGAAGCGGAAGATGATGTGTGTGAGAGGGGTACGAGTAGAAAGAGACAGAACACTATAGGATAAATAAGCAACTTTAATTTTTGTGGTGCTGGTTTAGAAAATTTAAAGGATTGTGTAATACAGATACAGCTGTTTAACTCCAGATAAAATGTTAATATTGTATAGTTAGTTTTCTTTTTTCAGGTTTCAACTATTTTTTTTTCCTATATTGTTTTAAATCCTATAAGAAATTATTTAATTGTTCACTCCCATGTGTTCTTTTTATTTTATTCTGCTTCACCTAAAAGTTTTGATTGGGTAGAGATAAAATGGCCTGTATATAATAATTGTGTCAACAAAATTAGACCCCCACACACGTTTTAATGACTTATTTTGGATGAGGGAATCTGAATTCCCAGAGACAGTGGTTTGCAGCTTGTTAATGCAGTCATTATTGCTTATTAATTAATTGAGTTTAAAGCGACTTAACGAACATCAAGGTTATGTTTACAGCCCAGTGCTCTAATTTACCAGTGTTCGGTCTGCAGGCTTTTCTCAAAAAAAAAAAAAACACTTTAAATTTAACACACTCATGCATTCATATCTGAGGCTTTGCAAAGCAGATTTAGTGTTCTTTGTCAGAGTGCTAGGATTAGTGGGATTATGGAAGTGCTTTTAGTTGTGATTACTGTGCTCTATATTACATTTTATTATGATTTTTTTTTTAAGTTAGAGTCTAGGATTTTAGCTTTTTAGACAAGCTTTTACCCATTATTTTTACAACTGAAACCAGATATTTATAGAAATTGAATGAAAAGGCCATTTATTTTCTCATTGACATTAGAATAAATATTTTCATTCTTCTGTTCTAGGTTAGTTAGAATTACAAAGCACTATGTTTAATGAATTTTTTTAAAGTAAAAATTTGAATATGGTGGCATGTTAATAAACAAACAGAAGATCAATAGCCATTTCTCAGAAAACCAGAACGAATCATGGAGCCTGTATAAAACATACAGTGGGTTTTAATAAATATTGAACACACGACCATTTTTCTAAAAAAACATATTTCTAGAGGCGGTATTGACATGGCATTTTCACCAGATGTCCGTAACAATCCATGCAATCCACACATACAAAGATATAAAACCATACGTGCCCGGAAATGAAGTTATGTGTAATCATCTGGAATGGCACAGGGAAAAAAGCATTGAATACATGAAGAAAAGGAGGTGCAAAATGGCAGAGAAAGCCAAGACACCAGCTGAAATCTCTCAGTAATTAGAAAGCAATCCTGCCCTTTGTCAGTGCCAATCAATATCAGCTGGTTCAGTCCCAGGTGATGGCCTCTGAAATTGTGTTTCTGGTATCACACAAGAAACATCTCATGATAGGTAAAAGTTTGTGATGGTGAAATAAAGCCTTACGAGGCATTGAACCGTTTGGCCAAATTGCTTCAACGATCCCCACAGTTCATGAAGCTTCATGAGAACATGTCACCACCTGCTGGTGGAGGGCAGAACTACAGTTAGTAAGAGGATCTGTGATTTTTTGCAATTGTTTTTCCTTGTTTTTTTTTCCCTTTAAGTTCCTTTGATATTGTTAATTATATGTGTGTATAACAAAATCCAATCATTTAAGGTACACTGTTTTTCTGTCATTTTAGTGAAATAAGTTCAAGCAGACAGGAGAAGTGTTGTGAAAATTGGGCAATGGACTGCAAAATGAAAGGTGCTAGTCATTTTTATTAAACATTATAGTTTTTCCAGTGTTTTTACCCAAACTATATTTGTAATAGGGCAAACAATACAAAATAGTCACATTAGCCAAAATATTTAAGTATTATCACAACTTTCAAAAGTCTATGGTGGGTTTCGAACCAACAACATTAGGAGTGGAAATCAATCTCTTACAGATGACGCCACTAGCAATGGTAACTGCTCACTAGAAAGCACTACTAATTGATACTGATGTTACAACTGTAGCCATGTGGCTTGCTCAGATTTTGATTATTACATAGTTGAATCTATGTTTTAACCAACTAGATTTGTTGGGGGAAAAAAACAATCTATACTTATATATCCAAACTCCATCCAACTGACAGCAACTCTGCTACAAACTCTCACATCTTGACTGAGAAGTGAGAGTGTTTAAATGCCTGTTGAAGTTCTCGCGCGGTCTGAACCTCTTCCTGAAGCGTTCAGTTGGTGTTATGGTAGAGGGGCTTCAGGCGTCATAAATTTTGGCCCCTCCCCTAAATGAATCACGCCTCGACAAACGCTTCGGGGAAACGCTCCCTCCATTAGTCAACACGCACCTCGAAGCCTCGGCTCATCTCATAGTAAAAGTAAAGAGCTTTCTCAAGACCTTCACAACTTTAATGATGTCATTGGTTACAGAAAGATTTCTAAACTTCTGAATGTTCCAGTGAGCAGTGTTGGGGCCATAATCAGGAAGTCAAAAGAATATAATTTCACCATAAACCAACATTGACCAGGCGCTCTATGTAAGAGTTCTGACAGAGGAGTGAAAAGAATTATCAGAAGAGTTTTCCAGGAGCCAAAGACCACTTATGTAGAGCTTCAGAAAGACCTGGAAATAGCAGGTACAATTGTTTCAAAGAAAACAATAAGTAATACAGTCAACCACCACAGTCTGTATGCACACTCACCACGCAAGACTCCATTGCTGAAGAAAAAGCATGTTAAAGCTCATTTAAAGTTTGCTGCGCAACATTTTGAAGTTTGTTGAGAACAATGTTGGTTTTAAAGTCTAACAGCTACAAGGAGGCAAAGATTTGCAACAATGCTCCACAGTAACTGTTTTTCCATTACAAATGTGAGCAAAACTCTTAATATTCTGCAAAATTCTAAAATGCAAAGTGCAAAAATTACAGTATTTCAATTAGATAGCAAATACAATCAGCATGACACTTGATCACATTTGTTTACGCAACAACTCTGAAAGCAACTTTGCAGAGACGGATGTAAACACTTGAGATGGATCCATATTTCAGCCACAGCTCTAGTGGACGCCATCATCCTTCAACTACTTCTGGTCTTCTTCTGTGTCCTTTTACAAGGCAGGAAGGTTCAGTTGAACAGTGAGTAACTTTTGCGAAGCAATAAAGGGTTTCCATTGCACTTTTTTGAAATACAGCAATTTCAATAGGTCTAAAAAAAACACCCCTACAATCTTTTTATAAAAACATTTTTTTTTTTTTTTTATTGCAGTGTTTCCATTTAGTGGATGTATTTATGTAATTACAATTTTCACAATTTATTAGTTAATTGAAACACACCCAGCAAAATTAGGCTGCAGTAGTCTTTAACTGAAAGAGTTTGCCAGCTCTGCAGCAGCTTCATACATATTAAAGTAGCGATTTGGAAAATCATCAATAAATAAAGAATGCCTACAAATTGGTCTTCCAATCAGACTGCGACTTAAAATGTAATACCACATCAGTTACCAAGTGGCTTAATGACCGAAACATCAATGTTTTAGTGTGGCTAACGCCTCTCATACAAAACCCTGATCTTAGTCCCATAGAAAATTTGTGGGCAGTGTTGAGGAGGCGTTTTTAAATGTGATAGCCTAAAAAATCTTACCCAGTTACAGATTTCTATGTTAGAAGTGCCAAAATTCAAACAAACTATTATGTAATATTTTATGGAGGATTAACCTTAAATGCAACGATACTAAATGCCAAGCTGGACACCTATGTACAATCTTGACTTTGTGGAAGGTTGCAGAGATATTTTTGTTATTCTGGTATTTGTAAATGTAATATTTCTGGTAATCTTTTCTGATCTAAAGCAGGAACATTTTAATCTGATTTAATTTTTTATCATTTAGTGTAATTGTTAAATTTCTTTTATAACAAATTTTTTTCTCTTTCATAAAGTCTTTTAGACTATTACTTTTAGTCTTTCCTTGTTTATGAAGCGATTACTAAGTGCTTAGCCTGCAGTAGAAGGCCAATACTCTGCTCTGGGTCTCTTCCATAGGCAGGTTTCCATGTGTCTTATTTGCAGTTAGACAGCCGGTGTTCCCCGCAGAGCCGAGCCAATCTGTGTGTGCTGAAAGGTGTGATGGAGTTATGAGCTGGGCAGAGGGCAGCCTGTGATGATGGATGAGCTGCTGACAGCTCAAGGCAGCTCGATGGCTAGAGAATGACCTGCCCAGATGCTGAGATTATTTCATAACCCTCTGATTGCATCCACAGATGGGAAGGAAAAAAACAACAAAAAGAGTAATTTACAAAAGATTGATGTCTCATGAGAAAGAAAATCTTCTGGTTTTTTTTCATCTTAAGATTCTGATCTTTTGTAAGCTGAGTCGAAGTTGCAGATAAACCAAGTGGTTATAAGAGAATTTGCTGGATTATCTTGCATGATTGTGTTGCTTATAAAACTCTCTCTGTGTTTGTTCAGTGAATGATAATCATACACAGAGAGATGGAAGTTTTCATCCACTGTTGAAAAAAAATTTATTTGTCTGGAAATTAGTGACATTTTAGCAGTTCTACATTTCGCAGATGTGAAAGAATTGTAACACAGTCTTGCATTAATTCTTCTACATGAGAGTAAAGTTATCAAAACAAGCACTAATGCAGTCTGCAGAAGTCAGGATTTTCTTTACGGATGAATTAGATGAAAATGGAAAGAGAAAAGAGAACATATGTAATTATTAATTTATTCATGTGTATCCATCCATTCATCCATCTACAGATCCATCCATCCATCCTAAAAAAGGATGGAAAATATGGTAAATTTCATATTTTAGCTTCCTAACACTTAAACAGGCTGTCATGATTCTGCCCTTTCTGGACCTTTTCATTCTGTTTAAGTTTTCTTTTTGAGTTTTCAGTTATACTTTGATTTGCCATTCTATGTTTTCTTTGTAATTGGTTTCTTTTCCAGTTAGTGTCATCTAAGTTATTTTGTAGTTATATAAGCACTGTTGTATTTCTCTCTGTTGCCCCTTGTGTCCCTCTCTTTCCCTTTGCTCCCGTGTAGATACTTCTGTCCACCACTGCCCCCAATCAGTTGATTACTCCATCCATTATCCTGTTGGGCATATATATTCCTCCACTGCTGTTACTGGTTGCTGGATTCTCTTTTTTTCTTCTTTCCCTCAGGTTTATTCCTCCTTAGTCTCTCTTGGTTTTTGGTTCCTGAGTTTTTTGTATTTTGGTTCTGGATTAAGGCTTCTTTATTTTCTACCTGTTTATTAAATTTAGGGAAAATATCTCTGCGTCTTTAGCTCTGCGTTTTGGTCCTTAACAAGTCCACTAATCCTGATACAGACAGAAAAATTAGTTGCAAAAAAATAATGTTAATAGGCATTATGGAGTTTTCTAATGGGGCTGCTCAGTGACACAGTGGGTAGCACTGCTACCTTGCAGCATGAAGGTTCTGGGTTTGATTCCCAGCCCAGGGGTCTTTCTGCATGGAATTTGCATGTTCTCCCTATGCATATGTGGGTTCTCTCCAGGTACTCTTGCTTCCTTCCATAGTCCAAAAACATGACTGTTAATTGGCTTCTCTAAATTCTACTTAGGTGTGAGTGTTTAAAAGGTTTTTTGTCCTGTGTGTCTCTGTGTTGCCCTGCGATAGACTGGCGACCTGTCCAGGGTGTACCCCGCCTCTCGCCCATTGACAGCTGGAGATAGGCACCAGCACCCCTCACAACCCCAGTAGAGATAAGCCTGTCAGAAAATGTATGGATGGATGGAGTTTTCTGATGATACTGCCACCTGTAGCCAAAACAGCAGTCTGCTGCTTGTTCTTGTATCTTGTGCTCATACTTAAAAAGGTTATTTATTTTTTCCTTTTTGTTGTGTGGGTTGAACTGGATGCCGGTTGCTTGTGAACATCCACAAAATCCATCTCTAAAATAACACTTCATTTGTTTGGTCGTACCCATTAAACATGACGTGAAATCAAAGTCAATTCAGGAAAATAGGCTACAGGCTTATACTGTAGTTGCATCAATGCTGAACGTCTGAGGTTTCAGTCTGCTCATTTAACCATGTTTTAATCATAAAGGCTTAAATAAAATGGCAATTTCCAAGATATATTTCAGTAAAAACTTACATAATGTCTCTTAAATATAATCAGTTCTCTCGTTTGACCCTTGGAAAAATATTTCAACATTTTATATATATTCAATATTTTGCATTCATCAGTTATATCATCTAGGATATGTTGCATTATATAAGATCTTATATGTTTAACAGACAACTAGAGACCCTAATTTCTGGATTGTGATCCATATCACTTCCTTTCTCTGTTACAAATTATGTCTTAATTTATTAACAATGTAATATTAGTCACTTTTCTATTGTCAAAAATACCCATATATGTTATGTCAACCTATTTCTCAGATCTAGATGACCACAGTTGGAGCATAATTTTTAGGGTTCTTATTCATTTTCTTTACTTGGGTTTGTCCTTAACATAAAGACATCAATTAAATAAGCTTGTAAATCCCAGATTAACGCAACCAAATCTAATTTCTTTAATGCTCTTACCATGCAATCCTGCCAAACTGTTACTTTCATTATATATCTGAAACCTCATAAAACAGCCCTAAGGTCAAATGAGGGATTTCAACAACCAACACTGAATGGATACACCAGTAATTAAGTAAATTAAAAATATATTTAAAGAGGTGATTCAATTTTGTTCTTATCATGGTGGATGGAAGGATAGACAGGTATATGTTTATTATTCTTGTAATTTCAAGTCTTGTTTGTATTCAGATTCTCTGCATTGCACAGACTGTTTATTTGTGTTGCTTATGCTCCTATTTTCTTGTAGCCTTTCCTGTTGTTAAGAAGGAACCAAGCCAAGCTTGAACGGCATGTGTTCTTGTCTCAATCTCTGTTGTGTCAATTACAAATACGGCTTTTAATCAAACCTTTTTTTACTTCAGAGAAACAGAAATTTATATTTTACTAATCTAAAAATTGTAGAAATGTCAACATGTCACAACCTTCTTTTCTGCTATTAGAAGTTGTTTGATGCGTCAGTAAAAATAATTTTGCTATAGATATTTCCCTAACATGCCTCATTTTCACAAACCTTCATCTGGCCATTTATAAATCACAAAAGAAGCACAGCTGTGGAATTGAAAAGATTTGATATAGTTGTAATAATGGCTAAAAGAAAAACTTCTGATGCCAAACGTAGGTATGTATTAGAAATGCCCTTCCTCTATTTAATCTTTTTCTGCTATTAGTTGTAAAAAAAAAAAAAAAAGAAAACTGGCTGATTTTATCTACAGCTGAACTAAGAACTGCAGTGGCACAGGGAGGCTTTCATGGAACGGAAGTTTCTGTCGACATCTGCAAAATGAAGGTTAAACTCTTTACTTGGATACATTTCTAGCTTTTTTTTTTTTTTTTTTTTAGCTATGAAATCCTAAACGTCATTGTTATATTTCCAAAAAGTTAAAAACCAATCCACTGGACTTGGTTTCCAAGTTTGAAGACATTTCGCTTCCCATCCAGGAAGATTTTTCAATTAAAAATGGAGAAATAGCTTTGAGTTTCAGGCTTTACAGAGTGGACCAAAAACAAAGCCTTGTTTTGATTAGGAAACATGCAAATTGAACTGGATGAACGGTTTCGCCCCTTAGGAATGGGGGTCGTTCAGGTTCTGTGTTAGACTGCAAAACCCGACACCTGTCTATGTCTCTGAAAGGGGGGGTCGTTAGAGGTAATTGATAAAGCTTCCTGGATGGGAAGCAAAACGTCTTCAAACTTGGAAACAAAGTCCAGTGGATTTTTTTCCTAACTTTATGGAATGACTATGACCTGGATGACATTGTGACATTTCTTCCTCAGCTTTTACACCGGGCCGCCTGTAAACAACTTAAGTGCTGAGTTTGGTGTAGCAGAGGTTGAGCTATGTTCTTCTCATGGTTCACATAAGCACATGAAGATGGAGGAAAATAGGCCTTAATGCTGTGTTCAAGTAAAACAACTCATTCAGCTTAATATAAAATGTATTTCTTTAGTTCAATAAGAGAAATGTCCTTTGAAAAACTTCAGATATTTTACATCCACTATTTAAAGAACAAATACTTTGCAAGAGTCAATCAAACCATGTATTTAAAACTAAAATGTTCTTTGTAAACGATAAATGTTCATTCCATCATGGTCCAGATCCTTTTACAAGCCTTCAGTCTTTTACCCTTGTTAACCTATTGTGTCTTTCTTTGTCTGTAGGAAGGTCAGGATGAATTCAAGAGATGAACATTCTTAGCAAGTTTTCTGCACTTTCAGCTTTTCAGAGATAGAAAATGTGTGCACATTGTTCTAAAGCTGTTAAACCAAGAGATAAGGCTCAGCAGCATTTCACAATGTGATAAATTTAGGTTCTCTTGGGTCTCTGTTCGAATTAACTGCCTTTCCCAGGGATGCATTTTATGAACTGTTACACAGCCCTGCAAAGGCTGCAGAGAACGACACTAAAGGAAGTCATAAAGTGCTTGTTCTTTAATTATAACTGTAAACTTTGAATTAAGGTATAACTAACTTACAATATACAACTCCTAAAAGGTAGGTTTACCTTGATTTACTCAAACAATAACACACACATCACATTAGTCTTCACAGTTTTTGTGCCTTTTTGTGGTCAACTGACATTTTACCTAAAAAAAAAACAACAAAAAAACAAAAAACAAACAAAAATAAAAATGTTCAGACCCCTGCAAATAAAAGTTTTTTATTTTCTGACAGATTGTCATTGTATAACCTCATTTGAATTTTCCATGCCTTATCAAGCTCTAAATCTTAAATGATTTGTGACCTTCAACAAATGCCATAGCATTGTATGTGCCCTTTAAAATCCGTGCTTCCTTTTTATAAAATGTTTTACCTGGTTTAAAACTGTTGTAATTGTGGCTTTAAATAATTTTTCTTTTGGTAGGGTCAGAGCAAAATGGCTCTCTGATATTAAGGTTTGCTGCCCCCTGGCTTAGATCCTGTTCTCAATCTATAGGGTCAAATTCATCGATGGACCCACTGTTCCCACAACTGCAACTATACTAACTATTCTGTATAAGCATTTTCCTCAAGGTAAAGGCATGTGTTCAGAGATGTGGAAAAAACTAGAACCTCATCATCTGCTGTCATTTATCTCAAAGTAGATCTTTGAGGTTGAGTTTAGGACTGTCAAGTTTCTCCAAAGGATGCTGACTGCAGAGCCATGGGCACAGATGAGGCAGCTTTAACCCTGGCCATACACTTTATGCTCTAATTTCAACCCAATCAGCAGCACTATAGCCATGCACTGTTCACTAGCTTGCTAGTAAACTTCAATGCTCAGATACCCAAGAACACATAGATGCTAACTTACTGGTTATTATAACTCTTTTTGTACACCCTCTGTCATCCATACTGTAAGATTCGATTAGGTCCCTCTACCCCCAAACATCAAATGCTCTAGTTATGCTATTACAGCCAAGTTTTGGCTTTCAAAACCTAATTATATTATATCAAACTTTTATGGGTTGGGCAGAGTCGAAGTTGTTTGGGGGAGGTAAAGCTGTTCAGCTCTGCCCAACTGGTTCCACAGTCTCCCAGCACCTCCACTCCAACCCTTATTCACCTGTAGCCATTGAAGTGTTTGGTAGAATCAAATTTACTGATTTGGTGGAGCGACCCACTTGCTTGGCAACATTATTAATTTGAAAGATTTCTGCAGCTTCACCATCAGTTTGATCCTTGCTAAGTTTTTTAGCTATATTTGAGGTTGAAAAAATAAGTTTTTCTGCACACAGCATTGAATATGTTACTATAGGCAGAGCTGTCATTGTCGCTAGACGTCCAGTATCCTTCTACCTGAGAATTTTTTTACCACTTCGTGTTTTTTTCTTCCATCAAATCTCATTGAAATATGTCTTTTTTGTTTTTTCTTTCAGTGAAACCTCAAACAATTCTCAATACCTGAACTGTTGACTTGTTTTGCTGTTAAATAAATATATATTTTTTTTAAATGTATAGACCTTTCACTTTTTAAATTATATGTTGATGTGAGAAAATTGCTTGCTGCTTCTATAGAGCTGACGCTTTTCTTTAATCTCTAAAAAACAAAAAAATATTCTCTCATTTTGTTCTTTAGCCCCTGAAGCTGAACTGTGAACTGTGCAGCATTGTGTCCAGCTCCGGCCAGATGTTGGGCCAGGCTGCAGGCGCACAGATCGACCGCTCCCCCTGCATCTGGCGCATGAACAATGCTCCCACGCGGGGATTTGAAAATGACGTCGGAAGGCGAACCACCCTGAGAGTCGTCTCTCACACCAGCGTGCCCCTTCTGCTGCAGAAGCCACAGCACTTCTTCGGCCAGGGCAATGACACCGTCTACGTCGTGTGGGGGCCGCTGCGGAACATGAGGAAGGACGGAAAGGGCATTGTTTACAACATGTTGCGACAGGCATCAGAGAACTATCCCCATGCTCGTATCTACGTCACCACAGAGGACAGGATGAACTACTGTGACATGGTGTTCAAGAAGGAGACAGGCAAAGACAGGTGAGCCATTTGCATTACCTGTTGTTTTCATGTGTGATGCAGTATCAGGAGATTTCGCTGTAGATTTTGGTTAACTCTTGCCCTAACCTCCTTAAGTATCTCTCATCATCAAAGTTAGATTTGCCTCCAATAAGATTCAAAATGGCTCATGAGGCCATTTATAAAAAAGCTTTTGAGAGCAGCCGCAGAGGGATAGAGATGATCCAAACATATTAGCCTGGGGAAACTTCTGTTAATTAGGCTGCTTGATTTTGGCAGTCTCTCTTAGATTCAGCTGCTCTGACATGTTGACTCATTCTGTTAAAACAACAGAGTTAGATCCGTAGATAATTTTTCTCTGAGATCTATCATTGCTTATTGCTAGCTGACCTAAACATATTCTCTTTATTATAACTTTCAAAGTTTTAATATAAAGAGAATATATTTGATAAGGTTTCATTTTCACTTTCGATTTACTCTTATTTCAAAATAATTGCAGATTAGTGCAGTTGTAATAGGCAGCCCGGGTCCCAGGCGGCTACGCTCTACCCCTTCTATTCATTCGGCTAGCTAATCTGAATCGTTCAATTCCATTTCGAGAGCGAGATCATCTGTGGTAGTAGCACTAGACATCTTCCAGGCATGTGAGTAAAACTAGCAGCAGTTCAGCGGACAGGATGAATGAACGGTACCCGACGCGGGGATGACGATGTACACGTGCCGCTTTGTTTTAAAAAATATAAATATGTCTATGGGACTGGGGGACTGTGATTCGCCTACATGTTATGAATGCTGGCGTAACATAAATGATAATTTATGAAAAGTTTAGTTTGTGCCTTTAAGTCGTTGTCCATAGGAAGACGTTACTTGGATATAACCTAACGGAATATCTTCAGAACGGCTCCAAATGACACAAAACCAATATGGATGAGTAGAACATGATGGAAAACCCAAAATCAAGGGCCCAATGTAAAAAAAAAGTGGCGTTCCTCTTTAAGTAGAGGGCATTAAAAATAGCTTCCAGTATACCCAGGAAAAGATGCTTGAAAGAGTCTCAAGAAACATCATGAAGGGTATTTATACCTCAATTTACTGGTTTACTTTCAGACATCACTCAAGTTTCCAGTGATCTGACTGGCTTGCCAAGAACTGGCCAAAGATAAAGTTAGTTATATGTTTACAGCTACAGACAGTGAAAGCCTTCATACAGTTACAGACATTATGTCATTATCATGCTTTTAATATTTTCAGGATTCGTTGATCATAAATATATTAGCCTTTTAAAGTCTGCCTTGTGCTGTTCCTCTTTGTCTACTAATTCCTCTGAGAGAATCAGAGGCTAATGACTGAAGAAACCTGGCAGCAGGCGTGCTATTGTTTAGGACAAACCTAATTTCTCCGACCCGTTCCTGCTCGTTTCCACAGTGCTCTGCACTCCTGCCTCTCCCTCATGTCATCAAGACCTCTTTTAACTTCTTAAGAGGATTAATATGTTCGGTAATAGGCGTAGTATCCATTTGAGCGCCATTGTGTGATTCTCATTCAGGTTGGCAGCATTAACACTAAATTTCATGTACGATATCCACGTTTGAGCGCGACTCAGCTGTGCAGACCCAGAGAGCACAGCTTGAGGTGTGGGATTACGGATGGTTGCTCAGAAAGAGGAATCTCATTACAGGGCATAATGCTGCTAGGGAGGATGCAGGACGTCAATCGATGCTGATTGGTAACACAGACCTACCTCAAGGAGCAACAATAAGGCTATTTGAATGAATATGTAATGAGAAGTTTCTCTAACCCCAGCCTGTCTTGTCACAATTTTGCCTGCAAACACTTTAATGCTCAGACACAGTTGAAACAGAGATAAGTTTTTATAGTGTGCAGTTTACTGTAATCAGACAGGGAAAGGAATGACCGCTGTACATTGGTGGAGTTAACATAAACTGCTCCAACCCTGCAGCTCTTTGTTGCCCTCTTAGCCACAGCTAACTTCATACCCAAGTCTACAACAACCACTCACAATCTAAATGGAATATTGCTGCAGAAGGGCGTCTGCTTTTACACTGTAATTTGTGTGTGTTTTTGCATACACTGCCTCAGTGTCTATTATTTTGTTGCACAGATAATAATCAGAACGGTAAAAAAGATGGAAGAGTGTTCAACACTGCTTCTAATTATCCACATTGCTGTAAGCATCTAAAAAGATACTGCATCTCAGCCTTTCTTTGCATGCTTGATCAAGGCAATTGCTTTGTCAGGGCTAACTAATTCTTCAGCAGATCATGAAACCGAATAGTCTGTCAGGAAACTTGCTTGTTTCTGCACAGAGCTGAGATACTAAACATATATATACACAGGACAGATAAAATGGCCATTATCATGAAATGAACATTCTTATAGGAAGGAAAAGCTTGATCCAGATGGAGCAAATCGAGAAGAGGCAGTGATCTGTGTAGGATGGGGATGAAATGAAATTCCCTTAAATTGATCATATGTACATAAAACTGAATTAAAATTTAATCTAGTTTAATGATCACGATATTAAAACAATGTAACTTTAGTGCTAATTAAAGGGGGATATAAGAATAGGGATATGCAAAACCGAGTTTACATTGTCATAAGTAAATAACCATAGGCGGATCTACTGGGGTGGCATAGGGTGGCAAATGCCACCCTAAATGACAGCCTTGCCACCCCTGCTGCCACCCCAGTTGGCGGTAGAGGTGGCGAGGCTTATAAATTATGGATAATTTGAGAATTACGACAGCTAATTTCCAATGTCGGACTACAGTGAATGCAAAACGAGATGACGCGAGAGCGACTGAGACTGATTAGTTTTGAAAACCGAATGGGGCAAAGCGAGGGAGCCAGGGGTCATGAGGAGAGGAGACACAGGATGAAACAGGTAAAAACTGATTAACTATCTATCGAGAAATGAAATCATAATGAAAGCACAATGTTGCTAGCATAGCTACAATGCTGATTTTGAGATGATAAAAATCAGGTTGCAGAACGTTATTTCTCTATCTATGATGTTAGTTAGGCCTGACGTTTCAGGCTCATAAAGACATATTTGCGGTCAACTATGACAGGAAAGAGATCAAGTTTGGTTGTACTCAGCATTGAATTAAAACACACAAAGGCATTGGATCTAAATAAATTTGTGAAGAGTTTTGCTGAGCAACGTGGAAATCGCCGCATTCAGCTGTTATAGTCATGTCAACTCTATGTTATGCTCTCTGGTGAGCCTTTACAGAGCTGTTACATTTTGTTTTGGCACCTGAGAAAATCTGATATTTTCTTTAATAAAACCAAAAGTGTTAAAAGTAAAGTTAAAATTGTGATACTGGTGTAAATCCTGCTTAATATGAAGCAGTGTTGTTGTTTCTTTTTTTTTGTATAGATAGCATGAAACTATCCAGAAATGACCTGTATGAACCTACTCACAAAATGTTTGTACTTTTTCAGACTGGAAGCAAAATTTATATTTATGTTGCTTCTTTTCAGATTTGTGGAGATTTTGATGTAACATACAGTACCTGCCTTTTTTTTATTTGATGATACCTCAGCTCTATCAACAGCATATTTACATGCATGAAATGTCCCTTTCATGTTGCCGTAACTCCTGTATGTCAAGTTACTGAGGAACAAATGGGGTAAATGTGTGTTCAGAGTAAACAATACATAGATGTCTGGTACCTTGTTCGGGTGCCTTGACCCATTTATTTCTACTGTGTAGTAATGCTCACTTTAGTACAGCTCAGTCCGTAGATCTCTGATGGGTAACTTTTTCTTTCTAGTTTCTTCTTGTGCAAATGCTGCAAAGCTTCCTCTCTGACAGTCAATCTCACACATCTGCGACTCAGTACCTGTGTCTTACCTTAATACCTTTTCTTGTGATAATGCCCCTCTAGAAGTAGCGTTATCATTCTTCTATCTCCTATTAAGTGAGATCACATTGTACAATGTATTTCTAATATGAACTGTTTAACATGAAACACTTACTGTACATACTATTCTCACCAAACTGTGATAACTGTGATTAAATTCAGTGTAAACAAATGCCATACAGTATGTTGCCATTCCTGCCCCCCTCGCCACCCCATAAATATTTTTCTAGATCCGCCCCTGTAAATAACGATAGTTCAGTGGGTGAAATGGACGTACAGAGAAATTCGAACCCCATCGACACCTCCTTTCTCTGCAAATCTCACAATTCTAAACCACCATAAAACGGGCGAATTCAAACGAAGCACCGAATTGACGTCAATTCGGGGATGTCACCTTATTTGGTTCTTTCCTGTACTTTTGTCACGCCTCGAAATTGACATACAGTAAATGCAGTGTTCCAGGCTGCACGGAGAAAGACTTTCACGGTTTCCCAAGGATCCAAAGACTCGACAGGCATGGATTATTTTCGTCTATCAGAAGACCCCTGCAAAGTCTGATGCTCAGCTGTGCATCAGACGAACAAGGGGCTGTTCTGACCGTAAGGCCATCGCAAACACAAGCTGTAAGTATGATTCTGTTGCTAAGCTGTTGATAGCAATTCTAGCATATCTATGGTGACCAGATTTGGGTTTCTGAAAATTATAACTTTTCTTCTCTAGAAGAGATTTATAATTTGAGAGGAGAATTTGTTTTGAGATTATGTGATGTTCGCACCACACTTACAAGTCTGGGGCTCAACCAAGTAGGAATTCTGTTGTGGAATGGGTTAGATATGGAAATAAAAAGGAGTATCACACTAAGAAAATTTAAAAGCAAGTATAAATATGTAATGTTTAGGAAATATGCATGTGACTCAAACATTTAACTGTGATAATTTGCAATATTTCAATATATACTACTAGATATCTTCTTTTTTCTGTACAACTGCTTTCCAAATAAACTGTATTTGTTTAACTGCGATTTGAATTGTAATGCCTCCTTTTAGCAAAGACCTTATACTATATGTTAAGTGACATGAATATTGTTATTGGGGTAGGTTCTTACAAGTTCTTGAACTTCTACCTACACTTTTTGAGCGCTACTTAAATGTCTTAACATCTCAATGTAAATATTTCTTATATTGTTGCTCAAAGAAATTGGAAGAAAGAAAAAAAAAAAAAAAAGAGCCCGCCACTCTGGTATTATACTTTACTCATGTTCATTTAGCAGTCCTGGATACTTTTTATACCCCATGTGTCTTTCATATGCCTTTTCGCCTCATATGACAGACATATTGACAGCTGTATAGCTGAAAACTATTAGCAACCTGATGTACAGTATTGGCCCTACCAAACCTCAAAACCGTTGTGTTGCTCTTTCAATCAATTTACACAAGTCATCTCCAGGCACTTTATAGAGACAGTTCTGTCAGATCCCACAGACAGATCGGTTCAAGCTTTTCTATTTAAGGAAACCCAGTCCATTGCATTGAGCTGTTGACTTTGTGGGATTTGCTGCTCCTGTTTAACTAGCTATGTCCTTCATCATTTTGGAGAGTTAATCAGAAAGTGCTTTATTCAGACGAGAAATATTTCCTTCCTTAGATCTTTGGTGTCAGAAGCTGAATAAGAGATAGATTTAAACACTTTTATTTCATTTTCAATGACTATTGTAATTGCCTTTTAATGTGTTTGAGAAAGAAAGATCTTGACCTTGTTCAGTCATTACAGTGGGCCGCTGCAAGGTTTAACACACAATAGACACATCAAATCTCTTCGGTTTGGCCTCATTACAATTGGCGACTAATTACTCAAGAATTCATCTCAAAATCAAAGGCTTCACTGTTAGAGCCTTGTGGTCAAGCTGCAAACTTGAAAGGTTTTGAATGGAACCATGAACATATTCTTAAACAACAGGAGTGAAATCATTTACAGCAATGGACCCCAGGTTGTAAAATTAGTTGATTTTACCTTATAATTCTGTTGAATCAGCAAAACACTTAGTTATTCAGATTTTTTTTTTGTCCTGTTTTGTTTTTAATTTTTTGTTGTGAGCTGCTTTTACCTTTACACCCTTCTGTTATATGTTTTGAGTTTTCATTTTTTTGGGATATTTTTTATGCCAAAGCACTTTGTGGTTTTTGAGCCATATAGCCTTTGGAAAGTTACCTCACTTCATCACACCGCTACCATCAGACAAGCCCTTTTCATCTGTTGGGGGAGTTATGGCCTAGTGATTAGAGAAGTGCGGTTGTGCCCTGAGAAGGTTGCAAGTTCGATCCCTACAGTCGGCCCTCTGGGTCTCTTAGTAAGACACTTAATGCCACACTGCTCCCCGGGTGCCACACAATGGCAGCCCACTCCTCCCCAAGCGGATGGGTTAAATGCAGAGGTCATTTCTCCATTGTGAGATCAATAAAGTTCAGTTTCTTTCTTTTCTTTATTAGCAGCTCATGCTTAGTGTTAACAAAACCTTCATATCTTATAAGTGTAAACAAAGTGGCTTAAGATGACAGAAGCTTCATTAAGATTTTATATGACCAGGTGTTGCTATGTAGAAAGAGCTCCATCCAAATAATTGATAACGTCCCCTTAGACATTCTTTCAGTGCTGTAGTGTTTCCAGAACAAGGTAGCGCTGTCCATCCTCAAGCCGAGCCACACCAATGGTTACAAGATAAGTAGTGGTGGTGGAGGCATGATAGAACAGAAATGTATATTGATTCAAACAGAGTCTTATTTATTCATCACATAAAATCAGCCAATTCATCGGTGCCATCGGATGATGGAACAGCATCAGCTCAACAAAGAATTACCAATGTGCAAGGATGGGATGGCAAAAAATGGAAATCATTTGTAACATCACAGAACAACAAATAATTCCAGTAGCTACTGTTAGTTGTAGAGATTTTTGTGAGTTATTACACTACATGGAGCCAAATGACAACGTTCTTCTGAAAGCAAAGTAGTTGTCTCTTCCACCAATGATTGTTGGATTGCCTTGAAAACAGTTTCCTTCCACTTCATCTACACAAAGGGCAAGTAAAGTCTGATAGTATGTCAGAGCATCATACCCTGTCTTTGAATGCTTGTTTTATATTTCTATCCATGAGGTATAAAAGGACCAAAAATAGTTAGGCTAACCCTAACTGTTACATACATTTAGTTTTATTTATCTGATGTATTTTCTTCACTTTTTTGTTTTGTTATATTTTAGAAATATGTTTAAATAAGTTTAAAAATATGGAAGGGTTATTGTCCGGACAGTGCAGGTCTGCAATGAAGGCTCCTGACAATGCAGATCTGGTGTTAGACTCTCCTGACAGATTACCCAACGTATTCATTTTGGGTATAGAGAGCTGTGGTGATCAGTCCCAACTTGGCCATGCTTTGCAGAGACTTCATTTGAAGGTGGATGGCATCTTGTTGGTAGTAAAACTTTGTTGCTGACTCATCTCTCTAAGATGTAGCATCTTGATGACTTGAGCTTTTGTTTTCTCTGGCCTCATCCATAATGCAAGCTGATAATCCTGATTATCTATAAGTAATAAAGATGAAATTCAGTTAAAATCCATAATAATGAAAAGTTGCAGAAGTAAATACGTGTGACACCCTGCTCAGAGCGTGATTTATGGAGGTGTAGGCTGTGGCAGGATGTTGCACAGACCGAGCCTCTCCATTATAAACGTCTGCCTCCCTGGCTGCATTCTGTGGCTGTCGGAGCATATCGGCGTGTTCCTGTTAGCAGGAGGAGATAACGGACCTTACAAAGACACAAGACCTAAATCATGCTGTCACATTATGGTGCTGTTACCAGGGCCTGTGTGACCGGGGTCTCTGCCTCCCTTCCGCCCACTTCTTCATTACAAACAGCAGATGTTCGTTCTTGGGTTTGTGTCAGGACCTTTTGTTTTTCTTCAGTTTTCATCACTCTATGATGTAATCAGACAAGGATTTGTAAACCCTCTGTAAATGACCAGATATTATTGACAGACCTTGATATCTTTAAGAAATATAAAAACACCTGGTATTCAATTCTGTAGTGAATGCACTTATTAATATCTGCAAATGCAATAGAGTTCAGTTTTAAACTATAATTAATACTTATCTGATTTTGTGTGATCAAACGTTTATATAAACCCGGATTTGATTAAATGCATTTCATACATCTTACAGCAACTGCCTCTGTTTATTGCTCTTTATTGATTAGTTCATAAAAATCAGTCACCGTAATAAAAATCTTAAGCTCCCTATCCGGTTAGTCGAGACATTAATGACAGACTCTGAGCTGTTCTGCATTACCTTAAGCATCCCAAATAGCTTCCTCTGAAGTTATCAAACTGATGTAAAACCCAGCGAGGTGTGATAAGTACTAAAACCTTCAAAGCACATCAGCTCAGTTAAGCTGACACTGAGCTCCATAACTTTACAAACTGTTTCATGCCCCTCCACTTCTCTCACATCGTATCTGTTACGGACCTAAGCTCAGTAAAATGTTTGTTTGGAAAACTCTGCAGAAAGGTGCCTCAAGTGTCTAAAAAGTCTTTATTTTAAAATACTGATGAATTTTTATCTCAGTAAATTTGTGAAAACACGAAATGAACAGCACAGACCTGTTCCCTGTTATTTATAATGGTTTACTAATGCTTCGGGTATGAAAATCTTTACTTTGTTTAGGATGGTTTCTAATATATCATGACTGAAAAGACAGATTCAATGTAGATATAGACCAGGGGTAGGCAAGGTCCTCAGGTGCCACTGTCCTGCATCTTTTGTATGCACTAACACAGCCGAGACAAAAGGTCCAATTCCCTTCTTGGCATGTCAGTATGTTTGCAGAGACCTGGCTATTAATCATTCATTTGTTTTAACAAATGACAGTGACACCCAAGGACCCATGTTACCCTGCCTCTGATATAAACAGTGAAGTCCAAAGCACCAAAAACTATTAAATCTTGAAATTATGCTAAAATTCAAAAAATATATAATTTAGTGTTTGCCTTTGATATAAAAGAATATGAAGATATACTAATCTTTGTAAGTGATTCAGATGTTGCATTATGTTCTTTACATCTAATGTAATTTTTGCACGTCCAAAAAATCTGTACTGCTTAGAGACCCATTATGCACTGGACATGTCTGTTATTGCTATAAAATGTAGTAATGATTTTAAAGTTAGTAATTATTTGATTACCTGAGGGCACTCATAGATTATATATAGTGCATTACACTTTCATCCCAAGATGGTTTCGCTTTCCTATGCCCCCATCCCATTTTTGTTCCTAAGGCACTTTGCCTTAACGTGCATCTAGTGCTCAGCGCCTTTCTCCTCTCCTTCTAAGCTAGGCTGCCACTACAATGTTAAACATGCAGAGAAATCTCATTACACTCTGGATACACTATGTGCAAAAGCTTCAAAATGTACACAAGCGCTACATAAATGTTAATGCAATTATCTAATATTGACACATCTGAATTGTGTATTACTTTATGTAAATGCTCTGCCTGCGCTGATGAAGAGTCACTCCTATTGCCATGCAGAATACTTGGAGTGGCTCTAAAAGGAGCCTGTTTATGAATTAAACCTGTTTCTAATTATTTGACAACTAGGGGACACTCACACACTGCATATAGAGGAATACGCTAAACCTATGATTGTCAGGTGATTGTTTAGTATGAAAAACTGCTCAGATGTGTAGATGCAAAAGCTACTCACTATGGTCTGAGACAATAGCAGTACAGTGGGAACACAGAGTGTACTTGCGTTCTTCTCTTAATGCTGCGTTCACATCGGACACGCTTTGTTCAGTAAAAAATGCCTGCTTCTTAATTTTTAATTTTTTTTTTGAGTTTTTACAGCACTAGTGGCTCATTTTTCTGACAGTAGACTGACAGGAAAGGGGGTATGTGAGATGGGGAGAGACATGCATCAAAGGACCACAGGTTGGTCTTGAACCCGGGTCAGCCGCGTTGAGCACTAAGGCCTCCGTACATGGGTTGGGCGCACCAACCACTGCACCACCTGCACACCCTGCTGCTTAATTTTGTCAGACGCACCTCAAGAGAATCTTTGATGTTCCTGAAGTTGCCGTGTGTGCAGTTCGATCTGATGCTTCTAAAGCTCCTGTGTTCAATGGCAGAGAGTGGCATTGCTATTTTTGCTGTTAAAAATGGGTAAATAGTAGTTTTAATATATTTTTATTTGAGAAAGTCCACCTCAATACATCATCTGTGCAGTCATATCACAACATCACAATCCTGCCTTAAAATATTATTTCGCTGTCAGAGTTGCCCAGACCCCCTACCTATGGGCGGTCGCTTCTTGGGGGCTCTACCTGTTCATTGTGGCTAGAAGTAGATGTTTGCGTTTTTCAGGTATGTGATACAAACTAGTGGCACCAGAATAATCAAAGCGAACACCAGCAGGTTTCAATATTTTAAGTTAATTTAGGCGTTAATAAACTTTTAAGGGATCGATCATAGCGATCTGCATCAGCAGTGCTGTGTCTGTCTCCCTGTCAGCTCGCAGATCGGCTGCTCTGATTGGTTGATGTGGCGCGTTGATTATCTAAAGTTGAATTTTAGCAATTCTAGCAGCTGCTGCTTGGGAAGCGCATCATTCGCCTCAGATGCTGAGAAGCTCTTGAGGCGCTGCTTCAGCTTCTCAGATGCATCAAGATGCACTGCTCCTGCTGCTTTAGACGCACTGCAAAACCTTTTTATAGTCTTTGCATGTAAACCAGCTGCTTCTGCTGCTTCAATCGTGTGCGGTCTGAACGTAGCATAAAAGCCTTGCAATCACCAAAAATAGACAGCTATTTATTTTAACAGTAATTAGCAGTGTTTGAAATGATAATTAAAAACTTTCCTTATTTTTAGGTACTAGTTACCACTCCAAAAGGTAACCGAGTTAGTATCTAAGTTACTGCACAATCAAAGTTAATGATAACTAGTAGAAATAATCGATGCATATAGAAGCGATCAATGTATATAAAGTATTTCCACAGATGAAGGAATCTCTTATTTAGAATCTATTGCAGTTCAAATGAGCAGATATTGTGAGCTCTCGATATTTGTTTTGAAACTAAGATTGAATTTTTTATTTTAACCAATTGTATGATTAGAAATCAATATGTATCACCATGTATTGCTAAAGAAATTATTATGTAACAAATGTACAAGAAAACAGAAAAGTTTTAGGGAAGTTTAAAACATCCATAACTAGAAAACGTCCCAGCAACACAGGCATCATTTAGTCATGGCTCATTTACTGCTGGCTTGTAAAAATCATCCTGAAATGCAGAAAGCATGAAATTAGAAGAATGTTTTATTTATTTATTTATTTTATTTTATTTTATAGCTTCTATTAGATTCAACTGTAACTCCCACTGAGACTTCATAATGGAATAGGAGGCAGGATGGCAGTAATAAAATCTAAAATGACATGCTGAATTTGCTTTTGATGAGGGCTTTTATTCTCTGGTCGTCAAAACTGGGAAAAAAGTTGAATCTGCTTCAGATATTCCAGCCATGATTAAATATGAATTTGTGAATATGAGTAATAAAAACTAAGAGGCTTACCAAAGTTGAAGGCAGCAAAAAGACCAATTAAAGTTAACAAAAGCAAACAATAACAGGCCATTAGTGCATCTGGTTTAATAAGAGCCACATTTAAGATGCACAAATATTTTTTTTTATCTAATTCTACATTTTGTCATGTGAAATGAGTCACACTGATGAGCCTAAATATTCTTTCTCTCTTCCAGGCCCATGAATACATGGTAAATTGTATTTTTATCCATTTTTATCGCTGTGAATGTCAGAGCTGCGTAATCACGCTCCATAATCTCCAGCTGTCCACTTTATATGACTGTATGCGCCCCTGGCAGTCGGCGCTTTACTCATCCTGAAATAGCTTCAAACAAAACACCATTCAGCTGAACCGCTTCTCATCTTTGTTATAATAGCCGCCTAAAAGATTCTGCTCTGTATTTCTTTCATTAACAGCCTTTTTTAACAACTCTATGCTTTATACATATCAACAATTTAGAATAGAGGTCTAGGGAGGGACTTGTGTTCACAAACCTTCTGGTACTACAGATAATATGAAGACTTATTTTGTTATCTCCCCATTTTAATAGCTCATATTATCAGATTCAATGTTTTCCTCAACATGAAGCCACATGAACTCTGTTAAAAACCAAAATCCAATTCCTCCAACAAGCATTAGCTGATTGTAGAAAGGAATAGTTTTATTTTGCGGATCAATAACTTGGGAAGAAAACTCAGCAGGTTCAAAGGGCTTCAATTGTAAAAGATGATGATACATTTGCTAGAGAGTTAGTTAGGAAATATAAAAAAATGATACTAGGATGAACAAATGGTTTTTATAATGTGAGCTCTCTTCTGCTGTTCAATGAAAAAAAGCTAATATCTGTTTTATATTTTAGGAGATTCTCAGGGTTCGTACACATTGAAAAGTTCTAAAAAACAAAAAGTATAGAAATGAAACTTCAGTATTTCACAGGTATGTATGAGTATGGACAATAAGAGAAGAGTGTGAAATATTTAAGTTCTTCAATTTCCATAAAATTAGTTTTTTTTAGGCAAGAGGAGGTTTATTTCCTACTTGGACATGGTTTTTTATGTCTTCATTTTCCTATATTTACTATTTTATGTTTTAGAGTTTAGCAATGTAGGCAAGGCTTCGAAACCACTAACATATTTGTGTACTTGTACATGTTTCATAAGCTAGAATAACTCTAAGGTAAAAAGGTAAGGACAAGCCTAGTGTTGATCACATTTAAGCCACAAGCAGACTTAAATTCTCTCATTTTTTTTCTAATAATTTGTACAGGCAGGTTGCCTTTAGCTGAAACTTTATTTTCCCTCTCCCACATCCAGCTGCAACTAGACAAAATAGTTTGTATCTTAATAATCTCCACTTGGAGGCGACCTTTAGTTAAAGGGTAACAAAATTCAAGTTTCAAACATTCTTGTAAAACATAATATTTCACAGCAAACAATGAAAATATAACACACTGAAATTCAACGATTCCAAATAAGAGGTGTTAAATTGTATGTGCAACATTTTTTAGTACATGCCATAAGAGTGAATGCATGTTGGCCTAGTGGGGAGTGTTAGCCTAGTGGTTAATAGCGGTGTGCTTGTGCTCTGAGAAGGTTGCAAGTACCTGGTGTGATCCCCTTAGCCACCACTCTGGGTTCCTGAGCAAAACCCTTAACCCCACACTGCTCCCCGGGTGCGACACAATGGCAGCCCACTGCTCCCCAAGGGGATGGGTTAAAAGCAGAGGTAAATTTCTCCAATGTAAGATCAATAAAGTTTAATGTTGTACTGGCTGTAAAAGAAAGATGAGGTTCACAGCCATGAAGATAATAATGATATTTATTAAAAATCAAATGATTATATAAAAAATATATTCATAGTCTACCTTGTATCTAAAATGTAGACTATGGTCCCCTGTGACCTTCCAAGGGGAAGATACAAATAATACATAGATGTTACACTTGGCAATGAGGTGCGATTGCATAGAAAATCCTCATACCTGTCTTTCATTCTGCTAATAAACTGAATTACAGTGGAGTTTGTGCCTCCACAGTCCGACCGATGGTGTAGAGCAGGCATCCCCAAAGTCTGTCCTCTAGGGCTGCTGTCCTGCAGGTTTTAGAGGTTTCCCTGCTCCAGCACAGCTGATTTACATTGATAGTTGATTAACAGGCTTTTGCTGAACTGCAATCATCAGAATTGAAGTCTGTCAGATTTGTAGAAAACATCTGGAATTTATGATGTAACCTTGATACCCAAGGCCACAAAAACAAATGAAAAAAACAACAACAAAAAAAACAAGTAGGATCCAAAAAAGTTAGTGTGTAATCCAAAATGAAAGTTCCTGTCTTTACTCAGTGCCCCCAGCAGATAGACCAAATTCTAAAGCTGTTTGTCTGACAAAACTTTTTATTTTGGTTTCTAAAGAAATATTAACCCTAGAGCTTTTGTTTTAATTGACAGAATTCATTAGATGCTGTGCTGTAACGTGCACCGAATATAATTTAAAAACAAGAAATTAGACCTATAATGCTTTATTCTCTGTCAATGTCAAACTTGTAAAAGCTGATTTAGTCCTGTTATTTTGCTTGCACAACATTGCTTTAATACGCAGCCTGCAGGAGCCTGGACAGCCATAGCGCCTCTGTATTTTGATGTCAGAGGATAAATGCTAGGATTTTTTTCATCTTAAAGGGAAATGAAGCAGGTAGGAGGCTGTGCAGGTGGCTAATTACTCCTTATTCTATTTTAGGTAGATAATAAACATCACCTTGCAGCTTTTTTTGCTTGCAATTTAACATGGCTTAGTTGCTTTCGAGCAATTCCAATGCGACATATTAGGTAGCAATTTGATGAGATAATCACATTTTTATCTAGAAAAATCACTGCTTTTGGAATGAGTCAGACAAACTGATTGCAATCCTTGAAATGCTTAAAATCTAAATTAAAGAATGTGCTGGAAAACAATCAGAAAGCTTGGGTGATTCAGTGTGCGTCCTTGTCCTACCAAACCAGCCAGTGGATTTGGTGTCCCATAAGTCACTAGCGATGCATGCGCTTATGCATTCTGTATGACTGTATCTGTAATTGCTTTGTGTTTTCTCTGACAGGAGAACAAACAGCAGACCTCAGGATTTGTCATGTAAAAGGCATAAACCCAACATTTGGAGAATCATCCCATAACTGTAATTTTATGCTTATCACAATGACCTCTTTACAGATAACAGAGAGCAGGAGGATTCATTGTGCTGTTTTCTCTCGTAAGGCTACCACATCCACTGCGTTCAGCCTGGCGCACGTTTCGCTTCATCTCGAGCAAGAATTTGTCACTGAGCAAGCGTGTAATGATATTACTTCTGTGCACTGAGAGCTTGTAATTGGTGTGAAATTATCTTATTAAATGAAGCCACTGGAAACTCTCAGGCTTGAATAACCCAGCATTCTGGGTAGCAGTTCGCCAGGTCAATGGCGGGTCAATTCAGAGAAATAGAAAAGTCATTGAACTGGCCAGCCCCAAACCAAGAGGAAGATTGTTCTTTTCTGTGTTTCTGTGACCCCATCAGAGGGAGAAATTAGGCATTCATTGGAGGGAGAACAGAAAACTGTCACATAAAGGCAGAGAGCAGTCTTCCCAAAAGGCCATTTGCATTTATGGTTTAATAATGTAATGACTCTCTGGTGATACAGGACATGTATTAGCAGAGAACATGCAGTGAGCTGGTCAGCAGATTTCTGTTATTGAATGTCTAAAATACTCTTTGATTATGTGCTTTAACAGACAAATCTATTTTCCTTTTATTTTCTCTTTTACTAGCTTTAGAACAGAGATATGTCATTTAGTAATATTGCAGTCTTTCCGTTGCAAATTTAAAGTCCATCTAAGAAATAGATAAACTTGCTCAAACATATTTATGAGCATAATTGATAATAGGTAAAACATACAATCTTTTCACAACTTTTGACTTACAATTTTTAAATTCACTGCATAAAAAATGTTTTCTCCTCGTCAGATATTAAATCAGCTTTACCTAACTAATGGCAGTTAGAATTACCAAAACTAACTATCTATTTATTAAAACCACATTAAAGGGAAGGAAATTTGTTCCGATTTTTGATTCAGAGCTGCATGTTGGAGAGTTTGTAGCATTGTAGCAGCAAGAAGGTTCCGGGGTTGATTCTCGGCCTGGGGTCTTTCTGCATGTGCGGGTTTTCTCCAGGTACTCCGGCTTCCTCTCACAGTCTAAAAACATGACAGTTAGGTGAATTGGCCTCTCTAAATCGTCCTTAGGTGTAAGTGGTGAGTGTCCATCGTTTTGTGTCTGGCGACCTGTCCAGTGTGTACCCCGTCTCTCGCCCATAGGCTGCCGGAGATAGGTTCCAGCCCCACCGCATTCCTGACGGAATAAGCAGGAGAAATTGGATGGATGATTTTTTACCTATATTATCTATAGTTATATAGTTATAACTATATTATAAGCTTTTGATAGGTTAACATTGAACATATGATGAGCACATATGTAGATATATTTTTAGGAATTATAAGGTGAGTGAAGCTGGTAATAGTTAAATAAGTCCTGTAAAACATGGTCTGAAAGGCCACTCAGAGAAGAAGAATTGGCACTCTCAAATCAATAGGGGTGGGTATTACAAAAGAAGTCATGATTCGATTCGAATCACGATTCACATGCCACGATGCGATTCTATCACGATTCAATCCGATACTTGTAATATCGCGATGCATTGCAATATTTTCACTGGACACTGTTGGAAAAAAATACAGCCAGTGGCTGATTGGCTGTGTATGATCTAGATAGAGTCTTTAATTGATACATAACTGAAAGCAACTGAATTCATACATAGCTGCATTTATTGGGACGACTTTCGGAGGTATTGCCATGAAAACAAATACTGGACACAAATATTACAATTGGTGGTGTGGAAACACTGACAAAAAGATCTTAGGATTCATCAAACTTAAAATAACAAAATAAGGATAATCAGTGTCGTTTACATGGCCTTAGTGGTCCTTCAAACCAATTAAATGAAAACATTCAAATGCATGACATTTGGTGACTTTTGCAAATTACGTGTGTCATATCAATTTCCTTTTTACTTTCTTTGTTTTTAAAGCCAAAATGCATCCAAACATCTGACTTGAAATGTGATTGAGCCGGGCGTATTTTCTTTGTCTCCTCCACATTCTGTTTATAAATGACTCCTTGCAGTATCCCGCGGACAGCAATGCTTGTGACACACGGCAGCGGGCGTCAACACATCCACAGCAACATCTACTGGACTGGAAGTTGTATTACACTTGTTTTTGGCTGATGTGCGCCAACCATTCATGTATTTTATTTATTGAATCGATACTTGGCATCAAGAATCGATGCAGTAGATCACAACAATTAGAATGATAATTATTTTGCACACCCCTAGAAATCAACATAAAAAAGAAAGATCTAATTACAGTTTAATAATTAACATAGTATGTTATGTTTTATGGAATCAAATTCAAATGAATTGGAGCTGTTTTGCCATAATAACTTGAAACATTTTGGGTAAAAAGTTAAACGCTTGTAAGCAGGGAAATGATACTTTCAGTCATGTAAGGGTATAACAGCATTGTGTTTTACTGCTGGAGGGAAACTGCTCAAACAAAATATATGGCAACCACAGGAAGAAAGCTCATGGAAATAATGCAGAGATATCTCATAGCATCAGATAAGCTTTTAGCATAAAAAAGTCTTCATCAGCTAATCAACTAATCAACTTATATCATTAATCAATCTTTATTCATACCCATAGGTAGCTTTGATTATAGTGAGCTAAGATCCAAAGCTTCTGGGACAACTTAACCAACTTCCATGGTGCATGAAGAGGCTTATGGCCTTCTTTGAGGTCGGGTTGTTTGAAACAAAGTCTGTTCCTGTACTTAAAGTGTAGCTGAAGTTTTCCCCTTACCATTAGAGTGAGCTGGGTCAGCTTTTTATTTTCATAAACAAGACATATGATGTAGACACACAGTAGATGCAGCCTAAGTAAACAGGTGCTCAGTGATAAAGATAAATGACTGATGCTGTATTTCATTTAGCTTAGAACTTGAAACTGGGACATGCCACTGGCATTACTTCACAGGTGATAGCTTTGTTTTTTTTCTGCTTGTTTTTAAGCTTGGACTCATGTTCTCCATTGCTCATCTATGGCAGCTGTTACAACAGTAATACTAACATTAACAATTATGATAATCACTGGAAAGTAATAATTGTGTGACTGACTACATGTTACATAAATAATGAAGAAATCCTAAAAACAGTTAAAGACAGAAAGTTATACTACAGCTATTTGGGTAGTTGTGTATGGTCATGTTCCTTTGAATCGTGGTCATGAATTTCAGGGCCATTCCATGTCAATTTTACTGAGAACAAATCAGCCTAAGCGCACTGCCAAATTAGTTCAAATTTTGTTGAAAGAGCTTTGTTATCAGAGTTGAATGTTGTCTGCGAGCAGGATAGATAACAGGCTGAATATAGCTACACCAGATCTGTCGGGAAGGAATGGCCAAAGTATGAACATTAAAAAAACAATAAATACTAGTTGAATCTGTCTCTGATGAATTAAGAAATGGTAAATGGCCTGCACTTATGTAGTGCTTTTTCAAGTCAGAGGACTTGACCAAAGCACTTTACACTACATTCAGTCAATAACTCATTCACACACACATTCACACACTCATGATGGCAACTACATTGTAGCCACAGCTGCCCTGGGGCTCACTGACAGAAACAAGGCTGCCTCACACTAATGCCACCAGTCCCTCCAACCACCATCAGTAGGCAATGCGGGTGAAGTGTCTCATTTACATGACTTGCAGGGCCAAGTCATGTGAATTGAGAACTACTGCAACAGTTATGGAAAGACAGTAACATCTGACGTTACTTCTTATGAGTCAACATTTGGGTGAGAAACTTTTAATTATATCTCATAAAAAGTTTTCTTTGCCCAGAATCTTGCTAGAAATGATTTTAAGCAAAATTCTATTTTTACTTTGTTACTTTTGATTCTATATTTGCATTAGATTAGATCATTTCTAATTAGGAAACAGATGACTTCTGCCTCTATGCTGCCAACAATATGGTTCTGAATGCAAGAGACATTTGTCATACCTGCCTTGACAGAAGCCACTTCATTTTCTGGACATAATCTTATTCAGCTCACATGGATTGGCTGTTGTACCAGCTTGGTTCTGACACAGGTGTAGCACATGGTTAGCCTGCAGACTCAAAAGCTGTAAATGCATTTTCTGCTCCGCTCTGCCACGCCTGAATAAACTCCACCAGAGCAAAATGAGACACTGCTGCTTCACCAGTCATGTAGCGGGTCAGCCTCTCCTAAAAACTTAATTAAATCTAAGACGGTTTCTTTAGAAAATACCGCCATAAACAGATAATATAATGTTGTATAAGCAGTCTGTCCCTGAGCTGTTGTCTGCTGCTTGGAGTTTTGCTTACTTACAGTTCTGTACGGTTTTCTATACATATTTTTCAGGATTCTAGTATTGAGAAAAACAAGAAAGTTTGTTGGTCCTTGGAAAGATGTTATACAGCACAATAAGATTTGGGAAAACAAAAAAGAAGGAAAAAAAAGTTTGTTGCAAGGATTTTACAGTTTGAAAAAATAGAAAATTACACCATATGCCAACCATCACAAGGATGTTCATGACAAGGAAGGGCTATATATACTGCATGCATCATTTATGCCCCCGCACACTGAAATTACGACCGGCCCACTGGGCAAATGCCCAGTATCATAGATTACCAGTCCAAGCCTGCCCAGGTGTAAGACTTCTGGTCTAATCTCACAGCAAAATTCAGTTTATTGACAACAAATCGATTGGGCAAGTCTTCGTCCTTCAGCTTTCCCCATGCCTGATTCATCCACTCCTACAATATCCAATTATGTTTTCTCCCTGTGATGCCATCTGGGCACTGTTTCTTGTAAAATCTTCAAAATCAAAAATTAAATTTTTCAAAACCTCATAACTTCCCAAAACTGATAGAATAAAAACAGCTAAAAAAATTATTTTATTTCATGTTAATCATGTCCCATAAATGGCAATTATTTAAAAGGATTCTTTTTCTTTGTATGTCTTTTCTGTCTAACAAAATGAAATCATTTAGTGAGCTGTGGCTTTAAGTGCTTTAATGTGTGGGAACATAGTTTTTCTGTGAGGGGGTGAGAATGTGTGAAGTGTGGTACGCTGTCAGGTAGGGTGTGAGAATATTTAATTTTTACCACTTGCCTACCTTCTGCTGCTGTTTCTTCTCTACCATTTATCTTTTCCTACATCAGTGTTTCACATTTCATCTAATGTAGGTGAGAAATATTTGATCAAACCAAATGCCATATGTTGCCAGTGCTTACAGTCGCAAACTTTTATTAACAACTCACATTATTTGAGACAAGATTCTAATTGAATAGAACCTGCATGAGATTTGGATTTATGTTAAATAGAAATGTATTGTGAGCAAATACTTTTTAGAACCACATTTCATTTGAATTATATCTGAAAATCAATTTTTTGACCACCCTGTCTGGACTTTTTTTGTCCATTCTTTTCTACCAGAAAAGGTAAGCCTGACTGGACTGACAGGGTCCCTGAACATCATCTTTTTAGTTCTTTTCACAGATGTTTCAATGGAACTAGCTCTGAACTCTGACTAGGCCATTCTACCATATTGATAGGCTTTGATTGAAGCAATTCTCTAGTAACCCTAGTAGCTGGTACATTCTAGCAGAACAACAACTAATCTCAAGTCTTTTTTAGCCTCTAAAAGGATTTATTCAGTTACTGTTTCTTCATTTAGCTCCATCCATCTTCCCTCTAAATCTGACTGAATTTTCTGCCCCTATTGAGTAAAGCTATCACTACGGTATTGTTCTTTCACCACCATCTTTCTACATTGATCTAAAAAGTAGTTGGTTAGTCTCCCTCTACTTGTGATCATACTCGTTGTCTAAGGGCAGCAGTCTAAGCAGAGATTCCCAGACTTCTCTAACCTCAGGGTTAGCTCCCAGATTAGCCGAGAGACATAGTCCCTCCAGAGTGTGCTGGGTCGTCCCAGCTGCTCCCTGAAGTGGCTCTACTTCAAGCCTCTCCAGAAGGACTGAGCTTCTAACCCTATCTGTATGGAGCCCCCAGCCACCCTAAGAAGAAATCTCATTTCAGCCACTTGTATTTTTGGATCTTGTTCTTTCAGTCATGATCCAGATTTCATGACAATAGGTAAGGGTAGGAACATAAGCCAACCAGTAAATCTCTTCACAATAACAAACAGGTGAAGCCTCTGCATTACAACAGCAGCCACACCGATCCATCTATAGATCTCCTAATTCATTTCTCCCTGTTTTGTGAACAGGACCCCAAGATACCTGAACTCCTCCACTCCTACAAAAAATTGTTTGTGGTTTTGCAAAGCAATGCATACCACGATTTTCAAACCACAACAAGCTGTTTTTCTGATTTCTCTTTCTCAGGTTTTCCATATTTTTAGACACTACCATTAAATCTACAAAAAAGACATTGATAATAAAATGCAAGGCCAGCTGCTTGCTGCGTACTGTGAGGTAACAGTCGCTTTGTCATGTCAGATAATGTATTTACTGTCTCAGTCCAGACAATGATGGATTTCAAATTTTTCTCCTAAGCAAGAAAAATGAGTGTGCACATAATTCTCAATGCATCATCCACTGTAATGCATCATGTCACTGTTATACATTCAGCTGTAAATTGAAAGTGAAGTATTCCCTTCCAATTATACACAACACTGTGTGAAATGGTTTCCAGCCACCTTTTGGCAGCAGTTTAAAATCCCCCAAACCAAGGAAATCTTGTTCTTCTTAGAGTTTCCCTACTGGTGACACTTTCCTTTCGTGACTTACTGAGGATGTTGTCACTTTACTGCAATTTTGTTTTTGAAATTGTAGTGACCTCCCAAAATGTTTAGCTTCTTCGAACAAATCCCTAATTATAATGGTAAACCTTTCCAAATACAGCTGTAAAAGTTATATTTGGAGTGTATCCACTGTTGTCATACATAATTTGAACAACTAAACCGATTTGTACTTGACAGTCAACAGTTCACCTCTTTGACTACAATTTTATCAAAACAAATTAAGATCCAAACATGAGTCACTGCAAAATCTAGATTTATTCTCAACCTCCTACAGTATCTTATTTCCAATAAAGCTGCAGCACCCTGGCCTAACAGAACTGTAGATGCATAAAATGATTTTATAAGGAAATATTTGAATAATGATAAAATTCAAAAGGCTGCCTGGTATTTGAAAAAAGTTGAAAAGTGATGAGAAAATAACCCATAAAGGAAGAAAAATTGCCTCGTTATTCTATCTGTTACACTTTCAGGGTTTCTTTGATTTAGGTGCAGCATCATTTACCATGGTTGTGATGAAAATAAAAATGTAAAATCATGACAGCCTGCTCTCTAAGCTTATAGTAATGGTGCTACATATTGAATTCAAAGCACATTTATATGTGAGCCTTCATAAATCTCTTTCACTGTAAAAGAGGGGACCCAGTTTGGCTTAAGAGCAGCTAGGGAGAGCTTACCGGTGCTACGGTTAGTGGGATTACTCCCTATTGTCTGGTGTTTAAAAGGTAGGGCGCCCAATATGAGGCGGCTCTAAATCATTCAACAAGCCAGGTGAGATTAATTGAATATTAAGCCTTAAATCAATGATAATCAGTGGCTGTGTGTGTAATAGTGGATCTTAGGTCATTGTATTGATCTCTGTTCCTGAAGGAATCTCTGCAGTTGGTTCTCATATGACTCACTAATCCTTATTTTTACTCACCCGTCTTAGACTGGCTCCTCATTACTATGCTGAAAAGGTTGAAGAGATTTCAGTTTGACACACGCTGTTTTCTACTCTTTTTTTAGTGGAAAAGTTGTACTTGTGCAAATGTACTCAGACCCCTGCCAACCTTTTCAGACCTTCAAACACATGAATGTTTGATTTTATGCAAATGAAATCCTTATAATTGGTTTAGGGGTGTTGTGCATGAGGGTTGCAGAACTGTTTTGCTGCTAGTACCAACCCTGCTAGACTTTACTCCTCTGTGAGGACAAAGCTAATAATCTGTTATGCAGTTTTGGTTGAAAAAAGCCTCTCAGTTGGCATTAGCCTTTCATTATCAAGACACTCCAGACTCACCTTGAATAATAAAGAAGTCAGACTCTTCTGTCTCAACAAAAGAAATGCTCCTGTCTCCTGCCTTGGCTGGATGTTTGAAGTAATGATGCGATTCTCCTACCTGCAACTCTGTCTCATTTTTTAATCATGAGATCCAGATTTCGGAACAAATGTCCAATGCAAACAGCCATGTTTGGTCCAAAAGATTCCTACATCAATTTCCCATAGTTGCAGAAATAGTTTTCTTATCAAAGTTTATTTGCCTGGGACTTTCTCCAGCTGTCAACAAGGGATATGTTGTTAAAAAAAAACAAATACGTATTGCTGTTCAAGTTATTTTCTTTTTTAACACAGTTTCAGTAAAAGCAGGCCTCAGATTCACCCTCCCTGGCCTTTTTACACACCCTATCAATTGGGGGGGAAAAAACAAAGGAGATAATACCACTGTGAGACAGTGCTGGCTTAGCATTTTACACTTATTTCCTAAGTTATCTTTTAATTTGACCAACATGTTTCTTCCGAATGGAAATTATATTTAGAGGTTTATTTAGAGTGGACCAACCAGACTCCAAACATGGACCTGACAGAGAGTCTTTGGAGGAAACAAAAGATTAGGGTGATGAGAAGAAGGGCTTCCAAGCTCAAAGATTTGGACTCCATCACCAAAGATAAATCATCATAACAGAGCTCATATAAAATGCTAGTCAGTGATTATAAAAAAGGTTTGAGTTTGAATATTGAAGCTACAATTTTAGCTATTCGGTAGGATTTGTTATGTTGTGGGTTTTATTTATTTATTTATCTCTCTCCCCAAATTCCTATAAGCTTTGTTAGAATGCCATCTTTTTGACTTTTTTGTATAAAGATCTTCTTGCTTCTGCCACTAACCTGATATTGGTCATAAATGGGTCTGCAACCAGAGAAATTTGAGAGCTGTGAAATGCATTCACAAAGGTAAAACCTTTTTTTTAAAGATTCTTAGACTGTTACTGGTGGGTAATGAAAAATGATTCCAGTTCCCCCATTAACATTTACTGAACTTATCTTATGTTTCCTGCATAGGATGCTTCCTAACAGAAAAAGTGATATGCTTCAGGGCACGGCACTTATAGATGTTAGGTCATCAGGATGCAGGATGTGATTTTAAATGTTCTTTTTGGGTCAGAAGACTGTGTTCTATACAGTAGTTATTTATATGCTTTGAAAAACTGCAATGTTGATTAATCTATTATATTTTTACTATTTTTATTTTAGGCTCTGGAATATGATATATGGTAGTTTAATTATCAAACTGTTTCCTTAAACAACTTCAGATCAGATCAGTAAATGTATAAATAAATTAGGAAAATACTACCCAGTAAACAGAGGTGGAGTTGTCTTGAACCCTATCTTAGGTTAATTAAGGAGGATTTAAGTAATGATCCAAAGATTTTAAACTTCACCTTATTGCAGTCCAATCAGTGGGTATTTCATTAATTCTTGTCCCAGATCTGAACCAAGCATTGTTATCATATCTCTTTCTAGTTGCTCTGCCAGGTTGGCCAAAGGCCATTTGATGGTCTCTACATGAACTGACATATTTTTCTCTCTTTTCTTTTAAAATAAATTATGCAGTTGACTTCTACTTTTTAGTTACACGAACAGACACAAGCAACACTGGGAAAAATCCAGTTTAAAATTGTATTTATCTGCTTATGCAGTGATAGTAAAGTAGACATTTAAAAAATCAATGATGTCATTGTGCTCTGGCTGGTGTTGCAGAACAAAAGTAACTATATCAACAAAATATAATCAATTATCCTCCTGCAACTCTAGTCTGGTTTTAGATGTGAATGTTTAAGATTTTTATTTAACTTTTAGACATATTAAAGTTAAATATGTTACTTCAATGACTCCTGTGTTTTTTGATGAAGCTAAACTGCTGAGCCTGTGCACATGTGACAGGTGGATTGTATAGGGCGACAGGTGGCCTGTTTCCCTCACACAAGGACACATTCTCATTACCAGCCTCTGCACTAAATGCATACATTATGTCTGGTGCATATACACACCTGATGCCATCAAAGCGTGTCTGGTCACACTTGAGCTCATCTTTGACTGTGGGTTTGGTTGAACTGAGATATGAAACATAGAAGCCCTGTGTAGATCTAATAGATGTTACCTACACAGCTATGTGCATCAGATGCAGGTCCATCCACCTCTCTTTAGCACAGGCCAAAAATAACCAAGAAAATAGAGGATGGATTGCAGAGAGATCTATTGTCTGTCAGAAGTCAGGATATTCTCTTCAACTTCAACAAATATTGATATTTTTCATCCACATTCGCCTTTTTTCATTTTATAAAGAGTAGTATGAGGGTGGTTTATTGTGTGACTCAAATACTGATCACTCAATATACCCTATATACAACAGTTTTTAAAACTACCTCATATTGAAGCTAGATGGCACCTTCACAAAATAAATCCACCTAAAGATGTATAGTCTTGTATCAACACAGTCCCCATTTGACTTAAAGAGGTGTGAGAGGGACATAACTTTTTTGAGCGCACATCTGTGATGAGACGTGGCAGTTCCTTTTCAAGGTGAAAACATGTCAGGATCCTAGTTTCATCATCAAATAACCTGATGGCGACAGAGCTATTCCATGGCATGTGGTCAATGTGTCGTAATCATCTGAAAGCAGCTCAGAGTTCTCAAAGAGTTCTCTAAGTACACTTTTGGCATTGCATTTGCTATGCTTGTCACACTGACAACTGCTTCAGGTTATACACAATCAAATGATAGAAATTGTCAATCAGGAAATGATAAATAAAGTGGTAGATAAAAGTAGTAATGAAATAAAAGTAGTGACAAAATAATAAAAGAAACACAAGCTAAAGCCCCATTTACTCTACCCTCTAAAAGCCGTTACGTGCCGAGTTCGGACCAAGCTTGGATCAGCTTGGTTCCTTATGACCATTTACGGTACTACTGCTCTCTAGAGGGAAACTAGCAAATAACTATGGCGACATCCAGGCAGCATTTGGTGAATTTACTTGACAGAGTCAGGTTTTGGGAAGTGGATATGACAAACGATAGTCAAATCAGTTCTTACAGACGCAGGAAACAACGACAGACGTTGGGGTTCATCGAACTAATAAGCAGAATCATCACTGGAAATCGTGTGGTAAGGTAGGGAAGCTAGTATTTTTATGAATGTCTGAAATGTCATGATTATCGAGACTGAATGTAAGGAGATGATGTGGTGTGCTCATGTGCTCTTTGTTATCTGAGAACCGAGCCAGGCCTAGCCCTACTGTTGAACTAGTACTATTTTAGCGCAGTTTGTTGTGTCTGGTTCAGTTTTGCATGCCATTTACCAACAGCTCTCGGTCACTGTGCTCGGACCGAACACAGCACGGTTTCAAGGTAGTGTAAATGGGGCTAAAGTCAACATCTCACATTTAATTGGCTTACAAAAGCCAAATAAAAGAAATGGGTCTAAAGAAGAGATTAAAAATCAGAAAGTGAATAGGCCTGTCTATTGGCCAAGGTAAAGTCATTCCACAGCTCATGGGCTGCAACAGAAAAAGCTCGGTCCCCTCTGAGCTTGCGTTTTGTCTTTGGCACCCTCAGTAACAACTAGTCAGCTGATCTAAGGGAACGAGAGGGTGTGACTTTATGTAGCAGCCCAGAGAGGTTGGGTGGGGCCATTTAGAGCTATAAAAAATGAAAAAGGATGTTAAAATGAATCCTTATATGTACTGGCAGCCAATCTAAAGAGGCTAAAGTTGGGAAATATGATCATAATCACTTGTGCCTCTTAAGAGACCTCTGAAGCTGGAAAATGCATGACTCACTGATACACTTAAAAAGTGCATAACAGTAATCCAACAGAGTAGGTTACAAAGGCATAGATTACTTTTTCAATATGCTGATGTGAAAGGATAAGCTTATATTTGCTAGCTACCTCAAGTGGAAAAGATTTTACAACAGTCCTAGTGTAGGTTTGGGGCTGCTGATTGGACCGGACCGGGCACTGGAACCGAGCCATCAGCTACAGGGGTGGTCTTACCAGGCAGGCGGGGGAAAGCACTGGGCTACCGTCACCGGGTCGGGTGATGCTGGCTCCCTCCCCCCTGTCTTCCGGAGTTCCCGGACCAGCCCTGGAGCTCACGGCTTGGTTCCGCTGCACTGTAGTCGACCAAAATCCTGGATGATTTTGAAATCCCCCCGGACATTTTTTTAGGTATGAAAAGTAGGACTGAGTCTTTGCTCAGCAGCTTTGCTCGTTGTGAACCAACCAATCAGCACACAGCTCATCTAGATATTCATGAGCATGCCATAAAAGGAAAAAAACCTGTTGTTTCATTCTGGGGCTTCTAACCAGGCTTATATTAGGGCTCATAGAACAGCAAATATGCCATTCTCAGCCCAACTAATGTTACACACCCTATTCAGAGACCTTAAGGACCTGCACCCTATATAATCATTCTATGACCCCTTTAAGAAATTTAGAGACAACAAGGATATGTGGCCATCAAACTAACAAGCCCCATCATGAAATAAATAATGTTTCTAAATGCCTAATATTTACAGTATGAGAGAGAAATGTGCTGTACTTAATAGTGTACCAGAGTAATTTCTCTAAAGGTCAAACAATGAAGTCCTCTGCACTTAATGGAGTGCATAATGTATATAATAGTGGATTTGTGTAACATCTGAATTACTGGTGGGCTGCTTGTCATGTAACATGGGTGAAAGCATGGGCTTGGGTCAAAAAGCTGCAAAAAGCAAATGGAAAGCATAAAAATGTAATCTATTACATTTGCATTGGTTTAAGTTCTTAGAGAGTTATTCGTCTTTCCCTGCTTTTTTAAGTTTGTTGTAAGCATTACGGTGGTTGAAATGATCAATACCTCGATATTATGTATAAAGATGGATAAGATACCTATATTAATCAAAATCAATATAAACTGACGTCTCCACTCTGGAGGGCCGAAACAGACATGATTAAAAATAAAAGCAAGTTTTATTGTCCAAAACATCAACCAATACCTTTAAAATGTACTGAATCATAAAAAAAAATTCTACAAGTATTCTATGTTTTTTTTTAAATATCCTATTTATTTACTACATTTAAAATGTATTTTTATACATTGTTTTGTATCTCTAACATGTTTTTTTCCCCAACATATTATTTAAGCCTTTTAAAATCACTATTTTGTAACAAAGTATTTATTGTGCTATTTTAAGTTTTGTTTTTACTTCTGTTAGTTTCTCCAGAGCCTTGTCCACACTTAATGGTTTTGCCCCAAAAGGAAAACTAAAGTTACATTTGTCTCATTGTAAATAATGTTCATATATCTCTAAAACAAACATAACCTTGGCTGCTGCTGTGTTGAAAATGGCTTTGGGTATTTTTTTGTATCAGTACCTAGTTTGAACCTTTACTGTTGTGAAAACCTCTGCCTTTTTCATTACGAAAATTGACTAGTGTGTCATAGTTTAAATTCTTTATAAAGCTTGATAAAAAGATCAGCTTAAAAGTTTCTCGTACAGCATTATATTTACTTAAGATAACTAGTTAGTCTGAACCTTTTAGGTAAGACTTTGAGGTTTACAAGATGTCTTGCTACCTGTTACGGACCCAGTCATATATGTTCCTAATGAAGACGGGAGAATCAGAGAACATTATTAGACTATTAAGTCTTGATGCATATATTAAGGACTTTAATAGATTTAGTAGATTTTAACAGGTGTTATTTTACTGAAAGAGAAATTATAATTCACTTACTGGAACAAAACATGTAAGAAAAGGCTAAAGTAACTCCTAGTATTACATCATCTTACTCATTGTGTCAAATTGAGGAACAACCTCAAACTCTGCAAAAGTTGTGTGTGGCTCCCTTTGATTCACTTGTAAGTTTGCTAACCAGCCTAGAATTGTCTTTTGAAATAAGAAACAAGCTTACATGATCGTAATGAAAAATCTGCCTACTTGTGTCAAAGGAGACGGGGTGGGGTTTGAAACATGCTTTGAAGTGATAGCCTGAATGTGATTGAGAGGAAGGCACTATCTGTGGGCCGTAATTGTCTGAAACGACTATCAGAGGAGGCAGGCTGCTTTTGATTGTGATTCACTTTTCAGGCATTCAAGTGTAGCCAGTTGACCTCAATTAACAACGTTAATGGGTACAGCCTTACCCAGAGACATTTCTTTTTACTGTAAGAAAGATGTTTTTTTTTCTCCTCTGGGATGTGTAAAGATGAATAAATTAGACTGTCAGTTGTTCTTTCAATTCAAATTAATGACATCTGGCATTAAACTGGCACATAAATGTTATTTATGTTAAAATATTAATGCTATATCATAATATAAATGCATTAAAAATAATAATTTTACTGATAAAAACAGTTCTTAAAATAAGTTCTAAAAGTTTGAACAAAATGTGCAGACTGTTTATCTGTTTTTTGGGGGGGCTGGGGAAGCTCGGGAAGCACAACCCACTCACTAATGGACTAAATGCATGAGCTGTATGTTCACTTGACACATAAAGCACAAAGTGGGGGGCAGAATTGTTAAGGAAATCCATGAATTGCTCTTGTGCTTTATCCATCCATCCAACCATCCATCCATCCATCCATCCATCCATCCATCCATCCATCCATCCATCCATCCATCCATCCATCCATTTCCTTCCGCTTATCTGGGGCCGGGTCACAGAGGCAGCAGTCTACGCAAAGATGCCCAGACTTTCCGATCAATGCACACTTCCTCCAGCAGCTCTGGCGGGACCCCTAGGCGACACCAGGCCTGCTCAGAGACATAGTCCCTCCAGCGTTTCCTGGGCCTTCCACGAGGCCTCCTCCCAATGGGACATGCCTGGAGCACCTCCCGAGGGAGGCAACCATGAACTTCTGAAACAGATGCCCGAGCCACATCAGCTGGCTCCTTCCGACGTGGAGGAGCAAAGACTCTACTCCGAGCTCCTCCCGGGTAACTGAGCTTCTCACTCGATCTTAAAGCGTGCGCCTAGCCAACGCGCTAAGGAAACTAATTTCGGCCGCTTGTATTCATGATCTTGTCCTTTCAGTCATTACGCAGATCTCATGAACATAGGTGAGGGTAGGAATGTTGATCGATTGATAAATTGAGAGCTTTGCCCCCCGACTCAGCTCCCTCTTCACCACGACAATCCTATACAGCGACTGCATCACTGCCAACACTGCACCAATCCATCTCTCAGTCTCACGCTCCATCTCTCCCTCACTTGTGAAAAGACCCCGCAATACTTAAACTCCACAACTTGAGACAAGGACTCGGCACAAACCTGAAGAGGGGAGTCCACTTTTCTCCGGTGGAGAACCATGGCCTCAGATTTGGAGGTGCTGATACTCATACCGGCATGATGTTCATTATGGACAAACTGTGATTAGCACAGAAGTGCAATAACAGAACACCGCTCGAGTTCAGATCGGGGAGGCCGTACCTAATGATAACCCCTGTCCAGGTCTTACTGTCACTCCCATGTGGGCGTTGAAGTCCTACAGTAAAACAATGGAGTCCACAGTTGAAGCGCCATCTAGTACCCCTCCCAAGCAATCCAAAAAGGCCGGGTACTCTGCACTGATGTTGGGCCCATAGGTCGAAACAACGGTGAAAGACCTGTACCCAAGCCGGAGGCGTAGGGAAGTTACCATCTCGTTCACTGGGATGAACTCCAACACCTAACAACTGAGATGGGGGGCAATGAGCATGGCCACCCCAGCTAGCTGCCTCTCACCGTGGGCAACGCCAGAGAAGTGGAGCACCCAGCGTCTCTCCAGGACATGGGATCCGGAACCCAAGCTGTGCATAGAGGTGCATCCGACTATATCCAGCCTATACCTTTTAACCTCCCATGCTTTATCACATTTGATAAATTGAGTAAAAAAAAAATCATCTAATCAAGTGAAAAAGCTCTTAAAAACTAAAGGTATGTCAGTGAATCCAAGTTAACTCAAATCTTTGAGTTGACTTTTAAAAATTGTTTTTCCTTATACAAACAGACAAATGTATTCACATATCAAAACAATTGTCTCCTTTACTATTCTTTGTGGTTGACACTTCCAGAAGGGGAAGCAGATTTTCACCAATATGGTTTTAAGTGGCAGCAAAGAGCTGCTGACCTTGACTGAGGACATTGTCAGATGGTGAGAGGAATGCTTTGAGGGTCTCCTCAACACAACTGACACTCCTTCTGTGGTGGAAGCAGAGACTGAATGCTCACTTGTTCCTCACCAAGTCTGAAGTCACCATAGTGGTCAATAAACACCATCGTCGCAAGGGTTTTGGGGTGGATGTCATCCACCCTGAGTATCTTAGGTCTGTGGATGTTGTACTGGAGTGGTGGTTTCCCTGCATAAGACGAGGGGGTGTGTTCTAGCTACAGTGGTATCTCACTTTCTGCATCCCTAGGAAGGCCTATGCCAAGGTGCTGGAAAGGAAAGTCAGGCTAACTGTAATACCTTGGCTTTAGGAGGAGAAGGCTGTTTTTCATCCTTGCCTTGTAGTGTCTTTTGGGGGGCTGTCCAGGGTGGCCAGAAGGTCCCTTTACTAGGAGCTATCCAGTTGATGTACAGTAGAAGCAGAGCAGGGACTTGGTATGCACTGCTGGTATTAAGTTGGGCCTGTATGTTGGACTCTGGCAGGACTGCCAGGATAAAAGGTGTAAATGGGTCTGGTTTGGGAAACAGTGGATGTTGTTGTCGCTTTTTATGGATAATGTGGTTCTGCTGGTACCCTCCTGCCAACACCTACAGCGTGCACTGTAGTAGTTCACAGAGAGGTGCAAATAAGTAAGGTTCAGAGGAGACAGCATAGATGGCTTGGATATCTTTTGAGGATGCCCCCCCGATACCTCTCCAGGGAGGTATTTCCGTCATATTCCACCTAGAGGAGGCCCATGACACACTGGAGACCCTGTGCCTCTCATGCTTCCCCCAGCAGTGCTGGAGAAACTATCTGGTGAAGTCTCAGAGTCTCTCCTGAGACTGTTTTACCTGTGAACCGGTTTTCAGATAATCAGGAGATCATTAATATTAGTAAATATTTTCTTTTGCACATTTCCTTCCTTGTATTTGTTGCTCTAGATTGGTTGAAACGCATAAAAACCCACAATGAGGAGTCTAGAGACCTTATACAGCAGGGTAAATACTGCAGAAAAGGGATAAAGATTGCCACCCTGCTTTATCTTCTCAGCCGTAGCGTTTCATGCTTTTTGATGACTGATGATTCTATCCATATATCTACATGTGAGAGTTGCACTCTAATTTAACCTAGATGTTATATTTTATCCCCAAATGAAGTTGACTGAAAAATAATAATCTTTGAGGATTACACAAAGCATGAAAGATTGCTTATAAAACAAACAACTCAAAGAAATGTACCTTAAATGTAAAAGGACACAGATTAAGATCATTCTTCTCCTCAAAATCTTTGCATCAGAATCACTGGGGTGATGCAGAATTAATGAGAGAAAACTGCTGGGGAGGTGGTGGGCATGAAAGCATCAGACGTCTTCTGCTCTAAGAGAATTATTAAAGGGCCGGTTGCCAGGCGGAGACGAGGAGATCAGTGGAAGCCAGGCTCAGCGCTGCTCCGTGCAAGTCAGGAGGGAGGTCGAGAGCAGGAAAATATGTTCTGTTTTGGCTCCTGCCATTTAGTACCATCTGCTCGGTCATTTGGGTGTTTGTGTTTTATTTTTTTTCCCCTGTAAAGTTGACAGGGGGACAAATGCTGCGGGTGTGAAGCAAGTTAGAATGATGGATGCTCTCTGCTTGCAGAGTGTCAGTAAACACAGCAGCCTAGATCAAGCGTGATGCAGCAGAGTAGAAGTCAGAAAAAGTATGATGATGTACCGCTCATCATTAAATTGCTGTTCGTTTTGTCATAAGTCGAGATCAAGTTTTTCATTGATTGCATGATTTGAGGTATCTGAGGCTGCATACTTCAGACAATTTTACGTAAAATGGTACATGAAAGCAAACTATTGACTAGTTAATATCCTACCTGTTTTCCACTAGGTCAGAATAAAGCTTGTGCTTTTTGTGTTTAAATGTGGTTTTCCCATCCCCAATAGTTCTGATTAGCAAACATGCCTAGGACCTAATCTTTATTATAAAATACATGCAGATTTGTTTGCCTATGCACAGCAGATCTTCAGTCAACAGCAAAAGCAAATTATTATACTTAATTACATTTTATCTTTAATATTTTGTTTAGTGAAATATTAAATGGATGGATGGATGGATGGATGGATGGATGGATGGATGGATGGAAGAAAGAAAGGAAGGAAGGAACGGATGAAGGAACAAACAAAGGAACGAACGAAGGAACAAACGAACAGCTTTTGTTGTCTGCATCTCAGACTGAACCGGACGGGTTTCTGTTATCCAGAAGTACACTTACTCTCACACCAACCTGAGGGTATCGTTGTATCGCAACAAGCCTGTGTAAATTCTCAGTCATGGGTCATGGCAACCACAGGCTCTCATCAGAACAGGAACTGAAATTTTAAGCTTCATAGTTTATTTTTGGGGTCCCATACTCAAAGCTAATTTTGCTTTGTTCCTATCATGTTTTGTTTTATCTGTTAGGTAACCTCAGTTTATCTGTTCCATCTCAACCATGTTAAATTGTCTTGTTTTCTTGCCAGCTTGCAATTATCCAGATCTGGCCCTGCTGTTTTAAACCATTCATTTAATCCATGCTGTTACTGCCTCATCATATGCCATAACTTTATATGTGGTTTTTGCAGTGGTGTATATGTTTTTTGCAGATGTGTATTTGTATTCTAAAAGTGGAAAATACTGTTTTTGTCAAGTATTTTCAGTAAGGCTCCTATTTTTCACCTTCAACTTGTTATACCAGTGGTTTTGCTTTGTTGTCTGACTTTGCATAACTGAACATGGAAAACCTAAATGTGGACTGCAGGCGATTTTTAATGCTCCCGCCCAATTTATTTTTTCCTGCACATACAATAAGCAAATGATTGTACCTTTATACAGAGCAGTGGAGATTAAACTTAAGGGTGAAAATGACCTAAACTTTCCAGCAAAATTGGAATGAAAATAAGTAAAGGTGTGTGAGGCAATAAGAGTGACCAGTGCTGAGTAAATGAGTAAATATTTAACTGGGTAAAATTTAGTGTTTCTGTAATATTATGCTAAGATGCTAACAAGCACAGGGAGAGGGAATATATATTTTAAGTTTAAAGTTAGAAAGCATTAACATGTTTGATATAAATCAAACATTTCCTTGGTTTTTACACAACATATATATTGTAAACTTGAGTGAAAAAAAAATCGTCCATAGTTTTAAAGTCGTAGGAAAGCGGCTGTTCCAACGGTTGCATTTCCGAATTCTCCCGAGTGGTGCCCAACTTTACACGAGTCAATAAAGTGAATGTGATTGGTCGATTATCAAGGGGACAGGATTGTTGTGGCGGAAGGTTCACAAGCAAGTGGCCGGTGTCTCTGAAGCATCTTGCTAAACAGTTAGCAACTTAGTGCTAGTAGGTTCCAAATGGGAAATTACATTGGGACCATGTAGTACTAAATTGGTGGCTTAGAAACAACACTATCAAGGAACGCTATAGACAGCAGAAATATGCAAAAGGAGGACAGTTTTGTGTAGGACGTCGTGGATGAGTCTCCTCCGTCATACATTTTTTATTTAGAGGAGGAAATTGGGGACAAAGATGTTGTGGAAGAGGACGCCAGGGCGGCAGAAGCTTGGTTTGGTGTAGAAGTTTTACAGCCGTATATGTTTGAGCCCTTTCCTCACAACGCTGCCAGTTCTGTTAGCTCTACTCCTGCAGAAGACACAGACGTCCATCCCCGTGAACACTGGGACGGAACTCAATGGTATCGTTGCGTATATTATCTACAACATATGAATCAAGATCCTATGACTGAAAAAATATGATTGACAGATGACCGTTGATATATGATTTGGTGAATTTAGGTGTACAAGCTGACGTATAACTGGCCTGCCTAGAATGACGAAATAAAGAAAAAAAAAAGATTTTAAGACAGGTTTTTTTTTTTTAAATAGGAATTTTCTAACTTTGGGGACAAAAGGGTCTGATAAAGAATACATTCATATACATGTTTAAGCCAGAATGATTTGAAATTAAATATGATTTCCCTACGACTTTAAAGTGTATTCTGGAAACTCCCAATGAGTCCAAAGCTTGTTGAACCACCTTGGAGGCAATGAGTGGCCATTTTCTGTGTGACTTTTTGTCTAACTTATTATTTGTTTGTGCGCCACTCAACTTTAAGCATTGCTACAGTTCATTGAGGTTTGAAGAATTGTGTTATTGTTCAGATTGAATTAAATTAAATTCATTTATAGTGCTAATTCACAGCACATGCCATCTTAACCTCTTACACCCTCAGGGGGTATAAATAAATTTCTGCCTGACAAAAACACACAAAAGTAAATCACTTATAGCCTCACAGCTATTAGATTTAAGAAGAAACTTTTGGTACCTCTGTAAAGGTAAGATGTCATAGAATGGTTTTCTGGTGTCAGCACCATTGTAGCTTTGACTCTGCCTGAAATATTAGGGACAAAATACAAAATATTTAGCATTTTTTGAACCTCGCCAAAATTTTCTTTGAAATAAACATTGCAAAACACTACCAAAATATTATTTATAGCACAAAAAAGTAGTACAGACTTTTAAATCTAAATGCTGTGTAAAAATATACTAAATTTGGACTCAATCAGATGAATCATATTTATTTTAGAATGGTATTAGTGAGAAATTTCTTAGGCGGAGGGGCCATTTTGGCACATTTATCCAAAAATGTCACCAAACTGTGCCAAATGTGTTTTTTACATCAATACTGGGGTTTTTTTAAAATTACGAGGTCAAGTAGCAGCTGGACCCACCGGTAGGTCCGTAGGGTTCTAGGGGTTAAAGCACGTTACAGAGACAATACTTACAGATTGGTTAAAAGTTTTTGATAAGTAAAACAAGTTGATTGCAACAAGTCATTGACATGCAAGACATGCTCCTCCTGGATGAGCTTGCAGCGACTTTTTTAGCTTACATTTGTTGTTTATTGAAGAAGAATCCACCAGAGGATTTCAGTCACATTGTGATCTAGACTTTTACTCGACCATTTTCTTCTTGCAAAATTGTATTTATAAATTTGCAGTTGAGATTGTCTTGTACAGTAAATGACCCTTTTTGAGCTAAGCTAAGACAGACATTAGATTTGGTATTGCTTCACACAGAAAAGTATTTCATACAGCAGCACTACTGGAGGTTGTGCTAACAATAACCTTAATGATTAAATCTATTTATTAGGACACATTTTTGTTTCTTTACTGTTTCACAATGTTTACATAATCCTGCAAGAATTTTGTTTCGCTTCAGCCTGTCTCTTCTGGTTGACTTAACTGCATTTCATTTTTCCAAACCATTTGTGTCTTTGAGGCTAATGCATCTATTGGCTTCTGGCAAGATGTAATTTTGGGGGCTTTTAAATTCACAAATCTCGAGACAATTGATCTTGCTTGCGAGGTAAGTATTTTGCAGCTCTAATAAAAACGGTGTAATTGTGGCTGCAAAACCAGAACCTATATCACCATCTCTGCATGCACGTGCTTAGTGATGTACAGGCTCACATTTCTACTTCGATTTCATTTGTCTAAAAAACATTGTTTCAAAAACACTTCAGCGATTTTACATGGTGATTAAATCTGAGATTGAGCTCTAGGATTCTTTGCAATTTTTCTGAGCATTACACACTCTCACCTTGAGGTGAATTTGACATTCACTCTGAAATACTGACATTTGTACAGACAGGATCTGACTCTGCCTCTAGAGTACAACGACTAAAACAAGCCATCTGCAAAAAACACCTGCTTTAAACAAAAGTGGTCTGGTTTGCTGATCATCAGGTGCATTTTGATTAACATCACCTTTCTTTTTCCAAAAAAAAAAAAAGAAAAAGTATGAGGGTATATCTCTCATTTTAAAAATCACTCCATCAAGAGGATATAAACACGCTAAGTTTTCTTTCTCAAGCTATTGTTTAAAAAATCCTAATCAGTATATGTGATTCTAATTGTTTTATTTCGTCATGGTCTCAGACATCAAAGTTTTCATGTCACAGCAAAGACTTCACAACAGAGGAGACTAAATAATGAAGATAAAGAGGCACAAAAGAAATGTGTCATCATCACGGCTGGAAAAGGACCATGCTTTGTACCCATGGCATTTTCCTGCAGCTCTCAGGGGTAATAAATTGCTTCTTGTCTGCAGTGATATTTTCATTATGCCATGGTGCTCTCCCTCCTCATCATCATCACTTAAATGGAGCATAATGTGAGTCTGATGGTACAGAGCTTATTGTATCCAGGATTACCAAGTCAGTTGGTGCTTTACTTTAAAACCCACAGTGCACAACGTCAAAACAGTGACATAAGGGTAATTAAGGGACCCTTTGTACCTTTTATTCTTTAACACCACTGCTTTGTGTCTTCACTGGATGTGCTACAGGAGGATGTCAAGGTTATTAACTAGTGGAGAGACAGAGATAGACTGAGCAATGGGGGGTTAGGAAAGGTTTAAAGGGTCAGAATAACCAATTGTTGATAGAGCTGATAAAAAGACCAGAAGCAAAGATGGTGTGTGTTCAGAAAATTCTTATAAAGGGGATCCCCTGAGAGACAGAAGACTTGAAAAATGGAGGGGAATATTGAACCAGAAACAAAGAGGAACTCAAGGGAGGGAAAATTCAATATCTCTGCCCCCTAAGGAAGTGCAGTATGACAGACTAATCCCTGCAAAAAACCACCGCATATCAAAGGACTAAACAAAGGAGAGCAACAAAACAACCTTCCCACTGGTGCCTAGAATAAGTCAGTACAGCTTAAATTTTGAGGATTAAAGTTTGTGTCCTCAACTTTTTAGTAGACACTAACCATTCAAAAAAACAATTGAAATTGTCAAATAAACTTGAAATAGAAATAAACCATACCTGATCTAGATTGCCAAGTCCTTTACAAAACTAAAAAGCTTTAAAGTGGGATTTAGAACCGTGCCTTCCTGTATATTTACCAGAGTTATGTCTTGCAAAAATGACTTCTGAAAGATACGTTTTAAACTTTTACATAAAAGCATTTTTATCCCAAATTCAGAAAAGCAAGGAGAGTCTGCACATTTCTCATAGGAGGGTTTATTTACCATCATTAATCACATCCTCTATTATTTACTTTAGTTAAAATTCAATCACTAAAACATTCCATTTGGTTAAAAGCTAACCAAACAAATAACAATAATGGATGAGAAATTAAAAGTTCAGAATATTATCTGATATATGAAAGTGAAACAGTCAAACATTTATCAGCCTCTCGGGTGTTGGATTTAAGAGCACCATGGGCTTGTTCTCCAAGTCCCCCATAGCTATGATTTAATAGTGGGTTGAAGTAAACAATTGCAAGTTTCATGGATGTTGAAAACATTACTTTATCAGCTGCTAACACCAGAACTAACATGATAGAACGAAGCAAGACAGCAATTATGGCGCGGTACAGAATTGGGATTTTGATTTACACCAGGAGTGGTTGTATTATTTCAGCTGTGGGGTTGCAACATTACTGTGTCTTACACTTAAAATTATATTCTCATTATACTTTGCAGATCAGATAAATTGTTTCCCAATATTACCGTTATAGATTCTGTTGTTCTGTGAGACACTGTTTTGCATCAACTGTTCTGTGTGCAGCAGCTGCTGCATGTTTTGTCTGTTCAGGAACAGGTAAGTGTCAGGATTTGGTTTTGGTTTGAGGACCCAAATGCAGAGGCAGAGGTGAGTTTCTTGTTGGTTTAATGAAGGGTAAACTGAACACAGAGGCAGGAATCCAAAAATCAAAACATTAAAACAAAGTCAAACAAACCCGAAACCATGGAGACATCTGGGGAAAAAACAATCACGATGAGGAGAACTCAGAGAGATGGAGTTGGAGTTGGAACCAGCACTGAGGAACTGAAACAGAGGGTGTATTTATGGGAGACTGAAAAAAAAGAGAGGACTAACAAGCAGAATGGGAGCAGGTGTGAACAGAGCAGGCAGGAAAAGTGCTAGAGAAAGAGGAGAACACAAGAGGGCAGCAGAGGGCAACAAATAAAAACCTGAAAACAACCAGAAAACACAACAAAATAAAAATTAAAACACTAAAACAAGAAAACATGGAGGAAAGTAAAACTGAAAACTCAAAAGAAAACATAACAGAACCAGAACTATGACAGTAAGTGCAATCTAGAACCCTCCTGGACAGTTGCTCTGAGCATATTGTTGCCACATCTGTTGATTATCTGTTTGATTATACTAAAAATCCCCTTTCACTGTGACATTTAAATGGCCACACTTTAACACTTTCCAGAACCTCAGAAAACAATGTCTAATGAATCTTGCACACAGATTCAAATGTTTTTTTTCAAAACAGTTCAGCTACACACTCAGCCCTCTCCAGAGAATTTCCATGTTCTTAAAAAGGGAAACATGGGAAATCAAATATTTTGACATTGAATATTTCATATGATATATAAAGCTATTGGAAGGAAATATAAATATTCAGATAGTTCAAATAGTGAGTGATCATAAACATGCAGTGACTTTTTTCTAAGAAGTGAAATTAGCTAAATTAAGCAGTAGTGGGTCATATGCATGCCCTTTTTCCTCTGCTCACAATACAAACACACAAAAAAGAGACAAAGATTGCAAGTCTAAAAGATTTTAGGCCAGCATATTCTGTTTTGTTTAGTTTTCTAAACAGCAGACCTGCAAGATGATTTGTATTTTGAATCTATCTAGACCTCTTTGCTTGTTTAAATCAAATATTGCAAGCCTAGTTTATTGTTGAGCAGGTAGAATCGGGAAAAAAACAAAAATAAAATAAGTTTTCACAATTTTTAATCCGTAGAAAAATGCCCTAATAGCAGAAAGGTTGTACACCACAGCTCTAGACCGTTCATTTACGAGACACATGAATGCATATTAACTGCTATTTATGAAATACTTTTATGATTTGGCACTTTGAATTTATAAAAACGTTAATAAAATATCCTGAATGTCATCGGCCTGGAATGTCAAGGATATTTCAAAGGGACTTAGTAAAAGCAATTAAATGTATATGAAAGGTCAGACCTGTGCATCTGTGCATACAGTATTTGAAGCCATTTTGAAGGTGTTCCACAGCATTCACGATTTCTGTCAAATTTAATCGGTTTGTTTTACTCAGTTGTGTTTTGATGGTGTGAAGCAAGAACAGGAGGCACTAAGAAGAGTCCAGGTGAAGCACAAATAGCTAAAGTACTTACCATTGGTTCTGGAGATGTCCTCAGCTAATTTGTTGGAAAGCAGATGGTTTAAACGGCCCAGGAAACGATAGCTGAGCATCTGTAAGATTAGGGTTTTTTATTTGTGGGGTTTATCTGATGGGTAGATTCTTCCTCGAGGTTGTAGCTCTGGGTAACAGGAGAAGGGCAACTGAAGCAGGTAAGCAGCTGATGTTAGTTGGACCACCAACCACTGCCTTCTCTCTTTACAGTTTGAAGTCTGAAGCTTTGCTCTAAGACATGCTGTATAGTTTTTGATAGAAGGTAGGGGAGTGTAAACAAACAGCCTGTCAGAAAAACGGCAGAGACGCTGACCGAAATTGGAGTCTCTCAATTGGATCAACCGTGAGCTAGATCCTGCTGGCCCCCGTGGACCCCGAACATCCAACCTCCAACCAACCCCACCGCGGTCATAATCATCCTACTTACGTTACAAAGCCTTACTGTTCCATTTTAACACAACAGTAAGGATTTCAGTTGTATTTACATCTATCTAAGATATCCCAACATATTTCCTTTGAAATGCGTGGTTAATTGTAAAAATATACTTACATTTGTGCAGTTCTTTCAACAGCCGGACAGCATTTTTCCTTTCACTGAATAAGTTCTGGGAGGCCACTTCTTTCCTAAGTAGGCTCCTGACCTCACTTGGTCTGAAGGGATCATTTAAGGGTTGTAGGGCACTTCCCCTAGCTCTTAAAATTAATGGGACACACTATCCTTACAAGTGAACACGCAAAACAAAGTTCTAGGGTCCAAAACGAATGTAAAAGAGAAAAATGGGACTGGGCCTAAGACCTGCAGGTGAGCCATCCTCCCCATCAAGGTCCGTCTGTGAAGTAGAGATTCTATAAATAAGAAGCAGTGTTACGTTGGTTCAGAACCAGCCATTGAAATGAACCGAGCCCTTGTTTGAAGGAACTGGATTGAATCACCATCAATAATTGATTCATTACATTCTCATTTTTTTTTTTAAACTGCACAAGTCAGTCGGGAGGGAACCTCGGCTTTATGTGACTCTGGCAATTGTATATGTTACAACAAGCTAACTGCTAAAGCCTGGAATACCAAGGCAAGGCAAGGCAAATTTATTTGTATAGCACAATTCAGTACAAAGACAATGCAAAGTGCTTTACATGATTAAAATACAGGAAGATGAAACAGAATCAAAGCAAGTAGGATAGGGTGACCATATTTTCATTTGGGAAAACCAGGACACCTTGCCCCGAACAGTGGTGAAAATTGAAAGTTCAATTTAATATAATACAACTCTGTGAATAGTTCCGTCTGAGATTAATGAAAATAGTTGTTTTAATGGTTATAGAGTCAGATATGTGGCGGTAATGTTTAATTTATTTAAGGTTTTTATCTGTTACTGTGTAAATGGGTTTGGCTGTAATTTAAGGACAGATTCTAATATATCTGCAGAGTGGGGACTATAAATCTGATAGGAGTTTAATTTTTTTATTGCTGTTTTGCACAATATGCTTAACTAAGTATTTTTTGTTGTTAAATATTAGAGATTTTGCAGATATATTTTGTACATACATTGTTTAGATTTACTTATATATTTCTATCCCTTTTATGGAACAGAAAATCCCTTTATTGTCCCACAATGGGCAAATTTACAGCAGCAGAAAGATTATTAAAAATGGTCACACAAATGTGGACCTTAGAAAAATGTATAAGAATAACATAATAGGGAAGAGTTAAAATATAAAAAATACAATTCTGTAAAGTGTTTTAACAATATAAAGCTGGAGAATAAATAACCACTATACAGCTATGGACATTTTTACAGTGATGGATATTTGAAAATAGGAGCAACATCAGAGATGTGCAGAATGACAGCAGCAGGTTATTTAACTGACTAAGGTTTCTATCATTACATTTGATTTTATTTGTTCCTGCTCCTGGTGGTTGGAATCTTTATTCCAATCTGGATTCTTGTGAGTGCAGTCTTTGTTCGCTTAAACTTTTTAAAAAATAAATAAATAAACAAACCATTTTGAAAACCTCGGTATTCATTCTTTTCCTGCTTTGTGTGTCAACTTACACGGTTGCTAAGCAACAGAGCATACGGCGGTAAAACCCGCAGAAGGGTGGACCTGTTCGAATTTACAGCCAAAACTCTTCCGGTCTCCTTATTTTCAAGGACTTCAAAGGATCCAGTCTAGGTAGACCGCGTCCTTGGAGGATGCAGCCCAGGTTTTCGAACAGAGCCTCTGATTAAGAACAGGGCTGCCCGCACTGACGCGGCTCAGGGATTACGTCACACGCACCGTCGGGAAAATCAGGACATTTCCTCACTTTCTAAAAAAAACCCGGGACGCCCGGGACAAGACGTGAAATACGGATATGTCCCGGGAAATACGGACGTTTGGTCACCCTAAAGTAGGAAAAAAGAAAAACAACGGCTGAAGTTAGCTTTGCTGAGCTAACATAGAGATATGATCCCAAAGAAAGATTTTTCAAGTAGCACTTAACAGAAATCAGGCTGATTTACCGACTCAGGTACTATATGTATCAGTGACAAGAGAGACAAGAGAGAATCAGGCTGATTCTCTCGTGTCTGACTGAGTCGAAGTTCAGGAGAGTCAGGAGTGTTTCAGGCTGCTGATTCTCTCTCCTAGTGAATCGGTGATGGATTCCTTCACGATGTCAGACCGTTTTTAGGCTTGAAGAAACATGGCCTGGTTTATGCAGCACTCAAATCACCCGGCTGCTTCCCCTACACACGTTTTATTCCTAAGAACTGAGATAGGACTAATTTTATATGGAATTTATGATACTGTGATTTATGTAATACATTTTTAGATGTAAGTTTTTATAAGTGTTTGTTTAAAATCTAAATCCAAAAGTCAAAATCCAGTCATATTGTATTCATTTTTTTCATCTAAGCCAACTGATTTCTCTTTGCTAGAAATTAAAAACGACGTGGTGAGAGCTTGAAAAGTTTGTCTGAGATTTGTTACCTCTTTTAACTTTTAGGAAACATAAAACCCTGTTAAAGTTATATATGAGCACACTTATTTTTAGCAAAGCCATGTTTGTTGCCTATCATAAATGTAAAGGAGCAGAAAATGCAGATATAACTATGTAATGGCGCCTTTAATAGGACCAAAGCTGTGTTCATTTCCATGTTTAACTGTAAAACTGAAACGGTAGTTAAATTAAATGAATGATTTGCAACAAATCTTTGGAATAAATAATTTTATTAAACTGATTCTGGGGATTTGGTTAACTCAAAAGAATTACCATTTCCATCACTAAGAAAAAGGAAGAAAAAACAAGTACAAACCAACACTCAAGCAGCTAAATGCTTCCTTATCTCATTTACCATTCAGTTTTTCTGGGGCGTCTACAGCAAACAGCAATCCTGATCAGCCATTTCACAGGTGATGAATCCGAGGCCTTTCACAAATGCTGCAGTGCCTACAAGAATAGTTAGTTGTATGTATTTGACTTCAGATATTTTTAAACCACTTTGTTATTTACCTATATCTACTTCCTGACTCTATTCTTTAATAGAATCGCTTGTCTGTATGCTGTCTGTATTTGCCTTTTTATTATGTCATATTGGTTTTTATTTTCCAGTTTGTAACTTTTAGTTCACCTTTTTTGTATGAAACAGACTCTAAAAAAGATCTGATCTGGTTTAAGGTGACCAATACATTTGCAAACAAACTAAGAAATTCTTCACTTTAAGAGCTGAGTTATAGGGCAGCTAAAACAGAGTCTAAAGCATTATCTGTTTATCTTTTCAGGGCTGTTGATTTGCAATGAAAAATTGTTTTACTTTTAATCTAATAAAATCAGTATTTATATACAGAAAAGGATGAAATACCAGCACAGAAATATGTAACACTCAAGCTCATCCACAGAGACTTCGAATCTTTGATAAAAAGGTATTTTTTTTACCAGAACAGCTTTAAAAAAAATGTTGTTTAGCTGAAGACAGCATAATGATTGGGATAGGATAAGAAAGTAAAGATTAACTTTAAAGAATTTTGAGAAAAATATTATAAATAAGTATGCTGTTTTAACAAAATTTAAACTAAAAAGTACTGTTGGGTTTGGGCTGTTACTGTGGAATGAAACCATAATCAACATGACAGTATCACAAAATTAGAACAGTAATACAAATGAAGGATGAAAAAGGCAATAACGTAACAGACAGATATGAAAAACAAAACACTTCTTTTTTTTCTCACCTACTTGCCTCATCCTGGTCCCACCTGGGATTACAGAGAGGCTGATAAATCAAGAGAACACATTTTCAACTAATTCAACATTTTTCCTTCTCTGTTTAACCTCAGTCAAATACCAGCAATAACACATCAGCTTAATAAAGGTATGGACATTGAATGTGTTCTAGAAAATATAAGCATTTAGTTTGTTTTAAAGATTACATACCAGTGTTGTACTGTATAATCAGAGATGCAGTAAAGTCCTCCATTAAGGATGCACCTCATTCAACAAGCGGATCTTCAACTCAAGCCCTCTCTTTGCTCTTCACTCTTCCAAGTAGAAGCAGATTAAATGATAAAGATGGACGCAGGGTGAGAATAAACAGCATGCAATAATTTACATTATTTACTCAACCACAAAGAACATTTGCAATATTTTTTTTGTTTTGCTTTCCTTTGCAGTCATTTTTATTTTAACCTCCCTCCTCCACACATTTCAGGTTGGATTAATGTCTCTTCACAGTTTCTGAAAAAGTCTTGGATAAGGCAGAATTTTCTGCTTTGTTTGTCTTCTGAAACAAATGTATGTTGCTTTGTTTTCTAGAACATGTTTTAACACACAAATTAAAACATACAATATTTGTAAGTGAATGTTTTCCCCAATAGAAAATAGAGCATACAATATTCTTTAAAAAGAAAGGGGGTTTCAATATATATAAAAAAAAAACAATAATAGCTCAGCCTGTTGTGAAAGAAGTGGCCTAAACCAGATAAATAAATAACACTTACATATATCATATTAAAAAAAAAGAATTAATTTCTCTTTAGAATATATTTTTCCAAATATATTGAAGGAAAGCTTTCAACCTGTATAACAGCAACAGATATCTGCACAGATAGATCGCTACTGGTATTACCTTTTGCCCTGGGTGAGAAAAAGGCCCTTTCTGCTTGAGAGCATTTTAATTCTTCATTAATCATTATTTAAAGATAAAAACAGAACCCTTTGGCCAGCCTCATCCCCCAAAACTGTGTTGTTATCCAGAGACATTTATTTGATCTGCTGTATGACGAGTCAGTGCTAAGTACTGGGCCAAAGCACTGCAGCCACCCAACTTCTCCTTTGACCTGTAGCATCAGACTGACAGCTCACTGTTTGTGGAATCACTGTTTGGTTAATTTAATCACAGTACTTAATATTACAGTGCCGCTAAAAACAACACTACATTGCTTCTGGCCTGATGTCTCCTAAAAATAGTGGGGATTAAAAAAAGGAAAATTGTAGGGAGCAATTCTTGGAGAACATAAGATCAATTTTTTTTCTTTGTGACCTTTGTTGCAAGATGGAGTCTTCTTTTTAAAGCTACAGTGTGTAATAATTACAGGGATATACAGTCAGAAATGTAATATATTATACATAACTATGTTATTTATCATCATCTACGAGCTCAGCCTCTTAACCTTAATATTTGCGTTGCCTTAGAATTCGTTATTTATAATTACATAGGAGCGGGTCTCGCAGCCATGGAGGCAGACATCTTTGCGCTACGGCAGCGCAGAGCCAACAAACTAGTGATTGCGAGATCGCCAAAATGTCACAACGATGTAGAAAAAATAACGGGTATATTTATTATCTTATGTCTACATGAAATCTATACCCTACACAGACTAATGAAATACTATCTGTAAAATTATCTATGTAAACAAACCTCATCACTTGAGAAGGTAGGTGATGCGGACGTCGTGGAAGACATTTTGTCCCGTAACGCTCGCCGTACTGTTGGGGGGGAGAAGCGGTGGGGGGAGATGTTCATGTTGCTGCAGTCTGACCGCTAGATGTCGCTAAAAGTTACACACTGTAGCTTTAAATAATGTGAATGATGATAATAAAAGTAGTCATAGCAATGTTCTTTATTAAGTCCATATTTTACTCGTTTACATGTCTTCTATTTTCAGCCAGCATCCACAATGAAATGAGTTGGAAGATGCCAGTGGTTGAACTTTTTGATTATATCGAACACATTTTATGGACAAGAATATATCATGCTTCAGTTTATTGCATTTATTCAGAGTAGAGTTTTTATTAACTTTTACATTTTTTTGATGACAATTTCATGTTGTGTTTTGTTATTAAAAAGTATGCACAGTATGGTCCTTTTCTAAATTTCATTTTCTGAATTAATTTTGACATATTCATTTTTTTGTCTTGAGCACCTGCTCCCACAAATGTCTCCACGCCAACTTCTCGCCAACCTGATTAGTATTCATAGAAATTAAAAAAAAATAATAATTTCTGTGTACTTTACTGTGACGAGTCATAGGAAACAAAGACAAAAAGCAGCAGAACAAATAAGCTGCTTGATCTGTCCTGACACCCTCAAAGAAGCAGCATCACAGGGAGGTTTAAAAAAAAAGGCATTCTTCTCTGCCTTATTAATTGGCTCTGCATATAAAAGTAAACAACACTGGGGCTTTACAAAAAGAATAAAATGCAGGTTGGGGAGGTCGTTCGCCATGCTTTATGTCACCTCCTGGCAGAATTAAAAACTGCCTCAGCAAGCCCACACAGCTGCCTTCTTCGTTTCATCATTACAATAAATTACTCTGCTCTGCGGGCTTCTTAAAAGAGAAATGTTTCAACAACAAAAAAAAAACACCCCACCCCCATGGTTCTGTTTGGGAGTTTTGTCACTATTTGTTCCCAGAATCGCAGCTTCTTCTTAAACACAGAGAAATGTTGTGTGATCTCTTCTACACAAAAACCACCCACAGGCAAAAACTTGTCTCACAGATTATTGCTGTGTGAAGGAGTCAACTAATAACAAATGTTTCTGCATCAGGCAGCATCCCGACATGAGTGAAAGCTTGCATTTCGATGACGAAGATGAAAAATTGGAGAAATTTTCTGCTTTACTGACACCCGACTCTTTGAAAAGCACTTCTGTGAGACAGATTTCTGTTTGCAGCCAGTTAAATGGCACTTGTGCATCCTGAGACCTTATCACTTACATATTTAAGGTTGTGGTTGAATGGTAAATTGTTTGAAAAGGCGAATATATGCTTGATATAAAGCTCATTCTCATCCCAGTAAGGAAAGAGTTTGTAGATAATGTTTTTATCAGATTGCAAGTGCCAACTTGGCTAAAAGAACAGGATATGTACTCTGCAAAGAGATGTTACACTGCCGATCTAAATACAAGTATTCCCGGTTTTTGGTGTGCCAAAAAAATTGGTTAATTGAGCTTCAAATACTATACAAAAAATCAAGATCAATAGACTAAACTCAGTAAACTAGTAATAAAAAGATTAGCACCACAGCATTAAAAGATATCTACGGAAGAGGATTAGGGCCACTGAAAAAAAAAAGTTAACTGATTTTTTTTATTTTATTTCAGTATAGTATGGGGAAAAAAGTCAGAATTCTGACTTTAATCTCAGAATTCTGACTTTAATCTCAGAATTCTGACTTTTTTTCTATATATAAGCACAAGCCTTTAAGCATGTTATCATTGTTTGCACAAATAAAAAGTCCAAAGCAAATGTTAGTTTTTTTCAGGTGAGCTTACAGACCAGAGAGGGAAGAAGCCCCATCAGAATATCTATGCATGAAAGATGTGTCAATAATCATGCAAAACTTTGGGCAAGAAAGCAGAAGAAAATTGTTTTGAAAACCATATTTTAATCCTAAGTAAAAATGATGTCTTCTCTGAGCGATCAGCTTTCCACAATAGAGCTGAGGTATTTTCCTCTGAGTGTTTCTGACAGGTGTCAGATCATATCGGAGCAGCATGCAGAGCCGTCATGAGGCACGGTTGAACTGAATCGCCGTCACTGCAGATTATCTCGCACAAATGGACACCTCTCCTGCTGTGAATGTCAAGTGCAAGTTATTGAACAGAATCTGAGGCCGATGAGTGTTTGCCGGATCCTGTGCAGTTCTCCACTGCCGCTCGGCTTCTGGTGATCGGCATGTAAAGCACAACGAGCTGCAGCTCAGTCAGATTTAGCTGGCTGTTGGTTTCGATCCTGCTCGGAGCGCCTGCCAGGAGTACACTTGCTTGTGCCAGTAATTCCTGTCTGTTTCCTCTTTGGGTTGTGTTGGAAACGTACAGAAGGAAGGATTTAACAGAGCTTTTTGATGCACTTTCTTACCTGCTTTGTATTGCTCAAACACTGTTTATTTCATTTTGCAAGACAAAGGGCTCAGTAGGGACTGAAAGAGATTCTCTTTAAAGAACATCACTGTATAGCCAGACCTTACAATATATTTTGTCTGCTGTCTTTGAGTAAAAGGAGATTCTTCTGCTGTAACAAAACAGGCAAATTGCATTTCTCATGTCCCCGGGCTCTGGATGTTATTTGTCGCCTGCCAAAGCATCTTCACATCCTGCCTTATCTTCCTTTTTAAATTGACCACACAATAACAGCCGTCTCCCTGCAAAGTTGTCCCATTAAAATCGTCACAGGTAAACATAGCGCCTGTTTTGGGCCTTGAAATCTATCAGACGTTCTCTCTCTAGGTCTCCACATCGAAACCTCAAGCTTTGAAATGTTAGTTATCAGTTTAGCAGATCCCACCCCCTCCATTTATTCCAGCAAGGCTTCTCGCTCCAGAACATCTAGCCCTCCACCAGGGATGCGGTGCATGTGTTGGCCTTGTGTTTGTGTGCAAGCCTGTTTGTCTTTTGCCGGAGTGGCAAACGGCTAATGAATAATGCAGGGTGATGGTGATGTGTTGACAGCTCAGACGGCTGAGAGCTGCTGAGCTGCGTATCAGTGATAATGTCCCATTTCTCTTCCGTGCTCTTCTAGCCCTTTATTACGACAAATTGCTTTTTTTTGTAGCTTCACCTCCACACAACCCCCAGTGTTACTTGTTTGTGTGTCTCACTGTTTGAAGGAGTTTGTCGGACCCAAAAGACAAGCAAACAAACTTAGCAGCTGATTGGTTTCTAAATTAATTTAGTTATAATTCACAGAATATAACTATACAAGATTTATCCATGTCATATAGAAATTTCTTGAAAATGAATTACAATAAACGGTTAAAATATTCTCAAAATATGTTATTTTTTTCTGTTCCTTTTTTGCATTTCTGAAATTGATATGAAACATTTCCAAGACGGAGTGAGAATCACCATAAAATGTTTAAATAAAATAAAAGGACCATCTTTTAACGTTATTGAAAAGCTGCAGTAAACAGTGATGCTTTCACTGTTGATTTAAAAGATTTAAGAGTTTCTGCACATCGTTTTTTTTCCAGAGCTAACGAACATGGAAACAATGTGCTGTCTCTAGTTTCATTCTGGTCTTTGGTGATGATCTGTGATCAGGTCTCTGATGACCTAAGGGCTCTATATGATTCATACTCAACCAGTAAAATATATTTCAGGCCATTACTCTTAATTTTCTTATTGACCATCAACAAAATTTCAAACTGTCTTTTTAGAAGCCTGAAACCGGTGTACAAATTTAATATCTGGTGTAATATGACCCCAGTTTCTGTTGGAGGTTTGCACCACATGCTCATGTGGGAGAAACAAGCATGTCTCAGTGCAATCGCCTGGATTTGCTTGGACAGAAACCTTTTAAACTGTTTGGAATGTTGATTGATATAAATTTTTTGCTTCATTCTTTGAATACTGGGATCAACCGAAGAATTTTTAAATTACTTGAAATTGGTTTTTGTCATTCAATCAAATTGACATTTTTTTGGCATTGTATTGTTAGCCTGGGTGCCATTCCGAACTTAGTCCCGCCCACAACGTTTGAGGTCAGGAAGTTCGGTCTGGCATTGCTCAATAGTAGCGCGAGTATGCTCGCACAATATCTGGCGGGCCAATCAAATTGTCAGGGCGGGCTTTATACGATGATGGACAGATGATCAACAGTAACGTAATCAATCACGTCACCAAAGCGAGCTTGGGTGACAACAACAATGGCTGCCGCTGGAGAGTTGGGGTGAGTAGATTCTGCTATTAGGTCTGTTCTAGAAGATATCGACAGCAAATTAATTTTAAAAGAGGAACAGAGAAACGCGATCAAGGCTCATCTTCTTATTCTAGGCGTGCAACTGCACGCTTTGATTTTTGTTGACAACAACTATGCGTGGCTTAACATACGTCATGCACTCCGTTGCTCTTATTGGTTGTAGGTCTATCCAATTGAGTGCAGAGGCATTTTTTTTCCTGGTTCGTTCGAAACACGCCCCATAATCACAGCTCTATGGAGCAGTATCAGACTCATATTCTGACTAGAATTGAGTAGGACTACGTCAGGCTATTGTATTGTAGCTATCAATGAATTTATTTATTTTTTCCTGACTATGGTCAAAACTTAACTAGCAGCATCCTACATGATGGCAAAGTTCAAAAAATATTTCTTCTGACCTCCTTTTCAATTGAATAGTAATGAATTGACAGTCTTGTCAACAACTTCTCAAGAACTTAATGATAGATCTACAATTCATCAAGGAAAACATTTTCAATTTATGTCAAATAAGTATAACGTATTGTTTGGACTGTAGTAAATGAGTCAAGATACAACAAAAGGATAAATGGTGAAAAGTGCTAAAAAGGCTTAAAAAGTTAATGGACTTGATCAAAAATATAGAAAATGGCATTCATATATGAAAGGGGTGCTAAAGCCTTATGTTTAATGACTGGGTGACTGAGTTTTCTAAGCATTGTCGAATGCACCTCTCTCATTGGATTTCCAGTGAATTCAGCATTAAACAACCGCTGAAGTTTCTTCTTGTACAATGTGTTTGATCATTTTACAATCAGTCGTTGGTTTTTGACTTGCCACCCTGTCCCCATATCCTTTCCCCACTCGCCATGAGTTACCGTGGGCCTCTTGGCTTTTGTTTGGAGATGTTTTATTTCTCAGTTTCATTAGGATGGATATTGACTACTCCACAAAGTTTTTGCTTGTCTGGACTTAGTCATTAGCATGTAAGACACAGATGTAAACTGGGTCAATCACATCATTGGAGTTGTAGAGTGCAGAGCTGAGATGCCAATGCAGTCATTATTGAGTAGCTAGAGACAGAAGCAATTTGAACTCTGCAAAGTATGTTTGTTTCAAAACTTACTCACCATTTTTCTCCCCCAGCTATCCACAGTTCCAAAAATAAATAATAGACTACTCTCCCATTGTTCCTATTTAGCTCCACTGCATTTAATAAGCCTTGTGGTTGCATACTGTTTTAAAGCATCTCTGCTGCATGCTAATTAATCCTTTTGTCTGGCTTGAGATTTTGGATGCAAATTTAGTTATTTGTCAGGTTTTCATTGAAACAAAGAGGGGAAAACATTTGTAGTATTTATTAATGTTAATTTATCTACTGTTTTTCATTTATCTGAGATCAGCTTTGATCTGCACATCTGATTTTGATGAATAATGCTGTGTTCTCATCACAAGTGCTATGGAATCTGTCGACACTTTGAGTTAGATGCAAGAAAAGTAAAACTTTCACACCTAGAATGGTTTCATTTATCCTTGTTGGAGATATAAATTAAATATCTGCTTCAATAATAACAGAACTTTATTAATCTCACTGGAGAATTTGCCTATGCATTTAACCCATCCCCTTGGGGAGCAGTGGGCTTCCATTGTGCGGCGCCTGGGGAGCAGTGTGATTAAGGGTCTTGCTCAGAGACCCAGAGTGGAGGCTGCGGGCATCCAACCGGATATTTGCAACCTTCTCTGAGCACCGCTCTGACCACTAGGCCGGCATTCCCCGAACTGGCTGATATGTGTGAGCACTAATATTCAAGGTATAGTGGAGGATTTTCATGAATTTCTGAACAGACTCACCCTCTCCAATTGAAAAGAAAAAATTGCACATGCACAACCCTATACCCACTCCCGAGAGGGAACGCATGTTAAACTCGTGCAAGAGCATGCATGAGTCCATTTCTCATGGAGGATGTGCGGGTACACAATGATAAGACAGTCGCTTGGATGGATCTCATCTCATTCATATTTATATATAAGAAGTTTCCCTGCAAAAAAGACTGCTGGAACATTAAAAAAAATCATGACCTGCTTGTGTGTGAGTGTGTGCTGCTATGGAAATTTGGACATGTTTGTCGGGTAAATAAGGATCTTTGGCAACCGTATAACTACCAAAGTTACAATATAGAGGTACATAACTTTTACTAATAATGATGTGAAATAGATTTCTCCAAATAGCCTCCCAAACTTAAGCTGTCAATTTGAAATTTTACATCAGAGGGAAGCGCGACCTGTGATTCCAGTATACGCCATCGCTTGAAAGAATCTCTCAAAAACATTCTGGTCTTGTTTCTGTCTTCTGAAGCCTTACTCTTCTTCTCATACACTTCATAGACACTTTTTCTCTTACGATTCTCAACTATTTTCAAAGAACTGCGGTGAGAATGGTGAGCGTCAATGACTGGCTGAAACTGTAGCCCAGCACATAAAAGTGCGCATACACAGAAAAAGGTAGCTAACTGGGCAAGCACGTAGGACGGCTTTACGTAAACATATCACCAGAATGATTGACAATTAGGAGGACCACTTATTTTGATGATCCACCTGGAAAAAGAATATCCTCCACTGTACCTTTGAGCTAACACTTTGTTGAGTCCCCTCCTGATTGAATATCAGTAAAAGATTTCCAAACCTACTAAACTGGGAAGACATCTCACCTCCTGTTCTTTTTTTTTTCCTAAACTGTTTAAGCGCATTTTATACCTATTGAAGGTCAACTTGAAAAATGTCAGACAACAAAAACGTGTATTTTATACATTTGGGTAAAATAGAAAGCTTCAGCTTTACCTGTAAAAACCCTTAAAATTAAAGCCTGATTTCAGATGAACGTTTTCTTATTGTATGAATGAAAATCAATTCTCTGGATAGTTCAGAAAGCAGGTTCCGAATAAAATACATATTTCATATATATTTGAATATTTCTTTTTTATCATTACCTCGGTATATTTTTGTTTGCTTAGCACCACCAGGGAGTTTGCGACCCCCTGCCCAGTCAGACCTGCAGAATAAGACTTTAAATGTAAACATCAGGCTTTCTCCTTAAACCTCTAGCTAAGATGAAACTCAGCACCATGTTCTGATCAATGCTGACATGTTTTAACTTTGAACATCACAAATCAAACACTAATAGTCTGGGGCTCATGAAAAGATTATGCGTGTTATTGATTTTTCCAACTGGTCCTTCAATAATTCAGGAGCTCCCTGTTGTTTCTCTGCCTTTAAGTGTTTTTATGTCTCCATAAGTGTAAATGCTCCAAAATTAAAATGCTCTTTATTGAATTTAAAAATATATGGAGTTGAATTTCTGTTTTAAAAGATGATGGTGTTTCTGCTGATCTGCTTATACCTTGACATTTAAATTTACATTTGAGCTGAGGATCACATGAGGCGCTGCCCACAGTGGAAGCATTTGTTACAATAATTAAACTACTTAGTTGTAATGTATGAATAATGGGTGCATAGGTCACTGGAAAAGCATTAATAAAAGTCTGTAATTGCAAATGATTATAATTGGAGCTTGGAGAAATATCTGCTAACCGAGATGCGTTATTTTTTTTTGTTTGTAGGATTCAGTCGGGCTCCTACCTGAGCACAGGCTGGTTTACACTTATCCTCGCCATGGACATGTGCAAAGAGATCCATATCTATGGCATGATAAATGACACCTACTGCAAGTAAGACACCAGGGATTGCTCAACCTGCTGCCTCGATACCTCCCTGTTTTTTTCTCTGTTTTTGAAGAGGGGGGTGCTTCAGGAAACTGATACAAAATATCCTCATTCATATGTTTAACTACATACCGTTTGATTTAAAAACCGAAAGGTTGCATTCAGTCACCAAAATGTTATTCCTGATATTCATAGTTATGTTTTTTACCTTTCTTGTATTTTTGTTGCTGATTCTGATTCAATTTTGTCCTTTCATGTATGTCTGTTTGGGCTTTTAGTTACCTTTTACTTTAAGTATTACCTGTGGACAGGCCTGCTGTCTTTTCCCTGAATCCTGGATGAGTGATTACTGTCAGGCTGCGAGGCTCGCAGAGGGATAAGGAGCATGATGCTCCGAGTTCAGCGGCAATGTCTCTAAACACGTCGCACCCTCGATGAACCCATCAACTACCGTAGCTCCACCTGAGCCTCATCTATCCTCCGAATGAAGCTCGCTTCCCTAATGCACGCTGGAAATGCTGCCTTTTATCCTCTGTACGTTCCCCTGTGCACAGCGGGAGCTGAGATAAGAGCTACAGACACATGGCAGAGAGGAGGGGTAATTCAACACGCACAGAGGAGATTTGATGATTTAGCCAGACAGTTAAGGGATGGTTTTCTCCCTCCCTGCCTGTGCATCGTTTATTTCCCTCCATCCTCATTGATGCCTGTAGATATTGTGTTTCTCTAACTTTGCGAACTGATAACTCAGTGTTTGCATAAAGCAGTGTGGGGTTTTCAGATTATAAGGTGCAGCTCAAATTGACATCAGCAGCTGTTCAGCAGTGGAGGTGCAACAGGTGCTGCAGAAAGGGTGAAATTAAATCTATCTGTTAACTCCAGAACGCGTCACTGTGTGGCACAGAGGAGAGGCAGTGATTGGGCTGTGTGTTACGGTGATCTAGGAGAGAGCCACAGTCACTCACTGGTTGCTGCTGTAATGGCTGTTTCTTACTGAATCTGTTCATCCTCCCAGTGCAATTGCTACACAAGTCATCCGCTCATAAAGCTGTCACTCGCCATTAGAAGCAGACAGCAGAGGACACAATGAACCCGATACATTGCGTTGGGCTCCTGCAAGCTCCTGTTAGGTTCTTTTTTAATGCAAACTGTAAACACCATCAATCCAGAGAAAATTCAGAGGAAAATACTTTTTTTTTTTTTTTTTTTTTACTAAACTAGTAAACATTTGCTGCATGTTTTTACACTTATTCTTCTGGTTATTTTATAAAAATGAATAATATTAATTTATGAATTATTTAATTATTTGCTGTGAACAGGCATTTCTGTTTAATCAAAGGAAAACCTGCTGACAGGAAATGTGCTGTGCAGCCCAAATTACAGAGCACTGTCTGGAGGGGTCCTCTGTGTAACAGCTGAACAGTTTCATTCATCAGGTCAGAAAAGGCCTTTTGTGTTGTTTGAACCAAAAATGGCAATATATTACAGCATTCTGACAGAATGCTGTAATATATAGTCGAGGTCTCATAGTGCACTAAAATCAATGCCCTTTATATGCTTCAAAAATCAAAGCGAAGTCAACTAATATCCAGTACTCATCAGCATGCCATGGTCCCCATTACTACTTGGGTTGTGTCTGCAGCCGTGAGTTAACGTGTTCTCAAATGAACTAAGCTATTTACTCTTGTTCTGCTGTTTTAGGAGCAGATATGCCTTTGTGGCCGGTTGGCAGAATTAGAAGCAAACTCAAAATCAGGTTTGAAGAAATGTAACACCTACAAAAAGCTTTGTTCACTTGCCCACCAGATTGTCAGGCAAAACAAAAATAGAAAAAATAGCAATTGGACTTAAGTTAATTTGTGGTTTCCTAGTCATACTGAAATTATTACTTAAATTTAAGTCCCACACATATATACAGTCATTGTTATTTGACTTTGGTGGAGGAAGCTGTTATATCCATCTACACACACACACACACACACAGCAGGTAAACTGTATTATGTTTAAATGCTAAGCCAGCAGCAAGCCAGAGTTTAATAAGTAATAATATTGCAAATAAATTATATTATATATATTATATGATTTTGTTCTCCTAAACGAGGGCGGAGATTGTTGAAAACTGTTTTGTTTGGGCTCACCTGTTTATGTAAATACAAATCACAGACAGTACAAAAGGAGGTATTTGGAGTTGAGATTTTTGACATCTAGTATAAAAATAAATGCACTGATATGCACTGATCAGACTTTGAACACATGTATGTAAACATGTATTTCTAAACACTTTATTAATTTCCTGCAATAAACCCAGTAGAGTACTTTAATCAATCTCCATTTGAGATACAGCAGGAAAGCAGATGCTGGCTATAATCAGGTGTAAGAAACTCAGAAATCTGATGTTTACATCAGCTAACATGAGCGATAAACAATAACATTAATTAGTGTGGAAGCTGAAAGGTGCAAAGTTATCTCTTTTTTGTATTAGTGAGATATTCTTTCAGGCTGCTTCTTCCGAACAGTAATGAGACTTCTGCAGGTACCAATGCTGCAAAGTGTCTTTCTTTCATTTCATTTTTGGCCTTTGAACCAAATCCAACATGTTGTTATTTGAAAATATCATCAGTCTTTTGGAAATCTAATGGTTCAAATAGGGTCTACATTATCTGGAGAATCACAGAAATACTATCAGAGCTTCTTAGTAAATTGCACTGTAACTATCTCCTCAATATCAATGTATGTAATACCCTCATTGCAAAGGAGCAGATATATTCAAATGACATGCATCTCAATCTCTATTACAAGGAACATCTTCAAGTAAGCTGTTATTTTTGGTTACTTCAACTTCCAATATCTGTACAGCTAAATGGATAAGTAATGAAGGCAACGCACTGTAAATTGCCAGAAAGAGGACCCGAAATTCAGCCAGACACAAGAGGGAACAATTAAAAAATTCATTCAAAGAATTCAGCAGATGCTGCAGCAAATCGCCCAGCAGGGAAGACATTAATCTCTGAAGAGGAGAGATCGGCTTAGTGACTGGATTGATTCGAGCTTTTAATATTTCACCCAGAGAAAGAGCCACTAACCCTCTCAGGATCCATGAGGACACGAAGGAAGAGGTTGTTGGGCCCTCTGCAGATCTCAGCAGCAGTGACTTCACTGCACGGTTGGATGACCCCAAGATCGGGTTTAGTGATGCTCAAATGAAGAGAATTTTCTGTTTTGGGTTTCCAGAGGAGAGAGATTGTTGGTCCATTGACACAAAAGGGTCAGAGGAAATAGGACAGAGTCATGCAGAGTGATCCAAGGGGAGAATCCAGAATCTTGGTGCAAAAGCAGGGTCAGTAACATGGAGGCAGAATTAGACATACAAATTATGGAACTAGGTGAGGGACAGTGGTGAAGAGGCAGGAACATTGTAGATGTGCAGATATCAGAAAACCGTGAAGTCTGGCGGCGCAGAGGCAAAGAAGTTGTGGGGCAGAAACGGTATCAGAAAAATCAAAAAAGGAACACTGGACATTTACTAACCAAGAGGTTTTCAATAATCTGGCCAGATGCATGGATGGACGGACGGACGGATGGCTGTGTTTTTTACTGGCTCTACTCGACATGTTTGCAGAATTAAAACTTTCTCCAGTAGTTTATGGTTTTGCTCTCATGAGTGTGCAGGGCCTTCATTGCAGTGCAGCAACAGTTAAGACAAATATGAAAGCCTTGTTTTATGTTGAGTCTGACACAATTGCGCATATCTGTGTAATTCATTTGTTATTGATTATATATTGAGTATTTTTACAACCTTACTACTTCCCACTAATGTTTGATAAAAAATGCTTAAGACATCTTAAAATGTTATGTCTGTAAGTAATAGGTTTAAGAATGTTTAAGAATATTTTCTTGAACCCTTGTAAGTGTTGTACAATTATTGCTATTTTTATTATTTTATTATTACAGGGTGGCCGCGGGTCCTTAAAAAGTCTTAAAAAGTCGTAAATCAATTTTCCTCAAAATAAGGCCTTGAAAAGTATTAAATTGTCTTAAATTAATTTTGCATGGGTCTTAAATATTTGTGTGTCACGTCGTGAAAATGCGGGCAATCTGTTCTGTGAGGTCGAATATTTTTTTCCGGTAGCCTATGCGCTGCGTTGTCTATGGTTAGGTCAGAGCGTAGCCTACTGCGCAGCTCGTATCGCGCAGCTCTTGATGGTGTAGGCTAAAGCATCTACAGGTAGGCCGAATACAGCACCGATAGCCACTCGACTATTTAAACATGGGGAAATGCAAGTTCAATCACAAAGGGCTAGAAAAGAATGAATATTCTTGGTTACGGTTGGTGCCTGGCAGCGCTTATGAAGCTAGCTGCATTGTATGTCGGAAGAATTTCAAGCTTGGGACAATGGGGATCAGAGCAGTTGAATCTCACGTACAGAGTAAAAAACATAAAGACTATGTAAAAGCACGCCAGCAGCCTGCAATTGCTAGTTTCTGCTCCACCGTTTCCACAGCAAGCAACGATGTTAACAGTACAACACTGAATGTTACAATAGGAAATCCACAGCCTGCAACAAGCGTCCCATCTGAGCTCCGAGCAATTTGTAGCTCCACGCCAACACTCCGAGCAGAGGTGATTTGGGTGCTGAGGACCGTGACTAGCCACCATTCATTCAGGTCTAATGACGGGATTGAAGAACTGTTCAAAGCAATGTTTCCAGATTTGGGGCTTGTACAGTCATTTACTTGTGGAAAGGACAAAACCAGATACGTAGCTAAATTTGGATTGGCGCCATATATAAAAAAAGAGCTCATCACCGAAGTCCAAAAATGCGGTGCGTTTGTGCTTATGTTTGTTGTCTTTTCGCCTACACACATTTAACCGATGTTCTTAAACTCAACCGTCATTTTGATTTGTATTTCCATCGTACGTTTGGTCTTAAATTTAATTTAAAAGTGGTATTAAACGGTCTTAAAAAGTATTAAATTTAACTTATTTATACTTGTAGACACCCTGTATTAACATTTGAATAATTCTATTGGAAATTATAATGGGTAATTTATCATTTTTATTGAAATGGATTCACTACAAATGGATATTCTACATAATTGTGATTAGCAGCTACCAGTCTTTAATGATCATAAATAACCATTTTGATCATCAACGAACCACTTATTTTACCAGTATATGTGAAGATTTAAACCAGTGTGGACCTGGGTTTAAGTTAAAAAGTAGTGAATTTTAAACCATAATTGCAATAGGTAATTATTACTCATTAAACAAATTACAAGACATTTCTTTATATAATCAAGCTCGTTATTCAAAAGAGATGATTCAGCACTGGCCTGGTCGTTAGATAGAGCCGATCACTGATATAAAATAAACACAGACAGCTACAGTTGAAATTTTTAAACTAATTATTACCTGTTACAAACATTTACTCTGCTTAATAATACTTGGAACACTTTAAACTTCCAAGAGAAGAAGCTAAATAAGGGAAAATCAATAAAAACAATGAATATGGATAGCAGCAGTTTTCAGACAATTAACCAGTTTTGGCCCAATCATAACATTCAATAATCATCCACCAAACCAGCAACAAAAATGAAACAAACACAACATTAAAGTGAATTTTGTATATGGTCCTAATGGAACCGTGTATTTTAAGGATGTCAACTTCTTTAGTCAATGCTGTGCACGATGTGTGGCTGCCGCAGAGAGCCAGGTCTCCCTGATCAGGCAATAGGCTTATTAAGCTTGCGGGCAGCTAGCTGTGGTCAACCAGAGAAACAGGGTCCAACAATGGGGGAATATGAAGTGAAGCAGAGGGCAAGCTGGTAAAATCATCTGCCCAATTGACTGGAGGCGCAGATGCCCAACAATGGCATGGTGACCTGTCCAGGAGTTAAACCAGGAGTAAATCTGAGGGCTATGTCTTACAGCCAAATTACCCATGTGATTTACCCCTGAATAGGCTGTAGATGGGAACCTGCTCCCTTTGACCATGAACAGACAAGCTGGTAGGATTACTTAAGGGTCCTTAAGTACATCTTTGAATATTAAAGAGAATGCCTATCTCCTAGATATTGGTTTAAAACCTTATCATGTATCTTTTCAAATGTATGCGTATGTTTGCATGTTGCCAGAATGAATAGATCAGGTTCACTCTTCTTTATTTTCTGTTCATGCTAGAATAAAAACACAGATAGCAGAAATATTGCTGTGCAGATGTAAATTTCTTGTCTTTCGGAAGCTTTTGTGTAAGTTCTGAAGCCCTGCTACTGGGGTTTGTACCCGTTCAGATCAAACGGCATTAATGCGATTTTGGCTGTTCATCCCAGAGATCAAGGATAGGGAACCTGACTCACCACATGGTGTTATACAGAACCATCTGGGAGAGGTTTTTGTATGAAAGTGTTTGGAAAAGGATAAGTGCTCAGAAATCACTTGGCTGGTGATTGAATGTGGCACGTCTCCGTTTATCCAAGGCTGAAGACTGTAAAAGGTCATTCAGACATAACAGAAGCTAGCCACCTGTCTATAATGAACCTCCACTGAGACACTAGTCCTGCAAGAAACACTAATAGTCTTCAACCTAAAAGGGTTGGCATGTTAAAAAGTAGCTTTATTACTGTATGGTGCAGATTTATCATGTTTTTGATTTTGGAGTAAGTGCCAATATGCTGTTAGAGAACCCCATAAGGGCCAGTTGTGCAACCTATTTGATCCATCTGCCGTAAATGAATGTGCCTTAATCTATTTGAAACCCTTTAAATGTAAATGTTCTTGTGCTTGATTTGACCGTAGTTATTTATTTCTAAACATTTAACAACCTGAAGTCCCTATGTTTCAGATATGTAATGGGGGGGTGAGCAATCAAAAGACATGGTATGTATTCTCCCGTGATTTCTTTATTTCTATCAGAGATGTGGCCAAAGTTTTTGTTACACCACAGTCACAGAAATAACATGAATTTGACCAAAGTAATAAAAGACAATTCTATAATAATGAAATAATAAAAGTCAGATGTTTCTTTTCAAACGTGCGTCAACAGAATAATAAAAAATAAAAAAAATCCATGAAATAGGCCTGGACGAGAATTATGGCAACCTTAACTTCATATTTTGTTGCTCAACCTTTCTAATCAATCAATGTTATTAAATGATTCCTGTAACTGTCAGTAAGACTTCTGCTCCTCTCAGCAGGCATACTATCCCACTACTCATGAACAAACTGTACCAGTTGTCTCAGGTTTGAAGGCTGCCTTTTCCTGAAGCTATTGAGCTTCCAAGGATGCTCAATAGGATTTACATCAGGGCTCCTAGAAGGCCACTTCAGAATAGTTCAATATTTGTCCCTTAGCCATTACAAACAATTTTCTCCACGTTTCTAAAAGCATTATCAGCGTTACAGGCTTTGAGATCATGTGCACTTCCTCACCATCATTATGCCTGAACATTTCTGCACTGAATTGGTTTCATGCCAGTCTGATTTGTTGCCTTAACACTGGCAATCAGTTTTCAGTTTATTGATTTTGGGGCCAAAATCCTAGATCTTAGAAAAATCCTATCTTAGAAAAATACACAGACAGCCACTTGTCATTTTCCTTTTGACATCACAGACAAAGACTTTGGGATTATGTGTAATAGAGCAAAACATAATGATTATATTTTACCAATAAGCTGTGGCTTATATTTCTATTCAGCCCTCTATGATCTGATACTCCTAGTTAGATTTCCCCGCTTTTATGAAATGACCTCACAGGTTTTTTTTAGAGAAGATAAGAAAAGAAATATCATGAAAACCAAAAAGCACAGCAAACAGGTCAGGGTAAAATATGTTAAGAATACATGCCTGTAACGTGCACATATAGTAAAAAAGCTTCCAAAGGCAAGTTAAATAGGAGAAAAACGGCATGGGAAACTACAGAGATCCATAACTCAGGTGGGAGAGTCTATCTACATAAGAACATCCTTTAAATCCTGCGTTTATGTAAGATGTACAAGAAGAAAGCTGTTGTTGGGTCTTGATTAAGTTTGCAACAAGCCATGTGTTGATGTAGCATAAAGTGGGAGAATACACTGTGAAGAGAGGCGAACTGAACTTTATACCAAACATAAGAAAATAACATGTGGTAGAAAACTAAGGCTGCACATTAACTCTGAAACAACCTGCCCCATTAGAACATGGTGGAAGCAGCATCATGATGAGGGGACACGTTTTTCAGCAGGAAACAAGCTGTAGGTGTTAGTGATAAATGGTGTAGAGACTAAACGAGGGAAAGTCTTGGAAGATATGTTAGAAATATGTTAGAGCATGAGATTAAGGACAACGAGCCTGAACATTTTGTTAGAGCTCGTGTTGGAACGTGTCCAGGCCTTAATCCAACTGAGAATGTGTGGCTAGACTTAAAATTGTATCTTTTTCATTAAATCTCACTGAACTTGAAATAATGTTCAGAACAACTTGTTATAAATAGAGGTTATGCATTACCTACCCATCCAACTGTCCAAAATGATTTGATGTCCAGACCTTATAGCTGGTTAAATCAACTGTCAGATTATATCTCTTCTTCAACACAAAAGGTTTTATCACCTAATTCATGTAAAAGATCTTCTCTTCCACATCTGTAGAAAAATATAATGTCTGATAACGTCTCTTTCACCCTCTTAGGACTGAAGGCTACAGGAAGGTTCCCTACCACTACTACGAGGCAGGCAGTCGGGACGAGTGTGCAGAGTACCATCTCCATGAGAACGCCCCCTACGGCGGACATCGCTTTATCACTGAGAAGTCTGTTTTTGCAAAGTGGGCCAAGACTCACTCCATCAAGTTCTTCAACCCCCCATGGCTGCTGTCGTGACCCCGGCTGAGCTTGGGCAGGAGAGAAAATCCACATCAGAGTGGCTTTCATTAGCTCTGCAGTGACTCGAACAAACACACATCAGTTAAAAGGTCGGACTTCACTCCATGTCGTTTATTTTGTTCCAGTTTGGTCTCCAGAATTAAGGAAGTCTGAGGACTAAACATGAACAGCGGTTTTCATTCCTTTGGCTTCTTGAATTGTATGTTTTCAGCAGACGAATGTGGAATGCTTCTGCACTGACAGATCAATCTGTTTGCAGCACTGTGAGTCCAGCAAAGATCACCTTGAGCTTCAACAAAAGAGAAGAAAAGACCTTATCTCATGTTAACTCATGCTGAACTTGGAGAGGAACTCAAACCAGACAAGTGTCAGTTTGAACATCTCATCAGCACTTCTGCTGTTTCCTCTAACAGTTAATCTCCTGTCATGTTGTAATTAATGTGTGAAAAGCTTCATTCAAGCCTTCATCTCTGGCAGAGGGAGTATGAAACGCTGATGATTTGTCAGTTTTAATTTACAGTGATCCGATGTTACAAGGGGGCAAAAAACCGCCTCAGCAAACAAGGGTGTTTGACAAAGATCTGAAGCGATCGAAAATCAGGTTTTAGGTAAATCCAGAGATGTAAACCAGCTCCATTGTGTTTCAACTTAAGGATGTCAGCTCCTTTTCCTTTTTATTATCCAGTGAAACTGAATTTCAGCAACTCATCATGGTTTTGGTTTAGTCTCTTGAGGGCTTGCTGATTTACTGTGCCAATGACAGTGTGAGCAGCACAGCAACACAGAGCGATGTGCAATTAGAAAATCTATCTCTCTGGAAGGAGTTTGTGGCCCTACAGAGGAGAAGATTTATGTGTGCAGTGAAACCATTTGAAGTTAATTGTATCCCATTATCATTTTGTGCCTGCAATATACTTTGCAGTTCATTGTATAGACAAAGAAGAAGATGCATTCACTCTCTTTCTCTCTTCTTCTCATCAAGCTTTGTGCCTCTTTGTGTAACGCATCGCCCTGCAGACTTCGTCCCATTTGTCTCTGGGTGCAGCATGCACGTCTTCTGCTCAGTGACTTCTCATTCGAATGCATTTTTTACAGGACAGTAAAGAATAACCTGTGTGCTTCTGTTGGGACCTATGGGGCCGCTGTTGTCAACTGAAAGGAGTCAAAGATTTCTAATTTAGAAAGCTCAATGCACAAAGGCCGCAATGACAGTGAGATATAACTGAGGTTTCTCTTCAGCTTCTTCCATAATGCAAGCAGACTGAGGATCGTTGCAGTATGCAGGTCAGCTATAGTCGTGTGAAAACTGGGCTAAAAAAAATATTATGATACAAAATATATTCCTGTAGCTTAAATTACACAATAAATACTGGGCCTAGAGTGCCAAAATACAAGCGCAGAATACAAGTTTATCTCCAAAAATATGAAGATGTTATGTGGAAAAAATGTTAATATGTTTTGTCTTATTTGAAACCATAATCATTATATATATATATATATAATTATATAATAGTTATTTCCATGAAAATCTTCCCTAAATATTTAATGGTGAATGGCCTGTACATTTATAGCCCCTTTCCAAGTCAGGGGACTCCAAAGCGCTTTACACTAAATTCAATCATTTATATTTCAGTTTCATTTTCTGAGTGACAAAATAATTTAACTTTTATACTTTATTCAAAGCTTTTTAAATATGGATTTTTAAATCATACGTCTACATGTCTACAGCTAATTGTTCTTGAAGGGTTGTTGGGGGGGATATCCCCAGCATTCATTGGTTGAGAGCCGGCCTCCCAGGACAGATACACATGACAACAAACTATGAGTGTACATTCAAATAAATAAACTTAAAAAAATAATTTTAATACATTTTACAACTCCTCTTTAATAACTCATTTTAAAATATGCAATTAGGAAATACTTTTTAAATTGCTGAAATGGATAGTTTTCTTTTTCTGTGACTCTCTTGGTCCTCCATTGTTTTAGCCAAAAAACAGTTTTTATCAGCCAGCAATCTAAAATGTCTGATATTTTTATGCTAGAAACACTCTGCTTCTGTTAAGAGCTTCTTGATTATTTTTCCCTGTTTTATTAATATTACCTGATCAAGCCTTTTTCTATCATTCTACTGTATAAAATAAGTAAGTTGCTTTGATTCATACTAATATCATATCGGGTCAATATCGGTATCAAATCGGAAATGTAAAAACTGTATCGGGACATCTTTCATTTAACTTATTTTTTAATAGTGATGTTCACATTTATTTTTAGTGAGAAGGATTTTGTCAGGACATGAAAAAAAAAACATCTAATAATTTAATTTTCCTCTACTGCAAAATAAACATTAGGATGGATGTGAAAACCTGCTGGAAAACAGCGCCACATGAATATGCCTCAAGTTAGAGGCCACCTGTGGGGATTTTCTGTAAACAAACAGCAGTCTTTGTCACATTTAGCCAAATGGTATTCTGATGATGAAACTCCTTAAAAAAAACTATTTGAGCTGCTTTCAGATCATTGACAGACATGATAAGCAGTCTTGTTCTCAGTTTTGTTTTCCAATCACTCTTTAAAGCTGGTCTGGGATAGGAATTGATATTATGATCATATAACTGTGTGGTCGAAATGAACCTAATTGCAAACAGTGGCTGTTTCAAGCAAATGTAGTAATTATAAAGAAAAAATGAGTATTTACAGGAGGAACAATTCATTAAAATCAGTAGATATAAAATGCTATAAAACAGGCTGAATAACCCTTACATGGAGTAAGACAGGTGAACAGAAAAAAGGGTGGACATCCTGCAGAATCCATCAGAAACACCACAGCTGCTTCACTCATCTGTTATTACACCTGTATAAGGACATGCTCTGAATGATGTGCACAATAAAACTGTTCTTTAGTTTCAACTCCTTATAAATATGTGCTGATTAACCTAAAGAGGAGTTACGGCTTCATGGTTAGAGCATAGAGCGCGGAATGCTGAGGTTCTGAGTTCGAACCCCACTCCAACAGATTGCCACTCTGGGTCCCTGAGCAAGACCCTTAACTTCACACTCCTCTCCAGGCGCTGCACAATGGCAGCCCACTGCATTAAATGCAGAGATAAATTTCTCCAGTGTGAGATCATTAAAGTTCAATTATTATTATTAGAATCACAAAGCTAAACAAAATTAATATTTAAATTTGTCAAAACAATTACAATGGATTGCCCTGTGATGAGCTGGCCACCAGTCCAGGTTGTACCACACCTCTCGCCCGTAGACAGCTGGAGATAGGCACCAGCACACCTCGCGAAGTCGCTTGGGATAAGCGTGACGGAAAATGGATGGATTGAATTACAATTGCCAACTACAATTGAGATAGCCTGTTAGAGAGGCATATAAATGTGATCTAATGCAACTAAAATAATTTTATCCATGCATTGTAGCTCAGTTTTCACATTTTTTTGATAGCCTCACTTGCAAATTGTTTGTCCAGAATATATATTTGTTGTTGGGCCTGGTGCATGATATCGCTGCGTCCGACCTGTTCTCACCTTGTCGCTCATTGGAAATCAGCCCCACTGACAGAAGCATCAGCAAAATGTAAAACTGTCCTGTTTTAAATTCCTCCTAGAGGACAGCAGATTGCGGAAACATGGCAGGGGTCAGCGTTCCCCATCTCCTCTGAGACGACTCGTGTGCCCTCTTCATCCCAAGTTTTTTGCAAGCAGGTACGTAGGTATTAAGGTATCTGCTAAATAATACAGTCTGAACATCGGAAGAGGACTTGTTTCAGCTCTAAAGGACAACCAGACCCCAGACATGCTTGTTTCCAGATTAAAAAACATTTTTCTAGATTCCCCTTTCATTCTGGGATTGTACAGTCACTTGGCAGCTCTTCATCTCTCACTCTGACCTCTGCAGCTGTGTTGGACTCTGTACGGAAAGTTCTGCTGTAAGGCATGTTGTATTATCATCTGTTTTTAGGGGAGCTTCTGATAGATCGGATCAATATTTGCTTTAAAATGTTGATTTTACTTTTATCAATGCTTTTTCTTTTATATCAGTTGCCTTTACTGTCATTTTTGTGCTGTTTTTTCCTTATTCTTTTTATTATTCTTATAATCTTATTATTCTTCTGTATGTTCATTGTTAAAACATTTCAAGGAAAGTCATTGGATGAAAATATATGGAAAGAATATATCCTTAAGGCTCATTTGTTTCTTAGTCAAATTGCCATATAAATCCAAATATAAGGTTGTGAAAATTTTGTTACCTTAAAATGATTTAAAAAGTTGAAAGGAAATTTGAGAAAAAATGTAGCAACATGACTTTAAAATAATTTTAAAAAGGTCAAATTAAATGCTCAGGCCTTTAATGTTCACTAATTAACATTGTTTATCTTAGTTGCGCAAATTGCAAATCCCCAACAGTCAGGTTGATATCTTATTTAGTTTTGCTTGTGGACTGTTTACAAAACAAAAGTTGTTTCTAAATTAATTATCAATTTGTGACTGAAAACAGCTTTTCAGATCTGAAACACCTTCAATAACAGATTAGTTTTATAAACAACTCTCAGCAAAGGTTGTGTTATCGGTCAGTTCTTTATACTCTGTTTAAAAGACAAAACTTTAATTAAATTTCTGAAATGGTCTCAGTAGTTCTTCGAGATTTCTGTATGTTTCCATGGATTTTGGGCTGCTTTTCACTCATTTTTCAGGTGGGTTCTACTGTAACTCTGACCTCCTGAATTCTACCTTCAAAGGAAGAACTTGGGCTCTGTTGATGGGATAACTTATCAAAGAACAGATTACAGATTTATATTTTACTGTCAACAATCTGTCACAGAGATTTAATTTCTTCCCTTTTCATGCTTTTGATGAATCGGAAAAATAGCAGAATCTCCGTTTTCAGTAAAAGAGCTTTTAACAGATGGTTCCCCATCATATTTTGGCTCAACTTTCTCCTGGTTTCCATTGAATTCACTTTATTTATAGAACACTAATTTACAACACATACTGTATGTAAGATGTTCTACAGAGCCAATTTAATCAAATCATACAGATACATTCATTACAACTGTTGTATCTAAAGAAACCCATTCTATTGCATTACGCATCGATCTTGCAGAGTTTGCTTGCATAGACTTATTGACTCTTCAAGAATCCCTCACACCAAGCAAGCATGCAGCTACAATGGAGAGCTTTTAACAGGAAAAAACCTGCAGCAGAACCAGGGTCAGTGTGAGTTGCCTTCCGCTGAGGCTAACTGTGGTTCAAGGAGACAGAAGCAGACACACAAAAGGAACATAGAAGCATTGATTCATAAATACTTTCTATGTAAGAAAATGTAACGGTGAACTAGCTCTATAGGTGGCTCTGTCAAGGAAAGAAACTCAACAGACGAGCTCTGAGCCTGTTTCTATGTCAAAGGGAGGAAAGAGAGCACATACAGTTAGTCACAGTAAAAGCTGAACTCACAGCTACAGAATGTCTGGGAGAGAAACAGGACCAAGCGCTGAAAAACTGCTCCAACTCTTAAAAGGGAAGATTCTCTCCATTTTAAGAGTCAAATGCCTGAAGTGGCTGTTATAGTGGGGGAGGTTTATCTTTTTTTAATTGATTTAGCAATTATCTAACCATATGGGTGAATTCATAGACTTACTAAAGACCCTCAAATCGTTTGCCAAAGATTATGGTTCAGGTGATGACACTATACAACAGAAAAAATGACAAAGTGACCCTTGAGGTAGAAAGGAACTACTGTAATTCAGTAGCACACCATACTTCGTCCATCTTGACTCGACCCCCCCCCCCCCCCCCCCCTTCTCAAAAATGCAACTGTTTTTATCTGCTCTGTGGTGCAGCTTGTAGCATCCTTTACACTTTAAATTAATTTTAATTAAACAGTCTCTCAGCATGGTTAATGTTCTCTCTTTGCATACATGAGTTCTCACTGGGTACTCCAACTGTATCCCACATGACTGTTAGGTGGATTGTTAACTCTAAAAATTGACCTTAAGTGTGTGTGCATGGTTGTATGTGTTGCCCTGTGAAGGAGTGGTGACCGATCCGGGGTGCACCTTGCTTTAGCCAGCTGGAGAGAGGGGACTGTGACCCTGATGGAAAAATGGCAGAAGATGTATGGATGCGCATATTTTTTGCTATAGTTCAAACACATAAACATACTCATATTTTTATTGTTATAACTTGCATGTCATATGTATATCTTCAGGTCCACCGGTTTTTTCTGCTGTTCGTTCCTATTGCCTGTTTTTATACACCTTGCTGAACACCAATAACTGTCCACTTTGAGCAGCCGAGTGAAAATGAGTGGGAAAGCAGCCGATAAACAATTGGAAAGATGTTCAGAAAACAAACTGAAAAACTTTTGATCAGGACCTTTAAATAAATATGATGATGTTTTTCTCATTAGAAGTGTGAAATAAAGGAATAAAAGTCAGTTTCAGAGTCTGAGATAGTAATGGGTAAACTAAAGGTAAACACAACTAATTAAGCTATACACATAAAGTAAAGGGTGTGTTAGTACTAGGCTGTAGATAATTAGGGCTCATGCAAATACTTTTACTAGTGGTTACTAGTAAGTAGTTACTTCTGTCTTGTCTTCAGTCAGTTTGTTTTGCCTTATTTGAGCTGTGATGTTTGCCTATATTTCTGCAGCTCTAGGTGGAAAATTAACAACAACTTGCCTATATTTTAACAATCCGGCTCTAAAAAAAAACAATCTGCATTATGTTTCATATATTTACTCAGCAGTGTCCTAAAAACTCAAAAATAGCCCAGTGACACAGGGTCTGTGTATGTTCAGCTAAAAACCAATGAGAGAAAAAGAAGAAAGGTTATGAGGAACTTTGAGCGTCTCTGGCCTTTAACTTACAGAATATGACCAAGTAATAACAAATATATCTTATATTTCAGATATATATATTTTTTGATACCAGAACTGTACCCTAAATAATTATAATAAAATCCAGACAATCGTCTTATCAGGCTTTTGCTCTGTCTAGTGTTTAGGTTAGAGTCCTTGAAATAAAGAAACAGTCTGTTTGTTCTACATTTGAGCTGTGTATTTTTTTCCTATTTAGTTTTAAATGTGGCTCTTTTTATTAAAACCCTGAATTTTATAATTTCAAACCTCCTCTAACCTGGAAATGAGGCTTTTTCCCCCCAAAATTTTCTGTCTAAATGGAAATCAGGAAAAAAAAAAAAACATGTTCAAGCAAACTGAAGGTCATTCATTAAAAAAAACCCACAAAAATGAAAAATGCTCGCACAGAGAAAGTATTCTTTTCTAATTATCTTTCCACATTACTTTGCACATTGTGATTCACAGGAGTGATTATTGCCATCCAGTTTTAGATCCAGGAGAACATCTAATTGTCTTATTTGAATTCTTTGTAGTTTTTTATTTCTTTATGACTAACTACAGTTTCTCAAAGTGCTTTTTTAAAAACAGTATTTTTATCGCCTCCTTTCTTGTGCTTTTTTTTTGCATTGGAACATACCTTTCTATCCTTCAGCTTCAAGTGTCCTTGTAAAATTGTATCACTAGTTGTGTTTGAGCTGCACAGAATGTTTTTGTAACACGTCTAACACACTCCTGCTGTCTGAGGGGAAATGGTGCATGTTGCTGAAGCGTGGATTTTATTAAGTGATTATATGTTGGTAGTCTGTCAGTTGTTGTCTGATTTGTAGCTGCAATTAGATTGATTGCAAATGTTCTTATTTTTACTGATGAAATTCTTGTCCTCTGTGTGTTTTATTCCTTTCGGGAATTAAAGAAATCCATCAAACAACTTTTGTGTTATGAGATTCTTCTCTAAACCAAACTGAATGAGCTGCATAAGAATACAACCAACCAGGGTGACATGTGCATCTCATCTTATATGAATGTGGGACTCAGGCTGAACTGTCATCTCAGATCAGGCGTCTCATTAGATTTTCAAAACGAGCAGAGGCGGCGCTGAGTCTGGACTTTTTACCGACAGCTTTGGTTTTGATGGAATCTGGGCAGAAATGAACAGGAGGTTGATCATAGAAGCACAGTTTTTGCTCTCTGCCACAGTAATGAATAAAATATCTGATGAAGACGATTTGATGCAATTTACCTAATTTAAGACAGTGGATACATTTTCCATTTAAGTTTGAGAGCTTGTTTCTGTGAAACTCCCTCAGAGACATATGAAGGTGTATGTCTCTTGCATAAATATTGATACATTATGTTGTCATGTTATTATGACAAACCTTATTGTGTTTTATTAACAAAGTACCGAATAATAGTGAAGTATGTGTCGTCATACTATGACGAGCATCTGTACCCGGTGCCTCTGTCTAAATACACTGTAGAAACACCTATTTCTGGGATATCAGTTGCAGCTTATTTGCATTTTGTACCTTTCAACATGCAGAAACTTGTAATTTTGCCCAATTTCTTTCAAGTAGTTTTTCAAACTCCAGTCCTCTAGGGCCATTGTTCTGTATTTCTTAGAGGTGATTTAGTCACTTTAATGTAGGTGTGTTAGATTTTAGACCCTAAAGATTGCTTTTTTTAAGCCTTCCCACCATAGCACTGGCTGTGTGTTTAAAGTTGTGGTCCTATTAAACATTTGATTTAGTTGACGTTTTTTCAGCCTCTAATAGATTTCCTTTTAAGATTGCTTTGAATAAACCTCCATCTATCTTACATCAGATTTCCTGCTAAAGCAAAGCATCCTCACAGCACACTGCTGCCAACACCATCCTTCACTGTGAGCACTGTGTGTTCATGACATGCTGATTTATTTTTTCCCTGCATTTAGCATGTTGGTTTCCCCAACTGAGGTCTGGATGTCTGCAACATCTCCAAATTTTCCTTGGGGCCTTAGGTTACTCTCCTTGATTAATGCTGTCACTGTTTAGGTGAAGTGATATCTCGTTAGATTTAAGGTTTTCCACTAATGATCTTTAATACACATCAGAGGCTTTCAAATAAAAGGTCTAGAGAAGGGCTAGAAATAAAGTTGTACTTTCTGAATAAAGGCAACTGAAACATTTGCACAATTACTAATGCATATATTGTTTGAATGTTGCTGGTGCCTTCTTTTAAATTTAGAAATATGTTGACTACTTTGTATCATTTTGCAGTTTATCCCAATTTTATGCATAAAAAAAATGATAAACTACTGTTGCATTGCTGCAGGGATGGAGATCTCAAGACCAGTCTTGGCATTAGGTTTGGAGTTTTATGCCCAGCTCTTGGTATCGGTCTTGTCTTGTTTTGCCATATCTTCGGACAAATTGTATTCAGACCAGTTCAGGACTTTTATTTCGATGAAAAATAAAAATTTATGATGAAAATGATATTAATACAAAACATAACTCCCTTTTATCTTCTCCTGCAGATGCACATTGCACTCCATGTAAAAATATAAAAACTACAAAGTAGTTATTTCTCAAGATGATCGTTATCTTTTACTATGAAAATCTTTACAACACCATGGCATTTGGTCCTTTGATTATTGCAGTTTTTGATCATTTAAAAAGCGAAGGTTCACCTGCAGTCTTGTTTTCCCTGAGAACACACTTTTTTTTCCTATCGTTTATTGTCACCCGCTGTCTCACCACCGAACTTGTCCTCAGGTTAGGAAATTATTGAATTAGTTTAAAACATCAAGAGTTTAAAGAAAAAAGAAAGAAAAAACACTAGGAAACATTTAAATGATATCCACCTTTAGTATTTAATGGACAAACCTCATTTTAATAAACATTTACAGCAGAAACAGAAGGAAAGTAAGTCCCTATTTTTGTTTAACCCTAAGGGAATTGAAACTATACTTACAATCAAAGCAACTGTTTCTTTTAGGGTTTGAAATCACGTAAAAATACAAGAACCTTTCTTTTGAAAAGATACTTTTTAGCTCATTGTTTGACATGTAGGTTTAATTTTTAAATATGAAAATAACTTGGTACTCTTACTGGTTTCCAAAATTCATCATCTGACACTTTTGAAATATAAAATAAAGAGCTACATTTGTGTCTTTGTGTGGCAACATTTATTAACTTTACTATTAGTTTATTATGTCAGTTATTAGTTTATGACAAGAAGTAATTCTGGTAGATGAATTAACTATTGTTCCATTAATATTTGCATTCTATGCTGTGCCAAAAATAATATCCTGACATTTTTGTTGAAATTTGAAAGATTCAGCCTATGTCTTCATCCATTCCTGCATTGCAATATACTCTATACAATTTGTGAATAAGTTGCTGAGTGAGTCATTATTAGTTCCTGTCCAGAGTTAAACTAGTTTGTAATCTGGCACGAATGATATGAGAGTCAGACTGCTGCCTAAGAATTTCTCTGTTGCTTTTTAAAACAAATATCTATATATACTATATACATGCACATAATCTGCATCATTACCTAATTTAAATTAATTGTTTCTTGGCATGAGGCGCACCTCTGGTAAAAATTTCATTAAAATCCTTCCATAACTTTTCAAGTTATCTTGTAAACACACAGACAGACAGACAGACTCTTCTAAAGGCATAACCTCCTTGCATCAATTTAACAAGGTAACATTTATTAATTATGTTCCTAGAGTCATTTTCCCCAAAACATCTAAGCCTTATTAATTCTGTATTTTGGTATGAGTGCATAATTGATTTGGTCTAATAAGAATGATCTCCTGTTGGATCAACATGGCTCAACATGCTGTAAAGTGACAGATTCATACCCGATTGTTTAGTTTGATCCTTTTTCTCTGACCAGGTAATTAAAAAGAAGCTTCTTGTTATATGCAGTTTGTTCTTAGAATAATCTGAGCTTAGAGGATCTCAGGTGTTTCGTCGTGTTGTATTTATCAAAATGATCCAAAGCTCAGGTAAACGTGTCTAACGCTGTTACACCCTTTCTGACCTCAGCTTAATTTATTAACAGTATTAGCTGTTGTCCGCCAGAGCAGAGCTTCATCATCGCTGTTTCCTTTCCTCTACAAGTCATTCGGTCAATTTGAAATACAGACTCAACCCCTCTGAAAACAACTTATAAGGCACCTCATAATTCCTGTCCAAGACTAGCACCTATTGTAGGAGAGCTGCAGCAGTCTGCCTAGGGTCAAGATGCTGAAGCATCCTACATCTGCAGAAGGTAGTGATGACCTCAACATGGATGCTGAGAACAATTTGCTTACATTTGATGATGGTGCAAGAATGTGGAAACAAGGCCTAATTTTTTTTCCTAATCAATCAAATCCGATAGGAAAATTGGTCATAACAACTGTTATGTGTGCACTAGATAAATCAAGTACCTCAGTGGAGTAATAAAAATAGACTATATCAAAAGAAAGCCGTTAGAGGTTTACTTTTAGCGTTCAATAAGTGATGTAGCGATGCTCAATGATATGCATGCAGAAAGAATCATTGGAATTCAGGTTATTTTATTTATAATCTGTTTCAAAAAAGATAACACAAAGACTTTCACTTTTTAAGATTTTCAATCCCTGGATGTTTTCCCCCTAACTTTCTGTCTACAGACTCCTGTAATTTAATAGTGCAGTTTTTAATGAGAAAATCCACAGGATTCACCAATGTCAGTCTCCAAGTTTCCACTCTCCATGTAATTACCCTGTTTTTAACTGATAAAAGTGCAAATATAGCCCCCCAAAAATAATAGCTTTTCCTAATGTTGTACCCTGAAGCAGATGAGCAGCAGCAGAAGACAATAACAGGTGCCACTCCTGTCTAAAAAGAACAGAAAACCACTGCTGCAATTCAAAACTGCCAAAGTAACCCACGGGAATATGTTGCCTGCTCAGATGAGTCTCAGCTTAGCAGGAGCATTTAGATAGTAGAATCAGAATTTGGCTTAAAATCCTGAAACCATTCTGCTTCATATCAACACATCAGGCTGGCAGTGGTTTAATACTGATGTTTCTTGGTGCAATTTCCTTCATATGGATCAGGGATTATTTCAGTGCCTCAGCCTTTCTGACAACTTTTGGCTGGTCTGTAGTCTATTCCTCTCTGATCACAAAGTACCAATCTCATGGTCATTTTTAGCAGAACAACAAAGATGCAAAAATGCAAATATCAAAGTAGTTTCCTCAACAGGACGAAGATTTCCAGGTATCCTCATTGTCACCAGATCACCACCTAATAGAGGTCGCTTGGGATATCCCCATAGACTTTAAATCTCTATAGGATTTTTTTCATATTTGCCCCAAATAATTTAGGATAAAATCTGTAATAAAATCTTCTGTTTGTTTGAGATCACTGTTGTACGATTTGCACATACTGAGTGTGTCTCAAGAAAATTTAATTTTGCTCTCAAAACCAAGATTTCTGATTGATTTTCTTGATATTTTTTAGAAAGTGGGCGTGAGATACTGACTTTTATTAAATCCAAATAGCTTTTTTGAACTCTTTGTTAAGTCAGTGTATCATAACAGCTAATAATATCTAAGCATCCACAATCGAACAGTTATTTTTAAGAGTCTCAGAAAGTACAGAGTCAAGGCTAGCACATTAAAGGAATAGTACACCCAAAACATGATTAGCCTTCATTTTCTACTCACCCCCATGCTGAACAACACTCTGGAGTACTTTTTTGATATCTCAAATGCATCTGGGGATCTGGGAGGCTTCTTGCTGTCTGCTGACATTCAAATAATGGAGGTCTATGGTGCCCGAGGCAGAAAGGTCCATAAAAGTCCACAAAAAACGTGTCAATATTCCTCCATACTGCTCGTCCAATGTATTCCAAGTGTCCTGAGTGGGTAGCGTCCATAATTTACTCGAAACGAAGTCATTTAGAATGTTTTTAGAGCATAAACAATAGTGTATAGAATTTCCTAAAAGCGCGCGCCTGCGAGTTCACGAGCCTACGTAAACCGCGGCAGACCAAACCAGATGAAAGTGCGCATTCAGCTCGGTAAAGAACTCATGCTCTTCCTCAACACTGAAGTCCTCAGACATTTTTCTTTCATTGTTTCTTTCTTTGCACAGGTAAACAGCAAAGTTCTTCTTCTACGCTTGCATTATCAAGAGCAGACGCTGAATGCGCACTTTCATCTGGCTTGGTCTGCCGCAGTTTCCGTAGGCTCATGAACTCGCAGGCGCGCGCTTTTAGGAAATACTATACACTACTGTTTATGCTCTAAAAACATTCTAAATGACTTTGTTTCGAGTAAATTATGGACGCTACCAACTCAGGACACTTGGAATACATTGGACAAGCAGTATGGAGGAATATTGACACGTTTTTTGTGGACTTTTATGGACCTTTCTGCCTCGGGCGCCATAGACCTCCATTATTTGAATGTCAGCAGACAGAAAGAAGCCTCCCAGATCTCCAGATGCATTTGAGATATCAAAAAAGTACTCCAGAGTGTTGTTCAGCATGGGGGTGAGTAGAAAATGAAGGCTAATCATGTTTTGGGTGTACTATTCCTTTAACTAATAACCAAATGGCTGCAAACATTGCAACAGAGCAACATTCATCTCTCCAAAATGCTGTACTCAGAACTGCACAGGATAGATGGAATGGACATGATGTAATTTATAATGGTGGAGGAAGTAATGAGCTGCTGGAGAAGTGGAGAAAATAACTTTTTTATTCAGCCTTACTTTAAAGCAAGAGAAAACCTCAACACTTTACCCTCAGTCACATCAACTGCACTGAAAAACTCATAGAAAGCACAATCTGAATCCTTTCTTACATTTTTCTTCATTTTTTTCTTCCAGAAAGCTCAAGTATATTAGAGCCTTCTGTGTCCGCAGCAAGGACAATGAGTCGACCAGGATGGATTCAATGTGTGCAAATTTGTTCCTGCTGAGCGTTTGACCTCTGAAACACGTTAGCAAGAGAAATGTGCTCTCCGGGGCCAGCTGGTGCTGCAGAATGTACAATTACTGTAGCTCAGGGACACTTTACAAGGAATGAGAAAACATTAGAGATGTGGGAAAGAGGGAGAGGTGGAAGGCCCAAACTGAACAAACAGTAGCTTTTTCTGCTTGTACTTTCAAAATGTTTGGATTCTTCTTTTTAACAGCCTCATAAAAGTTATTGTATGCTTCAATGGGTTGTGAAGCAGTTCAAACAGCTAAGACTCTAAAAGGTTTATAAGGCTGAGCTGGATGTTAATGTTCACACCAGTGTGGGATTGAAATGAAATACATTTAAACTGTAATGCAGGGACACTTTTTGCAATGATATGTTTAACTTTGTAAAATGTGTTATCCATAATTCTTTTAAACAGTAGTGTTAAGCAATTTCATTAACAAAAAACAACAACAGCAAATACAAAGTGGACTATTTGTTATAGAATGTGCACGTTATTTTGCTGAGGGGTGTGAATGTTGACTTTGACCTGATCTGTTTGTATAGCAATGCATGTGTATGTATAGATATATGTATATATTTATATATCTATATCTATATATTTATATATAAATTAGGTTTGTATGTATATAATTGTGTATATGTACATATTTTTGTGTGTGTATAACGGATAAAAACATAGAAGTTTAAAAGGAAGTTTACTCTACTTTAAGTTAATTTAAGTGAAATTAGAGGTAGAGGGAGCATGAAGGATAAGTTTTACTTCATACTGATTTTGAAACAATATACATCCATCAATGTCAGTTCTCTGGCTGTATATACACCGACAGGTTTATTAGGTGCAGGGTTTTGTTTCTATTTATGTTCAGTTGAATTTAGTTAGAGTGGAAATTAGAGTTTAGTTAGATTTTTTTTCAGCATTTTATTGCCATTACACTGTCACAAATAAGGAGCAACAAAATGAACTCTCTGCATTTGACCAATCTTTTTGGCAGTGGGCTGCAATTGTGCGGTGCCTGGGGAGCAGTGTGGGGTTAAGCGTCTTGCTCCGGGACCCTGAGTGGCAGTCTTTGGGAGTTTTTGTCAAAATTTCTTGAAATTGTCTAAAATGAATTCCTTTTCATTCATTCATTCATTCATTTATTCATTCAATTGTGGCCCCTTAAACAACAATAAGAACACTATTGTGGATGGAAAAGGAGGTCAAGTCTGCTCTACTGAATCCGGTAAATGTAGGTGTAGAAATGAAAAAGTATTGCAGGTGTCACTCACAGTATACCCAAGGCAAATATGTACTGGTACTAGTGCGTTCTCTCTTCACTTGGGAAATTTTTGTGAATTTCCATATAGTGGGCTGTGATTATATTTTAAATGAAGGAACATTAGGTTCCTTATTGCTTCTTGGTGCCAGGGAGAGACCTCGATGTTCCTAACACCAAAGAAACTATAGGAACCATACATGCTCCTTTTCCTACCTCCTTCCTCACTGCCAGCACTTTTCAAAAAGCACTCATCGTTCTCAATGCTGAGGCATATCCATAGTGCTTACTAATTAGACGATTTTAGATACAGCCAGAGTTTTCCTTAACTCAAGTGTTTGTAAAGATAAAAAAAAAATAAAAATAAACTTTATCAGGAACATTTCCTACCCTTATACATTAACAACACATATATTTCATGCACTGAGGCAGAGGGATTATTTACAAAATGTCATCAGATCTTATTACCCATCTTTCTGACATTTTATTTATACTAAACTCCTCTGTCATCACTTCCTGTTTTACTGCTGTGTTGCATCAATGACTGCCCTGGTGCTTTGTTGACAGCCAATTAGACAGGTTTGTCTGACAAACATCAAAATATAGCTCAGTGCCACAAATCACCTTCCCCTGGGTGCCGATCTCCAGCTGTGTTTGTTTTCTGCGCAGCTTTAAGCCATTTGCATATTTCATCGGAACTGAACATGTGTCGTGTTTTAGGGGATTTTGCCTGATTTTTAGGTCATGTTAATTGGTGCATTTCATTGATTTCAAACACCAAACAAATTTCTCACAGAGGTAAAAAAAAAAAAAAATCAAAACCAGATTTATACATAAACTATGTAAATTGGCACAAAAACCTTTTCCACTACTTTCTAACATATAAACAGACTAAACTTCTCCTGGCTTAGGTTATTTAAACATCCAAACTGATAAATGATAGAATAATGACAGAGTTTTTTCTAAATACATTCTTTTTTTTTATTTTTATTAGTTTTTTTTATACATATTTTTTATTATTGAGACATTTTACTAAAATGTCTGAAACTGAAATGTCCATACCAAATCCTGGCAACATAACTGGTGTAGATTTTGTAATGTTTGTATCATTAATACACTTTCTACTAATGTGGCTGTGTGCTTAGGGTCATTGATCGCTTTGAAGATCAGCTTAAACCCTGGCTTGAATGTTTCGGATGCTTTCATGTATTACTTTGGTCAGACAATTTGGGTAAATTGTCACATTATTCAACATTTGTTGAAATTTATTCACCAGCAACTCACTCTGGTAGCATATCACATTTCTATAACAAATTACGCCATCCTAATGGAGTATGTTTCTTAAGTGTGTATAAAACTTTGTTTTTTCTCAATTTGTTAGTAAGTAGAGCCTCCCTGTGTTTTTTGCATGACATAATGTGACCGGGATTATATCACTATGCATGCATACAGATGGTCAAATATCAATAGTGAAAAGGTGCAATAAAGTCATTAATTCCAGGAGAAATAAAACGCAGTGGCGGCTGGCCAATAGAGAGTGCCAAGGCACCGCCCCACCCACCCAATGACACTGGCTGCATTCAAATTTATTTTTATTGTAAAGTGAACAAAGACTTCATTCATGACAATACAGAGAGGAATAAAGGTGACAACCACTGGGAGCATGGACAAATAAAACCAAATGTAATGATATAAACCTTGGTCAGTTAAATAACTTGCTGCTGTCATTTTGCACATCTCTGATGTTGCTATTTTCAAATATCCATTGCTGTAAAAATGTCCATAGCTGTATATTGGTTATTTATTCTCCAGGTGGACAGTATTTATATTGTTAAAACACTTTAAAGTACAGTGTTTTATAGTTTATATATTGTTTAAGTCTTCCCTATTATGTTATTGTTATACATTTTTTCTAAGGTCTACATTTGTGTGACCATTTATTTCAATAATCTATTAGCTGCTGTAAATTTCCCCATTGTGGGACAATAAAGAGATTTTCTATTCTATTCTATAAAAGGGATAGAAAGATATAAGTAAATCTAAACAATGTAGCAATGTGTATAAGAAATGTATTTGCAAAATCTTTTATATTCAACAACAAAAAATACTTAGTTAATCAAATTGTACAAAATAGCAATAGCAGAAAATATCCTATCAAATTTATAGTCCCCACGCTGCAGATGCACTTGATCTGTCCTTAAATTACAGCCAAACCCATTTACACAGTAACAGATAAAAACCTTTCAATAAATCAAACATTACTGCCACAAATCTGACTCAATAACAAATAAAACAAATATTTTCATTAATTTCAGAAGGAACTATCAACGGAAATATTCCTTCTTATATTAAATTAAACTGAACTTCCAATATTCACCACTTTTCGGCGCAAAGTACCATTTCATCTGATCATGGAGCAGCCAGCTGGCTTGGTCTCGCAATGCATCCTGGGAAAACCAAGGATAGAGAGGATACAGTGGACCCGTCCTTTAAATCGGGCAAAAACAAGGCTGCATTTAGGTCGCATAATGAGTATTCATTGAATCCAGCCAGCGCCGCGCTATGACATAATCATTCCTCGAATCGGCCTTCGGAGAATGATTATAAATTCGAACACAGCACCTGATTAAGACATAAAAAAAATATGATTTAATTTTAAACTAGAATTTTAAATATTTCGACATATATGAATATATATTTTTTAGATGTGCGAGATTAATATTAAATCTTTAATGATTAAGACAGTGTCATTCCATTTTTTGCCGGATTGGTGACAAATTTCCACCCTCGGGCGAAAAGGCTTTGCCCATAGACTCTCGTTAAAATTTGTACATGCGCAGTAGCTCCTCTGCAATACGAATGTATAGAAGAGCTCTGGGCACAGGAGTACGACGGAGTATGAGGCCAGGCTAAAGATTTTATTTTCTTCTATTTCGAGAGTAAAGTCGTAAAATTACCGGAATAAAGTCATAACATTACGAGCATAAAGACGTAAAATTAGGAGAATAAAGTCGTAACATTATGAGAATAAAGTCGTAAAATTACAAAAATAAAATCATAACATTACGAAAATAAAGTCGTAATATTACGAGAAAAAAGTCATCACCAGAATAGTCATAAAATTATGAGAATAAATTCGTTATATTAAAAGAATAAAGTCCTAAACAGACGAGAAACAAGTTTTATTTTAGCACAACTCCTAATGGTACGACTTTATTCTCGTTATATTACAACTTTATTCTCGTAATGTTACGACTTTATTCTCGTAATGTTACAACTTTATTCTTTTAATATTACAACTTTTTTCTCGAAATGCTGTGACTTTATTTTAAAAATAAAAAATAGAAAAAATCTCTAACCTGGCTCTAATACTCCGTCGTACAGGAATGCTGCACCCTGAGGCGAGAGGAAGTGTATTTGCTCACCACCTCCAGCAACAGCGCAGACTTTTTGTGGTTGATTGGCAGGTCTAGTCGCGGGAGTTGGAAATGCATTGAAGAGAGAAAGAGAGAGCGAGAAATGCAGCAAGAAATGTCCTTCCAGAAAATTCTAAGAAAATAAATAGTTTCTATATATTAGAAAACATAAAGCTGACTAATAGCTTCCGCATTATTAAACTTCTAGATTATTTTTTAGGTTTGTGACACCATATTGGACCATGCAAACCACAGATTTGCTTTCACAAAGCCTCAGATAGGCAAGATTTACGTACAAAAAAGAAACCTGTGCATGAAATAATGTTTTTTTTGTGTGTGTTTTATAATATTTTTTGTTGTGGCATTCATATAAATATATTCTGGTGTGTATATGTCTATACTGAATTTATAGCCCCCACCCCGGAGAAAACTCCACCAGGCGACACTTGTTAATTGTAACGTTCATTTTAATTTAGAGCCCTGCATGAACAGGCTCCTTAATAGATCTCATGCCAATTGGCCCAGGCTGTCAAATGGGGGAGGAGGTTTGACAGGATCCAAATGCAGAGACAAAACTAACTGACATGCGCAGATTTTGCTCTAAACATCTGAATTTATCTCCAGCAGCTCCTATCAACAGCAGTTTTTCCCATGCTCGAAGCTCAAAGACGTCCATACTGCCTTATATTCTGTCTTTTTTTATTTTACACTAGTTATTTCTGACTCTCCATCTATGTTTACATGAACGTAAAATATCTTCCCATCCTCTAGTGTTGCACACATGGTTGCTTTGAAGCAACAATGACAACAGATATTTTTTATGTATCAGTTTGCTCATGACTTTCAGACGTAATAAAAAATGCAACAACTGTTAACCTGACTCCGCCAGATGTATTTGCTCCGCATATCAATCTGGAAACCTTCAGTTGAAGTAATTTTGGGAAGGGGCGAAAATACTGGTTAGCTGATTGGCCTATGTTGGTGATAGACGGGCAAAATAAACCAAACAGATCAACGAAGCATATGACGTACTAACAGAGCGACGACGAAGAGGAGCCAATTGATAGATCAAACTCTTGCCGAAACCAGTCAGGAGTAGAGCAAAAACATCTTTTCCTCTGAGAAAAGCCTCAAGAGCAGTGTTTTGCTCTTTTTTCAGTGAAGAAATACTCTGTAATTCCGATAAAACTTGCTCGATAGCCACGCTAACGCTAGTTTCATCGGCTGAAGCCGCCATGTTCTTCAGACTGAACTGCGCTTCTCGTTGCGTCACACCTCAACCCGCCTCAAAGCCAACGCTGATTGGACGTTCGTTTGGTGAACGGCTCCAATTTTTCTTTAACGGAGAGTCTCCTGACTGATCAGCGAGTGAAACCTTGAAAGCTCGCGAGATCAGGATGGTCTCACGAGACTAAAAAACTGTGGCTGCAGTTGAGTAACCAATTTTTAAAATCACCTTGCATGTGATAGATGCTTACATTAGCATATCCTCCACCTATGAATTTGCTGAGTTTGGTAATTAGTATATGATATGTATATTGAGGAAGGCAAATAGTTTGAACAAACTGTCTGTTGAGTTACAAATGCTTATTGTTGGAATCCAGAGGTTTGTCCACTTTCTCCACCAGAGGGCGTACGAGATCTCCTGGAGCCTGAGCCGACCGGACCACCTGTCTCCAATCTGCTCATCAGGAGATCTGTACTTAAGGAGGCGGAGGGCTTCACTCCAGTGCCAGAGTGTTTGCCAGTAACGGTTGATCCTGCCTGAATACCTGAAACTCTGGAGAGTTTCTCTGCCGGTGATCTGTCTGCTCGTTCTCAGTTGAACTCTGGAGAGCTGTCTCTGTCAAGTATCTGCCTGCCCGCTCTCAGAAGATTACTGGAAGGAAACTCAATCTGAGATCTGCCTGCACTCTGTAAGCTCTGCCTTTGCCTCTGCCCTCAGCCTGCTGACAACCTCTGGACCCTCAAGGTTCCCCCCCTCTGCAGCTCTGCTCCACTCCAGAACAGGTACTGACCTGAACACTCTCAACCTGCAAAATACCTGGACCTCCACTAATCTCTCTGTCCTCCTCAGCAGTGAACCCACTCGTGACCAGTCAAGCCCCCTCTTGGATCTGATCAAACTGTGTACATTTATTGAACCCCCTCGTGACCAGTCAAGTCCCCTCTTGGATCTGATCAAACTTTGTACATTTATTGTAAATAAATCTTTGAACTTTTCTTCTGCCTCCGAGTGTTCTGCATGTGGGTTAGACACATTAATCCGAACATGACACTTATAACTTTCTTTGAGGATCTTTTCTGCACGTGCAAACAAGTTTGCACTTTTTCAGTCACAAACCCAAATATGATGCTCTATATTGCCAAAAGTATTTACTCAACAATCCGAATCATTAAAATTAGTTGTTGCAATCATATCCAAGGCCACAATTGCATAAAATGAAATACCTAATGATAACGATTGTTTCTACAAACATTGATGGAAGATTGGTTCCCTTCTCAGTAGCTCAGCAAATTCCTTTATGGTACTGTGAGAACAAGTAGAGTTGGGAAAAGTTTGTTGTTCTTTAATATTCTATCTTCTACTGTCATTGTTTTTATAACAAAGTGGAGGTGATTGGGAATGACAGCAACTCAGAACAAAGTGGTGAGTAATGTAATATGATGGACCAGAGGCAGCAGATGCTGATGCAGCAGTCACTAATTTTCTCAAATAATATAGACCTCTGAACTTTATGTTCACCTCAGACAATCTTATGAACAGTGCATAGATAAGCTTCATGAATGGGTTCCTATGACTGAGCAGCTGCATCCATGCCATTGATCACCTACTGCAATGCAAAGTGATGGATTAAGTACTGTAAAGCATATCACCTATAAGCTCTTGAGCAGGGACTACATGTTCTCTGGAGTGATGCATCAAAGTACATATATCAATCTAATAGAATAATCTTGATTTAGAGGTCATCAGGAGAAAGGTAATGGAAATGTAGAGCTGGCAGTAGGGGATTGACATTTTTAATTGTATTTTTTTAAGCAGCTGGTCTTTGTTCTTTTTTCCAGTGAAAGGCGTCTCTATTTCATCAAATTTTAGATAATTCAGTATTCCCCACATTGGTCTGGGCAGTTTAGAGATGGTCCCTTCCTATTCCATAACGCCAATGCACAAAGCAAGATCCATAAAGGCATTGGAGAGAAACTTTCTTGTTGACAAGCTTACAAAGAGCTCTTAGAGTTGAGACAAGCCTTCTCTTTAAACTTAAGTCTGTGACCACACAAATGTGTTTCTGGAAGAATGGTAATACATTCCCAGAAACAAGCCCCTTAACATCGTAGACAGGCTCCTGACTAGGGTTGAATGTGTTATAACATCATATTCAACCATCTGGATCAAAAATGGTGCCTCACTTAAGTTCATACGGGAGTAGAGAGTCGTGAGTGAATACTTTTGTAAATCTAGTGTATTCTTGACATGATCTTGGCGCTGACAACTGGATCATTGGTTTCCTTGCTTCCACCTGCTTAGCTCTGCCTAGTTTTCATCTGCCCTTATCTGATCCACCTGTTCCAGTATCTATTTACACTGCCTGTTTCCAGCCATAAGTGGCAGATTATTTGAGCTGAGTGTGAGAAGTATCTAGCGTACGCTGTTGTGTTTTTTTTTTTTTGTCTGCCTGATCCTGACCTGTTTCTGCCTCTGGATTCCTGATTTTTGGCTTGGCCCTGTTCTGGTCTGTGTCTGCATGTTTTCTGTGTTCAGACTGCGGTTTGGACCACTGCCTGGTAATGCCCTTGGTTCTGTACCTTGTCCTTGGATTATCCCTTTGGTATCTCTGTGTCTCTCTGATCTTCTGGTCTGGACTTCTGCTCTGCACCTGCTCTGGATTCTGCCTCTGGCCTCTTCTCTTCTTCAGCGTTTGCTTGCTTCCGCTCTACAGTCCTCTGCCTTGCTCCTGGAATTCTCTGGGTGGCTTCCGCCGCATTTTGTGGAGAAGTTATCCGACTGGTTCCCATTTCTTCCTCTGGACACCGACTGAACTGAGAACCAGGTTAGTGACTCACATGCTCTCTATTGTTCTCTATCTGAGTTTTGTGGTCATTAACCTGAATATCTATCTCTTCAGAGAATCTATCAAGCCAGTCCCAGCTGGCAAGCCACAAACTTGTTCTATGGGCTTGAATTCTAGGTAGTGTTGCACCGATACCGATACCAGTATCGGACGGGGTGCCGATACTGTCCTAAAATGGTGGTATCGGTATCGGCGAGTACCAACAAATAGGGCACCGATACCATTTTGAGAGCCATAAGTTTATTCAACTATTGTCACCCACTCCTGGTAGGCAATAAAAACTTTTTATTTTTATTATACAGTAGAACTTTTTATCAAAAAGTTCTACTGTATAATAAAGTAGTAGAACTACTTAGTAGAAAGTAGTAGAAGTAGTAGTAGAATAGTAGTAGTAGTACAGTAGAACTTTTTATCAAAAAGTTCTACTGGATTCACTTTGTATTAGATATTTTCCTGCTTCACAAAGGTAGGCAGCATCTTGACAAAGCCATGATGGCAATTATTTTACATTATTATGGTATCGGTATCGGCCGATACTGCACAGCCAGGTATCGGGTATCGGTATCGGGGCCAAAAAATGGCATCGGCGCGACACTAATTCTAGGTCCATTTGTCTGAGCCATGACAATTTTACCTTATTTCTGTTAAAGGATGTTACGCTAGCTTGTTCTGGTTCCTTCCCCCATTCTTGTTTGGGTGAAGTTGGGAGTCCCCTGCTTTTTGGTTTGGTATAATGTTGTAAAGCTGACCTCCAAAGTATAAAATTTTTTACATAGGTTAGCACATAACCTACACTGAGTGTTCCAGAGCTACTCCAACCTGACCTTTTTAGTAGCTTTGATAGCTTGATTCTTATCATTTTAAAAGAAGATTCGTTACTCCATTTGTAAATAAGAGTATTTTTTTCCCAAGGTGCCAGTAATGTTTGATACTAAGTGAAAAAGAATTTGAAATTTATTGATTTCAAAATGGAAAAATTTACTATCTGTGTTTAACCCATCACCGGGCTGCCACTGTGCGGCACACGGGGAGCAGTGTGCGGGTTAAGGGTCTTGCACAGAGACCCAGAGTGCAGGCTGTGAGGATCAAACAGGGTACTTGAAACCTTCTCAGAGCACAAGTGCACTGATCTAATCACTAGGCCAACACTCCCCAATTTAACATATCTTAAGCTGAAATAATACCTCAAATACCTCAAGTACCAGGTGAGTTGAAAAAGAGGTGCAGAGGATGCAAAGCAGGAGCAAGTAAAAGAGAGAGGAAGAGGAAATAGATGTAATTTCTTCCATTAATCAGGGAATGTGAGATCATTAGGAAACAAATTAGAAGAACCTAAATACCTTGCAAGGACTCAGCCAGAATTTCAACAATGCAGCACTATGTGTTTACTGAAATGTGGCTGCAGGATCATGTCCCCAGCTCCAGTGTTTCTCTGCCAGGCTTTCTTACCACACAAGCTGACAGAAATTTAAACCACGATGGAAAACTCAAGGGAGGTGGATTGGCAATGCTCGTGAACAAGGTTAGGTGTCACCGAGGACATGTTGCCATGAACATTTCTTGCAGCTAAGATACTGAACCATAGGCTCTTTTTTTTTTAGAGTTTACCAGGTGTTGTTTTTTTGGTAACCTTTTTTTTTCTCCTTCATGTGTTAAATATAGTTTTACTCTTGCTAAATAACAGACACCTTGGCCAAGTGCATTTGTGACAATAACCGGTGGTTTTAATAAAGTCTCTTTCTCTGCTGAACAGCTATCATTCCAACAGCTTTTCATGTGCTGTACCAAAGAAAAACATAACTTTCTTTTAGATTTGTTTTATGCAAATGTCAATAACTCATACAGTACATCTCCATGTCTTACTCATCCGCTGTTACCGTTTCATGTCTGCCTACTTTAACACTAGATGTCCCAGAGAATTTCAGGCCCCGTCCACACGAAGCCGAACCCTGGCCTAAACGCACAAATTTTTCACCAAACCAGCCTCTCATCCACACGAAGCCGGCGTTTCGGGGGTCTGTAAACGATCTTTTTTTTATTCAGCCTTCAGAGTGGGAAGATTTTGAAACGCCGTTTTCGCGTTTCCATCTTTAAGCTCTAACCGCATTTTTTTTTTACACGCATGCGTCATAGCGTGGCCTCTAAACACGCATGCGCGACACAGTATCACAACAACAATGGCGCCGTACTGTGTTGAATGGTTGCTGCTAATGCTACTCACCCTGCTGTCGGGCTTACAACAGAATCTTTTTCTGGAATATCTCCAGGAAGAACAGAGCAATATCGACGACATAGTTCAGCACCTGAATTTGACTGAACCACGAAAATGGACCCGCAGGGCAACCATGTATAAATATTAGTGCGCATGCCCAACATTTCGTCGCCTATTTTTGCTTTGGCACCACAGCGCCACTTACAGGCCTGGCATACATTTTGCAGCGTTTTCATGCATTCGTGTGGACGATCACATTTATTTTACGTCTCCGTCTTTACGACAAACGTTCTGGAAAATATTAGCGTTTCGTGTTCGTTTTGACTTCGTGTGGACGGGGCCTCAGTTTTCCTGCAAGCCCTCCTCCCCTCTTCAAGTTTGTGTATTCACTCTACCTTGCTAAGTGTCCTTGTTGTAATGCAAATAACCTGTGATAGGACCAGCCCTTCTACAGGAGACTGGGGCCCTGTCCACACACTGCATGAAAAGTGGGATTTTCGTCAATATGCGGCACTGTAGATTGTCGTGGAACTTCAGGTTAGCGGCAGTTTACAGCAATTTGCAGGCTTCGCCGAAAACTCCCGTACAAATGCAAATCAGGGTTGCAGGGGGAGTTTTACCCAAGTGACATTTTTCTAAAAGGTAAGAAAATCTCTGATACAAAGAGATCAGGCTCAGTATAGACTCTTACATTTTAGCTTGAATTGATTTATTTAATTAAAGTATAGAGACCAAAATAGATCTTTAGCTGACAGCAATACCTTTAGAGCAGTAATTATTTAAAAAAAATTTGCATTTAAGAGAAAAAATAAAATGTTGTCTGTCAATATGCTCAATTCACAATTACTTAAGTGGAAAAGTTTCAAGAAATGAGTCTGAGATGATTCACTTTATAACATGGCGCATTATCCTGTTGGAAGTAGCCATCAGAAGATTGGTACACTGTGGTCATAAGGTCCGGCCAGGTCAAGATCCGCAATTGCAATCGCACCAAACAGGAAAAAGAACATCGACAAATTCCGGTTCGTCAAATTAAAATATAGCAGCAACAGATCGGTGACTAGAAATTATAGCACAATTCTTATATATTAAAAAAAAAAACTAACACCGTTTATTTAAATGATTGGATCCAAACTATTGGTTATTCACCAACGAGGAAGCAGATTTCTCATCTCATCAAAATATTTATTTTATACCGAGGGACTTAAACTTTAATCAAATCCATTCAAAAGAAACTTTTTATTACAGGAATGAAAAGAGATGCTGAGTTTGGGTGTAGAGAACAAGTTCATTCAAAAAAAGCAGTTTTGAATTATCCTTATTGCCGTTACAAAAATCTAAAAAAATATATATATATTTGGGAGGAAACTGAACATATGCTGGATGATGGTGGGATTTTTTTAATATGTCATATTAAATTAAGCGCTCACAGGGTTCATACAGGAATGAGTGACTCTAATTTAATGCTATTTTAATGCTATTAGAAATTATTTTAATGCCATCAACAAGAACCATGTACACAAGTTATTAGTTTACATGAAATATGAAGGAGCTGTAAGCACAGTTCCATGACTCCTGTATGTATGTAAACACACACACACACACACACACACATATATACGTATATATATATATCCTCTAGCTTTTTCTCCGCCTGGAGCTTCCTTTCCGAACATACGGCTTTATGATCAGTTCCACGCAAATTAATAGCGATAAAATATATCTGACGAAATTGTTTTTATAAGCATTTTTTATTAAAGAATTATAAATACTTCGATAAACATATTTAAATAATTTTAGTGCCAATTAAGGCCTTGATTAAAAACAATTGAATGAATTGTAATTATTTTTAATGATCCGCGGAAACCCTGGTTCATCTCTCGCATGCTCTCTACGATCTCCAAGAAACTCAGAGTGGAGCGGTCTGGAGCCACAGTGGAGGATGTATGCTTTGCTTTGTGCAGGCGGTCTGGAGCGGAGTATGTGGGATTTAGGGGTAAAACTCCTCTTGGACGCGATGGCGACTCTGCAGTCGAACAAGACGAACTCAAAGAAGAGATGCTAGCGGTAAATATATGTTCGATTACTGCCTGCTAAGCTAAAAGCAGCCTAGCCTAAGCTACGGCTAATAGCAGCCTAGCCTAAAGCTACGGCTAATAACAGCCTAGCCTAAAGTTACGGCTAATAGTAGCCTTGCAAGAACAAGCTTTATTAAAGTGTATTTTTTGTGATTCACAGGAAGCAGTACGCCGTCTTCACAACTCGGAGACTAATTGCAGGCGCTATGAACCGGAGCAAGGGTAAGATTTAAAGAATATGCTTTCATTCTGCGGTAAAAGGAAATGGATACGGATAGATACCGATCATAGCTGTACATTTTGTTTTCACAGACTTCCTATTTGCTCAGAGCCATATCAGCAAGTCCAGATTTGCACGATGTTGATAAAGACGACATTGTGTGTAAGTGACTTGTTTTAATGTTTTCTCCTTCCTTGTTACTGTGACTTGCGTTTGATTTTTTATTCATACCACTCTCATTTAATTGTTTTCCACCTGCTTGTAAGACGTATTTTGAGACGGTACGCAGGAGCTTCAGATATACGCACCCTGAGAACACGTTGCGTGCGGAGGCTGCCAAGCAATCTGCTCGGAGTCGGGCTAGAAGAAAGAGGGTAAGACTTTATTTGGTGACTATTTTTCAGGTGCATTGATAGATGGAAAAGCACTACATATAAAGCTACAATTTTCCCATTTAGCAGTTTTTACAAGCCCAAGGTGAGTCCTTCCTGCATTTGCGACAGATACACTTTTGCAGTGCACACAATGCTCAGTGCTGTGGTTCCTGTTGCAGAGATTGCACACCTGGCCTGCTTATAATAACAATGCAAAAAATCTAAAAAATAATAGAGTTTAGCACATTTTCCCAAAGTAAGAGTTGTAGTATGAACTAGATGAGGTTATCTATGTGTGCTACAAGTTTTGTGGCAATACAATGATCTATAGTGTAATTATTGGCTATTATATGCTTATAATAACAATTAATAAATCTCCAAAAATACAGTTTGGCCTATCTTCCCAAAGTAAGAAAAAAAAAACAGTCCTATGTTTATATAACCATTTTTTAATGTATTTATTACTGTTTTTAAGGCTACACTTTACAATATTAAATTTTCTAGAGCTGTTCTAAACCAAATTTCTTTGTCTCTAAGTCATAAGTAATTCTTGGCTTTTTATATGCTTATAACAATGGGGAAAAAAATAATTGTCACTGGTACCTACAAATAATAATACTTAAAAAAGAAGATGCCGCTGCCGCTTCATCCTTTCCCATGTCTGTATCTAGAAGTCAAGTGAAGTGGCGAGTTAAGAAATTGCATTGGAATAAGTAACCAGGTCCGGATGGTGTCAGACTCAGGGTCCTGAACGGTTGTGCAAGGCAGCTGTGTTGGATTCTACAGCACCTATTTAATCTTAGTCTGACACAGTTCCAGTGTGGTGGAAGACCATGTGAATGCAAAACAGAAGAAAACTCACCCAACTGTCCTCAATGACAACAGACTTGTTGCCCTGAAATCCTACATCATGAAGATCCAAGAGAGCAGCAAACAAGCACCTTTTGAAATTTATTAATCACCTTGGATTTGAAAATGCCATCATAGAGCTGTTACACCTCATTTAGACAAGAAAAATAGAGGATCATGTTCTTGGATTTCTCCAGTGCACTTAATACTATTTAGCCTGACTATCTTTGTCAGAAACTCCAGGAGACTCAGTTGGAGAGGCATCAACAATTGCCTAATGAAAGGCTACCTGACAAACAGACCACAGTTTGTGAGACTGAAGGGTCAACTCACCAATAGTCTATAATCGCAGATAGTTAGCAACATAGGAGCACTACAGAGGGCAGTTGTCTCACCACCCCCCATACTCTGTACAGTTCTAGTTTCCAGTACAACACAAAGACATGTCATCTCAGATGAAGTCACTGGGTGCATTAAAGAATCTGGAATGAAAACAAAATCAGGGACATGATTGTAGATTTCAAAAAAACAAAAACAGGGACAAGCTGAATCCTAATAACATCACGGGAGACAAAGTGAAGGTGGAGGAATAAAAATATCTTGGTGTTTACCTGGCCAAAAAGAAGGGGCATAGTAGATTGTGCTTCTTCAGGAATTGTGGGTCCTTTAGTGTATTCCTTACAAAAGTCTGTTGTGGAGAGTGTGATATATTCTGCCATCATCTGCTGTGGTAACAGCATCAGAGCAAATGGCTTAAAGAAGCTGATAAAGAAAGTGAACTCTATTCTAGGAGCTCTTCTACAGCCTCTGGAGATGATTCCATAAAGCTTATGAACAAAAGAGCATCCTTTTCATCAGACTATTAAACAACAACACAGTGTCTGTCATGATCTTGACCCTGATGACTGGCTTGATTGTTCATTCCATTCACCTGCCTAGCTCCAACCAGTTTCTAATCACCGTTCATCTCTGCCACCTTCTCCAGTCTCTATTTAACCTTCCTTCTTCCAGTCATCAGTGCCAGATTATTCAGGCCTTTGGTGTGAGTTCTCTAGCGTACCTGAGTGTTTCTAAATGCCTGAGCCTGACCCATTCTGCATTGGGACTTCTGACCCTGCCTGTTTCTGTTGTGATCTGTTTTTGACCTGTCTTCAGACTTCTGCTGGATTTTGCCTGTTGACGACCATGGAACTGCTTCCTGTCATTGACCTGGATTTCCCTTCAGTACCTCTTCGGATCTCTGATCTTCTGGTCTGGACTCCTGTGAACCTCTTTGACACCGGCTCTGGCTTCATCCTCTGGATTGTCTTGCCTTCCTTCTTCTGCTTGGATCTGATCTCCTGCCAGTTCTGCTGTCTATAAGACTTAGGCCCCGTCCACACGAAGCCGAACCCTGGCCTAAACGCACAAATTTTTCACCAAACCAGCTTCTCATCCATACGAAGCCGGCGTTTCGGGGTCTGTAAACGATCTTTTTTTTATTCAGCCTTCAGAGTGGGAAGATTTTGAAACGCCGTTTTTGCGTTTCCATCTTTAAGCTCTAACCGCATTTTTTTTTTTACTCGCATGCGTCATAGCGTTGCCTCTAAACACGCATGCGCGACACAGTATCACAACAACAATGGCGCCGTACTGTGTCTAATGGTTGCTGCTCATGCTACTCACCCTGCTGTCGGGCTTAGAACAGAATCTTCTTCTTCTGAAATATCTCCAGGAAGAACAGAGCAATATCGACGACATAGTTCAGCACCTGAATTTGACTGAACCACGAAAATGGACCCACAGGGCAACCATGTATAAATATTAGTGCGCATGCCCAACATTTCGTCGCCTATTTTTGCTTTGGCACCACAGCGCCACTTACAGGCCTGGCATACATTTTGCAGCGTTTTCATGCATTCGTGTGGACGATCACATTTATTTTACGTCTCAGTCTTTACGACAAACGTTCTGGAAAATATTAGCGTTTCGTGTTCATTTTGACTTCGTGTGGACGGGGCCTTAGGAGCATCTGGAACTCTCTGGGCAGCATTCGTCGCATTGGCAGTTGTTCAGTGGGAACCAAACATCGTCCTCTGGCCAAGAACAGACCAGGTTATTGACTCACACATTCGCTATTATCCTTTTCCAAATTAACGTGGTCACTAACCTGTGTTTCCCCCTGCAGAGGTTCCTGCCTTAGACACCCTAGCTGCCCACCGCCAATCCGTTGTTTTTAAATAAATGCTTTTTCAGTTATCTAACTGTCTGTCTTGCCTCAAATACTGGGTCCTCTGTTCAGAACCTTGACAGTGTCTTCAGTCAAAGACCTCTGCAAATCTTGTGCAAGACTACAAAATATCAAAATATTTTGATATTTTTATGCAATTCTTTCCAAATATTTTTTATATTTCTTACAAAACACTACAAAATATGCTTCCTGTCTACAGTTAATGTAAGACATTTAGCAAACAGAAATGACTTTGCTTTAATACTGACCAAAAACAAAAAAATACAGCGAAACCAGGAAACTGTATTTCCAACTGTCCCTTCAGCATGCCACCAAGCACTAACTCCAAGATGCTCTCTTAAGTTATTAGCAGAAACCAACAGAAATGGTGACTTCCACAGTTCTGACTGTAGAACTTATCTATATAGAAGCCCAGAATCCATTGCATTACATGACGTATAAGCACAGCATCATTAACAAATATACCTGCAGCAAAGAGAGCAAACGCTAGTTATACTTACAACATTATTTCTTCAAGTGTACTATGTGTGATACATACAAATATACAATACTTCATATATTTTTGGTTTTATAATTTAGAGCCTCATGAGTTCATATGTGAAACTTTTTCATATTTATTTAGAAGGCTTTAGACTCCATTTGACTATCATCATCCATGTTTGTTTGCATAATAACTGTAAGACAATCTTTGTAAGGTTTGAGGCTGTCGGGATTTGGCACAGTAGTTTGAACGTCCTTTCCATTCTATGATAGTGTTACTACTGTTGTTAAAAGGTGGGAACGGGAGCTAGGGGCCACACATAAATTTGGAGGAAGTCACACAGTAGTGTGCATTTACCTATACTTACCAAAACAGGAGGAAGATTCTGTCTTTTTTGTTAATACAACAAACTGAGTGCTTTCAGATCATCACATTATTGTATCCAATTTAAAATCATCCTTTAGAGAAAACCGTTCCAGAATAAAAATAAGAAAACGTTTTTATTTTTTACCCAAAAATGTGTAAAGGGCCACAGTAAATATAAAAATATGCTTTCAGGTGTTTGCAAAGTCTTATCAATTAAATTTTTTGTTTATTATTTTGCAAAGTTTCCACATTGTGTTTAAACTGGGAAATGGGAAAAACAAAGCAGAGTTTCAAATTTATAATTAATCTCATACGGTTTGCATACAACCTCGAACAATACCTTGGTGTTTCTCTGCTCCCTCAGCACTGATGTCACTGTGGTCGCCTGATTCTTACACCCACCTGACTAAAGAAATAAGACTGCTGCACTAATTAGCTAGTGTTTAGACTGATTGCACACACTTTTTTTCTCTTGGCAGTTCTAGCTCCTGCCTTCACTTTTTCAAAGCACTTGGAGAAAAATGTACAGGAGCTGACACTAAATGTCAATGATTTCAAGTTTATCTAAGGAAACAGAAAGCATTTGGTTGTGACTAATTGCAGCTGCAGCTCTGACAGAATAAATCTCTGTTGTCACGCACGGCTTTCTTCTGAGATTTTCTATACAATCATTAAACCACTTAAGCAACAGAAGTTTCACAGGGACATAAACTAAGGTTGTGTAACATACAGCCATAAGCTCAATAATATTTTTTGTTAATGTCCTTGTTTACATCCATCTCCTCACATCCATGATTGTAATCAAGCTTTATACCACCCTTCAGTTGCTGTGCGCTTGCTTATTACCGAGTTGTTTTTTGAAACTCTGGTTCAGCTCATTTCAATCCATCAAATCCATCTGAAGCTTTCCCTGCAGATACATTAGCCACAGTTTTTCTTTATGCATCCTTCATGCAGTTTTTGTGCTGAAGACATCCTGGAGTGTGTGACAGCAGAACAATGTGACTGACTGCTCCGTCATATTCAATAACAGGAGGTGTCAGCCTCTTGAAAAAGGGTAAAGATTGCTCTTTTATGGACAATTTTTGCTAAAAAATAAACTCTTGGAATTCTATTAAATTAGGAGACTACATTTCTGATCCATAATTAATCAATTAGTGTCTGTGAAGATTCCCAGTCATCCACGTAATGGTCAAGCTTGAAATGTTCAGTTTAGGCAACTGGACATGAAGTTTTCCATAAGATGTCTCATCCAAGTGCCTTCTTCAGTTCTTGATAGAGGTGGGAGCCCTGAGATAAATATTTTGTAGGTGTAACAAAGAATTAGGGGAAATAAAAGATGGCTCTGATCCCTCCTACTGGATTGGCCATGGAGGTCACCTGAGGGGCGTCAATGTAGGTTAAGGGGTTCTGATGGGTTGTCATCTCTTTGGATAGAGTGGTTTTAATCACATGGTTAAATGTTAAATTAGTGGTTATCTAGTACAAACCTGCGTGGAGTGGCATTTTTTCTTTTTACCCACATTTTTAACAGTTTTGTGGCCACAGTAAAATTCCCCATTAAGTGTCAGTCAAGTTTCACTTAATCCAGTAATGAGCAATTAACGATCAACATAATGCATTTAATGTGACAGTATTGAAACGCGTCTGAAAATGAGTGGTGGTGTGTGATCGCGATGCTTCTGTTGTGAAGGCAACCAATAACTTGCCGGCTAAAAGATGATTTATACTTGGAAACCAGGTCTTCTGCGTACGTGTCGCAGTGAACAAAAAGACGTCCCCGCCCCCTTCCGCAGACACTCTGTTGCACCTCTCCCAAATTGTAACTGGACCAGCTAGAAGAGCGAATCTTGGATCCTTTCATCTGGACTGATGGTCACTAATAGATGAAGAAATCTGAGCTCAGGGTGGTTTTAAACATGCTAAGGGAACACGGTTCTGGATGTTACATCAGAAGGACAGGCTATTGAACATAGTTGTAAACTGATTGCTAACAGTGAAGTTGTATTTGATCCATAAAAGTAGGTAGGTGAACTCAGTCTTAGAAATAGGGTCTGGAACTACATCATCTATGAGGTGCTCAAAGTAAAACTGTTGCTTCTGTGGATCAAAGTCGTCAGGAGTCAGTTATGGCCTACTTGGTCATTTTCTGTTTCTTGGCCATTTTTCTCATTTCCATTTCATGTCACTTCAGTTCTTTCTAGTAACATATAAGCCTTGTTGTATTTCTCGGGTGATCTCCTTTGTCTCCTAGTGCCACTCTTCTTTCACCTCAGTTCCCTTCTAGCTATTTCTGTCCATACTTGCTTCCAGTTAATTACTCCATTCACTGTTCAATATTTTCTTCCCCAGTATATATACTGTAATCCTTTTCTGCAGCTCATTGCTGGTTTGTTTTTATTACTTCCAACGTGTCCCCTACTATGTCACTCTGTCTGGTTCCGTCATTTCCTGATCTGAGAACTGCTGGTTTTATACTTCTGTTACCTCAACCTGGTGATAAATAACCAAGAACCACAACTGTATCTGTCTCTGCATTTGGGTCCTCAACAAATCTCCAGTTAAGGTGGTTTGGGCGACCATAATGCTTGATGGGTGTCTCCCATTGAAGGTTTTCCAGGGAAAACTCAAATGGAAAAAAGATCCAAAGGGTATACCATAGGGGAGAGCCTGAAACATCAGTGATTCTTGTTTTTTTTGTTTTTTTTCCCCCCAGTTTACGTAAATCTCAAAAAGAAATATAGAACATTCTGTGGGTTGCAGTAAAAAAATTGATAAGAGTAAAGATCATTTGTAAAATGTTGTCTTGTTACAATTATAAGCGTCTCCTTTTTTAACTAGGATTTTATGTAGTAGATGAATAGAAGGTGATGTATGATGTTGAAGTGGAAGAAAAATGTATAATGGTTCAAAAATATTACACATTCAGTGAGTGAACAGTTTTCTTTCTCAAATAGATTCTCTTGTGTCATACTGAATCGGGAAAACCTGCTAGACCTGGACTAATGCAAAGGCAAACTATGTACGGGCTTAGGGCCATGTTGAGGGGGTTCCTGATAGAGAGACAAAAATATGTATAAAAGATTAAGAAAGTATATCTTAATGTTTTTTTCACATAATGTAACCTATGTTACATAATTTACATCACATTAACGTCAGTAAGTTCAGTCCGAAGCAAGGTCAGGATGGGGTCAGGAGTCCGGACTAAGCGGCATAGTCAGCTAGTCGGGAGGAGCAGGTTTTATATTGAAAATGCTTAAAGGTGTAGCAACAGAAAAAATGAAGAGGAGCAAAAGAAGAGGCAGCGGATGGCTTTACAGAAATTTCTGTTAGGCAGCCATCCGGCAGCTTTGAACCTGCTGCTATTATCAGAGCCAGAAGCCATAGAGCAAGTTAAAACATACTGGAAAGCAACAATAACAAAAAAGAAACTGAATGCATTTTCCCTGCTGACAGCTGAGAATGGATTTGCAACCACTCTGAATTTTGAAGACATTATTTATGACTTTGCCTCATCAAAAGTCGGTAGAAAATATCTGTAAATGTAAGTTGTCTTTTTAAAAATCTAAATCTTAACAAGTAGAATGGAGATTTAAACACAACATAAAATACCTATTAATTGAATGTATAATATAGGGCCATATTTTACATTAATATATCATTATATTGCTGGAAAGATTAAGTATATCAAAACCACAAACAGTTGTCCTTTATCTTATACATTTTAATATTTCTCTACAAGATTGTGATGATGCTGTCAAGACATGTTTATATCTGTGCAATGGAGGCCTGAGATGTTAGAAGGCTGAAGATTATTCCATGCTCCACACATGCTAAATGGTTTCCTCAGTAAATGCTGCTAGTTTTATTTTAATTTTAAATCATTTACTATTAGACAGTTTCTAAATTGTCTTGATACATTTGAAGGGCTGTCTCCTTGTTCCTATACTTAATCACAGATACATGACTCTGGTCATTGTGAAAAGATGTTGCTTTTATCAAACCTCTGAGCTCTTCAGAAAACAGCTTGATTCATAGTGAGATTAAATTACAGATGTGAAGAAAGCTTTAACTAATTTAGTGACATGAAAGAAAGTGCTTGCAATGGCTGTTATCTGAGGGTATCAGAGAAAAGGGGGTTAATACATATGTATACTGTAGACTCAGGGGTGATTTCTACAGATCAAGCTCGCAAATCTCGCTTTACCTGAAGAAAAGCAACAATGGATGGAGAGCTAACTACCCCCCTTCTCTTTGTGTAAATTATACAGGATAAACGAACAAGATGAACAAAACAGTAACTGCATCTGTTTGGGGATGCTCATGAGTCTGACTTCAGTTTCCTGCATCCTTCTTTGGAGATCACTGTTTTTTTACTTTTGTAATCAAGTTCAAAAGGTCTTTTGCTTACAAAAACCACAAAAAGAAAAAAAAATCCCTGAAGTTGAACATCTGTGTCAAATTAGATGTTTGAACTACACTTCCTTAAAAAGTCTGCCTGTGCATCCTTCTCTGGAGAGATCACAAGCTATTATAGCAAAGGAAATTTTAACACCAAATAACATTGCCAGAAACACACTGAATACTACAGAAACTTTTGATGTCTGAAGAAAAGAAAGAAATTTATTTTAAAATCACATTTGGATTGTTTCCATTCTAAGTACATTCACATTTTTCTGCCTCAGAAACAGTCCAGTTGCTCTCAGAGGGTTCCTAAAAATGAGATCTGTCTAAACATATCACGCTAATCACATGTCGCACAGGAACATGTGTTCAAAGGGGGAAAAAAAGGCTGCATATGATGAAAGGTATCACATCCTTCTGCAGTCAGAAGGTGTCCACCTGTCTCTGCAGCTCTGGTTGTGTAAAAAGTATTTGCAACCTTACAGTTTTACTCTGTTTTCTTTTTTAATAAATTGAAATATTTCAGTGTATCAAGTAGATTGTACTGTTAAACAAAAAAATCCTAAGTAGAGGCAAAAACATATTTCAATTAAATACTTAACTAATTGAGGAAATATAGCAATGCAATATCAACCAGAAATTGTGTAATATAGGGTTTTTTCCATCCAAAATAATAAGTAATTGTGCCAGCTGTTTGCTGCAGTTTACTGAGATGAATTATTTCAGTTCATGTTTTTATTATTATTATTTTTTTACATTATTGTGGAAACATTTGGCCCACCCCACCTAAAGAATTGCTTTAATTCAGTCACATTAGAATAACAATTTGAATATGGCCACAAAATCCTCATGGTAAAGTTTTTTTTTTCTTTACCATGTTGTTGTTACTTTAGTGCTTATCTTGCTGTTTAACTCTCTTTCAGGTATTTCTAAGGCCAGAATTGATGTTTCCAAAAACTACGACTACTGTAGTTGTCCAGGTTCTGATGTAGTATAGCAGCCACAGACCATTATACTACCAAAACTGTGTAGTTGTCAGTGTGATGTTCTTCTCTTGGAGATTATAATTTTAGATGATTCTCTTGACCTATTACCTGTGAGACTCAGCTAAGAAAAAGTGAGAACAGGTGTACTAATAACATATCTTTATTGGAAGTTAATCAGTGGCAGAAAAGTGATGGTAGCTGCGCTCACCCCTTCTGAATGTGAGTTTAATTTGGTGTATAATTCTAAGCACAGGGACCAAGTTCAAGTTGTGAAAAAGTGGCCCACTTATGCAAACAAATTCCTTTGTTTCTTTTCATTTTTCTGCCTTAATTGTCATAAAAAACAGGAGATTGAGCAGTATTCAAGGTGAGACAGCCAGAAAGAAAGTTCAAAACATTTATTTAAAAAACAGAACAGACGCACGCTGCTGTAGATCTGTGGCTCAGGGTGGCTGCAGTAGGGGGGGCGGGGGACCACTCAATTACTGACACTCTGGTTTAGGGAGAACTACAGGTAAGTGACCACGATCATCTGAACAGAAGATGACATTAGAGTGAGTAACTTACCTGGTTAACAGTTCAGTCCATCCTCTTAATCCTAGGCAGGATAAGCCAATGCACTGCCAACAAGAAGCCGCCCTGAGCCATCCAGAGCAGCAACCGCAGTGAGCGAGCAGACTCCGATCCAGGACAGGGATTCAGATCAGACTGGAGTAGTACTGGAATTGCAGTAGTCTGCAGTTCATTCAGGGGTTCCGATTCAGTCAGGAACCGACAGATCCGGGTTCCAGGAATCTATCAGAGCATAAAGGCAGGTTCAGAGTCCCCTGCGTTGAGCATCAAGCTCAGACAGAAACACACCTTGGAGACAGAATCCAGCAGGAGTCCAACCTTGGTTCAGGTGAACAGATCAGGCAGGGACAGACAGGGTCAGTGGGTGAGAGGGAACGGAATAAGGAAAACAGAACCCCTAGGCAAATGCTGAAACGCTCTTACCACTGGTTACAGATTAACTCGCCTGAGGACACTGGCTTGAAGATAAACTCCTCACTGGAACACGAACCCTGGAAATAAATCTAACCAACGAAACTGACAGACAGGACACAAACAGAAATCAATCAATGATCTGGCCTCGATAGCTGGAACTGAGCCCAATATAAGGGAAACTGGCAGGTGGATGAGATGGGTGATGATTAGGAACTGGACAGAGTTAAGCAGGTGAAAGGCATGAGTAATTAAGGTGAGCTATCAGAACAGATCATGTTATTAATATTTGATAGCATTTATTTTAGTTGTAAAAGTTACAGGTCACATTAAAATGAGCACCTGTTGGATTTTTTTTTTATAAATCCCACATGAGGAAAAACCTCAAGTTGTGTAAACTTTTTATCTTCACTAGAAAAACTGTGCTGTGCTTAAGCCCATTTTCGTTGGAAACAGAATCAAAGTAATTATAGTTTTATTACCTTTGGCTTAAATTGGGATCCTGAGCAAACTAAAATGTCTCCAGATTAAAGCTGCAATGCTGAAAGACACAACTGATGGAAGAGAACATTTATAGAAAACATAAGACTTCTTTAAATAGACCCCTCACAGCTTCTCTTCTCATGCACAAATAACCAATGACATTGCATTTCTTTGTCCTTCAGTCCTGACCTCTAATAGCTTTCCATTTACCCATGAGGCCCTCCTCAGCATCTGGCCATGCTTTATTTCCCCCTTGCAACAGTGAGCATGTCGGGGCGAATGAGAGTTGCTCCCTGTGGACGCCAATGATGAGACCGAGCATTTACATTAGCCCGGTGAAGCAGCAGCCGCGGCATGCTGCCAACTCTGGAGCTCAGAGCTAACAGCCAGACCTTGTGGTGCGTTTAATGTCTGGGGAATCCAGGCCTCTCTCAGAAACAAAGACAAACTGGCACAGATTCAGATCATAAAGTCAGATAAACAATAACACTGAGGAAGTTAATTAGCTATTACCCCAGCAGCCAAAACAGTTCGAAGCCAAAAAAGGGAGACAGCCCTGTGAACCTGGGCCAGCAATTAACAGCAACTGGAGTTAGAGAGGAGAGAGAGTAGGACAGGCTTCGTCTATGGTACACTGACCCTCAATCTCCTCTTCTGGATGGACAGCTGGTCGCCCTGTTTGCAGGGAATTCAGGGTGGGGACAAATTGGAAATTACCTTGGACTCAAGCTGTAACAATCCACCGAAGCACAAAACATCAAGAAGAATTTACTTTGGATTTCAACATGTCTGTCAATGGAGATTAAGATGGGGCAGCTGACGATTGGACATGAAAGCTGCATTTTGTGAGAATTTCCATTACCTGAGGAGGAGGATGAACCCTTTAATGGTACCCATTTTTTTAAAAAGAGCGGCTATTAGACTGAGATTTTTAGGAAATACAATAAAAAATAGTTTAATTGCGGCTCTCTACTTAAGCTTAATTAAAGTAATGGGACTAAAATAAAACTGAAATAGGCTTGGAAACAACTTATTTGTTGAAAAAATGAATTTACAGATATTTTAACCAATGTACAAATAAAAGAAAAGGATACAATCAAACAGAACAGACCGCACAGAATAATAAACACATTTTTTACGACGATGTTGCAGCTAAATCTACCACCTTAACCAACATGCATCTCCTTACACCATGTCGTTTTGTTTACTAGACTGGAGATTTTTTAGTGGTTTGGGTGTGACTCTGTGGCAGTTTTACAGCTTGACCAAAGGGTCATACGTACTTTAGAGCCTTTATTAGTGCTCTGTATATTTGTGTTGATGCAGCTCTGTTCTCTGCTATTTGTTAAAAGAAACCATACCTGTCTTCATGTGGAAAGGGCCTTCATTTTGCATTTAGCTAAAGCCTAGAGCATGAATATCTCAGAGACATTGAGCGATTATATGTTGATTTATATTTTAATATGCTTTAGAATAAAAGAAAAACTGGTTTGATTTTGAATCAGGAGCCATTGAAATGAATTCAGGTTTGATTATCATAGTCAAATGAGAATTTTCACTGTTACTGTTACTGATCCAGTTTTCTTTACATTAATGTATCTTCAGTCCAAAAGCGTTAAGGCTCATTGATGCTCCATGTACATTATATCAAGCCACTGATACATTTAACCTGCTAATTTTCATTCACAAATAAAAGAAAATATCTTGTTTGGATGATCAACCTTTTATATTGATTGGATTTTTTCTGCTGAAATGAAAATGTGAGAAATTGATTCATGGAGGATGGATGATGAACTGTTGTGATTTTTAGCACATCTGTTAAATTCCCCACACAAACAGGTTCTATTGCCAACTTGTGAAAACTGTTCAAGGTAGTCCCTTGTCTTGAATTCATTTTTTAGGGAAAAAAAGGTAGCTACATCATTGTTACTCCTTAAAAAAGGACATTGATATACCATCTTTTTATTGTCTTTAGCTTGGGATGAAGTCCATCCATCCATCTTCTTTCACTTATCCGAGAGCGTCACAGAGGACTGGTGTCAGCCATGTTGGAATAAACTCAAGAAGCTGAACTTTTAATGTTTACTTGAAAAATGAAACAGACAACTGCAGAACAAATTGGAAATTACAAACTTTCTTTATTATTCACTGGATTGATCTAAATGAGCTTTTGTTTTTTAAAGGTTGTTAATCATCTCTCATTGCCTTATAGATGTTATTTTCTGCTTCTGAACACTTGAAACTAGATAAATGCTGTACACTGTATGAAAATGCATTTTTTTGTTGTTGTCTAATTTAGAATAAAGATTTTCTATTTTATAGCTGTATGAATTGCCTTGACTAATTTGATTTTCTAAATGGTAGAATAATGACAGAAGAGTTATAATTCGCACTCAGAAGATGCCTACCCTGCTTTCAAATCAATTTGGGGCAGCCTGATGATAATGGCTTGGCTTTCTAAACTCTTTATAAATATCTATTTCACTACAGTTTTGTTAACTGCAGGCAAAATTATGGATATATTTTAATGCCACACAAGAAAAACTATTGTTCTTTGTTTGAAATTGAGAGAAAATCAAAGAAGTCAGCCAAGACATGTTAAACACAGGCATGACACTGTTGCTGTGTGGAGTTTGTTGCAGGAGTTAATAATGTATCTCACAAAATCAGTAAAATATACCATGCAGAAAGACTCAGGTAAATCATTGTAAGGTGTGAGCTGGAAAATTAAAGTTTGTGGTCCATGGACATATTTAGGCCTATTTTGAGGGGCCTGAACCGCCCCCCAAACCAATTAATTTCAACACTGTCAGACCTAAGAACTGTTGTGTTGGTGGCAGTGGGAACATTAGTACAAGCAATGGGCTGGACAGATACAGTGAGTCGGAAAATAAATTAACATAAATATTTAGAAGCCACTATACAAATGTGTTAAATATGTAGAAATTTATATTTATATATACACCTGCTGTCAAAGTGGACTTGCAATTGTTCTTTTCACATTTTTTAAAAATAAATTACTTGATTTTCAGAAACTGACTTCTACTGAATAAAATACTCAAATTAACCTAAACATAAATCTGGTTGTATAATTTTATGAATACTGAATGTAGTTTTAAGTTGTTATAACATAGCAGGCTTGAAAAACTGCCTTTACTCTCACTGAAGATTAACTGTTGCCGTGGTATTTCTTACATTTGATTAATAGATGAATATAAAACAATTCTTTAGAGTAAGGGGCAGGTCCAATACCCAGCAAGAAGAAAAGGTGGAGGAGAATGATGTGTGTATGGGGGAGTATTGGCCTAGTGGTTAGAGCGATGCGTTTAGCTCTGAGAAGGTTGCAAGTACCCGGTTTGACACCCACAGCCTCCACTCTGGGTTCCTGAGCAAAACCCTCAACCCCACACTGCTCCCTGGGTGCCGCAGATGGCAGCACACTGCTCCCCAAGGGGATGGGTTAAGATGCATAGATTGAATTTCGTTACTTTGTACTCTACAATGCAATGACAATGCAGTTGAATTCTATTCTAGAATAATCGAGCAAAAATGTGAAGCAGGTTGGTTGTCTTATTGGTCAACATAGTTATTTTCTTTATTTGAGTGTAGTTCAGTGTTTTAAACTCATCAATTATCCAATCTCGAAACGAATAGTTTATTTTATTCTTTTTTCAACTGTTCATTGACTACATGATCAAGATTCACACAAGTATTGATGGCTACAACATTTAAAAATGCTGACATCATCTTACGAGGTGAATGATAAACATGAAACAAAATGCTTTTGTCCTAAAGGACAGGACATGATGTGAGAAGGGAAGAAAACTAACAAAGTTAGACTAACATGATACTGGTTCATAACCAAAGTAAATTGGCACATATTTCATTTAAAATGTATCTGCTCAGGGTCCTTAAACTAAAGAAAATCTAAAAGTATTGTGCACATGCTGTGTGCCCTGATCTCGGTCCACAGCTTGTGACCAGATCAGTTAATTTTTCAGCACATAAAACAGAAGAACCATCACATTACATGTGGAAAAGGTTTTGAAATGATTTGTGTCTGTCTCATATGTCTCTCTTGAAAACCTTGATTTGTACTGTTGTTCATGGACATAGTCCACTGAGACTCCATGGAGCTGTGTCTGTCGGAGTTCTATGAAAACCTAATAAAGAAAACATCAAGAAAAACACATTGATCCATAACGTTAGTTGTAGAGCCACAACTTCCACTAAAATCTTTTTAAGAATTGCCTGCTTTTTTTTAGAATTGGAAAAATACAAGCATTCTTCAAACAAACTGGGACCTAAGAAGAATTTTTGAAAAGACCCACCCTCTCCACTTTATAAAAGCAAGTGCACATGCACAACTCTGTACCTGCTGCCAAGAGGAAACGCCTATTAAATGTGTGCAAGTAGTTGCAATTTCTTTTCGTGCATGCTCTGTTTAAGGCCCCGTCCACACGAAGCCGAACCCTGGCCTAAACGCACAAATTTTTCACCAAACCAGCCTCTCATCCACACGAAGCCGGCGTTTCGGGGGTCTGTAAACGATCTTTTTTTTATTCAGCCTTCAGAGTGGGAAGATTTTGAAAAGCCGTTTTCGCGTTTCCATCTTTAAGCTCTAACCGCATTTTTTTTTTTTACACGCATGCGTCATAGCGTCGCCTCTAAACACGCATGCGCGAAACAGTATCACAACAACAATGGCGCCGTACTGTGTTGAATGGTTGCTGCTAATGCTACTCACCCTGCTGTCGGGCTTACAACAGAATCTTCTTCTTCTGGAATATCTCCAGGAAGAACAGAGCAATATCGACGACATAGTTCAGCACCTGAATTTGACTGAACCACGAAAATGGACCCGCAGGGCAACCATGTATAAATATTAGTACGCATGCCCAACATTTCGTCGCCTATTTTTGCTTTGCAACCACAGCGCCACTTACAGGCCTGGCATACATTTTGCAGCGTTTTCATGCATTCATGTGGACGATCACATTTATTTTACGTCTCCGTCTTTACGACAAACGTTCTGGAAAATATTAGCGTTTCGTGTTCGTTTTGACTTCGTGTGGACGGGGCCTAAAAGTTGCTTTTTGCATCGCTCATACAGGCTTACTTTCCAAAAGAAGATTTGCAATTTTTCCAACATGTCAGACTCACCACGGGTAAGTGAAAATGGGTACGAGCACGTAGGACGGCTTTATGTAAAAATATCACCAGAATGACTGACAATCAGGAGGACCACTTATTTTGATGATCTACCAAAAAAAAAAGAACATCCTAAACTATACCTTTAATAAAACATAACTGTACATGGAGCACTTTGTGTGAGGTGCACTATTAACATTAACCATTATTAAGTATTATCATTATTACTTATTTAAATAAATATCTTTATGCCTGTATCTCCATGGCTTTTAACCTCATCTGTCTTTTACAGACACTCTGTAGGTTGTCTGTAGCTTCTAGCATTTTTGCAGCCATCTTTGTAGGGTACCCTGCAACATGCCCAAATACTGCAGATTCTAAATAAATTACATGTGCAACTTAAGATCTCTTATTTGGAATCTTTGAAGATCAAGCCTTAAAAGGTTAATTTATCTGAAAATGTAGTGTTGAATGTTGTTTGTTTTTTGTGCATTAATAATTAATCCAATATCAAAACTAAGGCTAAACTATCTTGTACAATTATAGATGCTACATCATCATCTCAGAATCTTTCTTTTGTCTGTAAAGTTAGACCTGGAGTTCTGAATCCCAGTTCATAAACCACCTGATCTACCTCTCTACCTCTTACCCAACCACCCCTAAAACTAGATCCCCTCCTCCATCACGCCTCAGGGAGCAATTTAATTAAAGACCTGGTTAGAGTAAAGGCTTCTCATTACCATTCTTCATGCACTTACAGCCATGGAAAAAAAAATAAATCCCCCAATGGACATTGTCCTGGCCCAGTACACTAACAGTAAATACAAACCATTTAAAAAGGTTGTGTTTTAAATGAATTATATTTATTAAATAAGTAGGAAGGATTAGATATTTGTTAGGCTTTATTTTACCAAGAACGGCGATGATTGACACAGGATAATGGAGTCCAATGCTCAATTTATAAATCTACCTCTAGTTCAGTCTGAATAGGCCCATCTCCTAATATAATCCATTAATTTCCCAGGTTATAAGAGTGCCAGGGGTGTTTTGTTAACATAGCTTCGCTAAAATAAGAGAAAAACAGCAATTCAACATCTCAGTGGGACTAAAAAGAATCAACCTACGCTATAATGTTTTTTTTTTTCATTAGCATTTACAACTTCAAATGAAATTTAATTGTATCTTTTTCTGCTCATTTAATGTTAAACACTTCTAAGGAAATTATTTAAGTACTTTGAATGACTTAAATTGAGAGTCTGATAGAACAGAGTTTAAAGAGATTTAAACAATCTATTAAAATTACCCAATGCTCTTCAGATTCACTTGGAGGTTTTATCTAGGCGCCTTTGAAAAAGAAAATGTGATTTGTATTTGTAGTGACAGAAAACAGAAACAATATTGTTTTTTTAAAGTAGAAGTGGAGGTAAAACATTAGCAGTTTTATGCTATCCACAGTTATCAGTGTAATTGGAAAATGAAGGATTAAACTAAAAGCGGATGTCAAAGAGAATTCCAGATACCTGCCAGGAAAATGGAATCAAAAATATATAAACAGCACTGTATGGGTGTTGAGGGATTTAGAAAGACAGCAACACTTAGACATAACCTAAAAAAATATCTTTTTTTGTTTAATATGTCCCAGGATTTGACTGTTAGCAGTTTTATTGCATTTGGTGCATCAGTCCTATAAATTGTTCAAGTTTTCAGACTTATTTTCTCAGAATCAGTAGAAACATTTGAAGAAAAGATGACATCAAAGGAAATATCCATAATTTATTATAAATGCATTCAAAAGGTAAAAAAATGTGTATTAGTGTAAAAATATTAAAGCAATTATTTCTTTAAGGATTTAGGGAAAACTAAAACACTTTGGTGTTTGGAGGGGCTTCTTCAAAACCTTTGAATTCAACAAAAAAAAATGCATTTGTTTAAGTATAGAGGAGTCCTATTATGATTGCTTTAGGAAAAGTTATTTTTAACTTTTGTAAGCGATCTAAAACACGTTTATTCATTTTCTTTGCACAAAATCATTCTCAGATAAGGAGATTTCTCCTAATTTGAGCTGCTCCTCCTATAGCAGGTATTCAAGGTTCCTGTCACTTTTATGCAAAAAAAGCTGCAGCTGGTCTTGTTCACTATCTTAGTGTTTACATTCACACTTCATACAAGTAAAAATGGCTGCAAACAGATGCATAATGGTACAATCATACATCTTTGACTCTGAGTCAAAACCAGGAAGAAGTGGATCCTGCTGCACAACCAGCAAGGACAAAGCAAGCAGTTTGTGAATTATACCGAGCCTGTTGCATTAGCTTGTGATAAATCATATTGAGACCAAACAATAATACACCAAACATAAGCTATACTTTAAGGACTTACATCATTGTCATTATTCAAGTTATAGCTCACAATAGAGACAGAATTTTTATTGAGTCGAAATCTTTTGTTAAATTTTGCTGTGTGCTGTTGGTCGTTTTCAGAAGTCCTTTGTGGAGTGATTTACACAAACTAGAATTTTATTTAGCTTATGTAGCTTAGACTTTGACATATAAATAAAATGAAAGCACTCAGCTCTTTTCTTTGTGACTGGGAGAATATGCACAGACAGATGTAGTTTATGGCGGCCAATAACAAAGCATTCATCTTTTTTGGCAGCCATTGTACAGCAGTTACCAGCTGACTAAAAGTGCTCCTCTTCAAATAAAAATTTAGACGTTGCTCTGCTGCTTGGGTCGCTAGATAAGGGCAGTGCCTGCTGATTGTGACCAGTAATAATCAGTTTGTTTTTGTTTGTTTGTTATTATTTTCCACACAAAAACAAAACATTTACTTATTTCCAAAAATGTCTGCACTTCAACTGTTTCTAGAAGTAGGAGAGACCCAAATGGAAGTACAAAAGTGTGCTAAAAGGGAACATTGTATGATTGTCAAATTAAAAATCTTAAAAATTGATTATCCTAATAATACCTACATATATAATACATTATTTAACGACTGGACAACAATAAAGTTAATCTAACAGAAAATGTTATACTGTTCACACTAATCTGATTTAATGAATATGTTCGAATATGTGAAATAGTGTCCTGTTTACATACTATGTAACACTTTAAAACCTGTAAATCAAAAATACAACCTAAAAACCTATCTTAAATAATATTCTGGTTTGTTAGAGTCATGATTTACAGTGATGCTGTTCAAGATTATTTTCTTTTTATTTAATTTTCTGTATTAAATAACTATTCATCTTATATGTCTGTTCACTTTCTGTGTAAGTCAGCCAAATGAACATTCTTATGTTGACTTATGAGGCCTATCTAGTATCCCCTCACATGGTAATTCTGTGGTACTATGTGAGAAGGGTTGGATGCTGACTTAGGGCTTTCAGGCAGACCCCTGGTGAGGGCTTTGCACAAACCAGCCAGAAAACCACTGCAATTTTTCAAAAAAAGGTCATAACTTATTTCAAAAAGGTGTTAAAAAAATGATAAACTGGGCCCAAAACAGAGGTCAACAATACAGACTTCAATTCAGGTACTAACATAAAGATCTCAAGCACAAACTGACTTAACAAACAAGACATGAGGGTAACTTAAATAGTGGCTGATCCAACCACTGCTGACACATAAGGGGGATAACTGACTAACAAACATATAAACTTAATTAAACAGATAAATACTGGCCAGACACTGAGTAATTTTTTTATTTAATTACCAATTACCAAAACTACCCAAACCAAGGATATTTAAACAAATTATACACAAATTTCGCTTTCCATTACAAATGGTGTGACCCGCTGATTAGCCTGCAGCAATCAATTGAGAGGGAAGCTGGAGCTCATTGCAGCCCTCCAGCAGCAGATACAAAGGAAACTGGCAACTCAAAGAAAACTAAATGAATCAACTGCATCTTAACAAAAAACAAGTTAAGATGTGTGCACTGCAAAAAGCGAACTTAAAGTCAGGCTAATGAAAATATTGGAAATGTGCAACTCATTTTGAAAATGAAAAATCTGAAAGTTACCACATAGCTTCAGAGTGTGACAGCAGGGTGCCACGCCCAGCCTGGCTGACTTTTCGTAGTATCTATGAAGTATCTCAGTGTGCATATTAGTTTGGAAAAGATGACAATGGGCGTTGGTTGTGTGTTAGATAAGACAAATATCTCCTGTATTTTTCATACATTTGGACAAAGGAAACATGGAGAAGCCAACATGAAGAGATGTGTATGCAACACACACACAAAAAAAAAAACAATATTTGAACAGAGAACATGAAAGCAATGTTGAACATGCTGCTAGATATATGGCTATCAGCCTTAACGTAAAAGACACAAGCACTATTTGGCTCTGGGTGGCTGAGAAACATCAGGAAAAGTACAATAGGAGAGATGGGAAGACATGGTGAGATATTAATTAGAGACAGAAGGATACAGTCCAGATAAAGTGACATGAACTAATGCTGGCTTGCAATTAGCCATGCATACAACCGTACAATGTTGGGATATCAGATGTTGTAAATGCTAGATGTTGCTCGTGTGTTCTAGATGGCTGACACATTGTGACAACATCACAGCAGATCATCAGCCTGGGTGTTTCCAAAAGTGATGGGATGTCATAGTTCCGCATTTTTAGAGTCTACAGTGGTTGCAGAGATTCGGCATGTCTGATCATACCCTTATCCACGTTAAAAAACAAACCAATTTTGGGCTTTAAAGTAGAGATTGGCCATTATATATGGAAGCTAGCTACGAGCTCAGAATACAGGAGTATAAAACCTTTATCAGCAGGTAAACAGTGGCTGTGTCCATAGGTTCACTATATAGGGCACTATATAGTGGTTACGCAATTTTAGAAGAGTGTCCAAACATCTAGTGGATGAAAAAGTAGAGGATTCCAAATTTCCGACAAAGCACCTTGATTTTGAAGCGATTTAAACATCCTATTAACATTACCCAAAGGTCTTGAGATGTATTTGGCTGTTTCATATAGGCTCATTCAAAATAGAAA